>QLTV01002975.1:1288142-1331145 GCA_003457575.1 Thermophis baileyi | reverse complement strand
GCATTTACAAAATTTAACCTAAAAAAAAAAAAAAAAAAAAAGCTCAGCATTAGCATTAGAATTATTTTTAACATTGGGAAAAAAAGACTATAAAATGAGTGGACGTTCTGCCCCCCCCAATAATTCAGACACATTATAAACATATTAATAAAAGCAAGGTCTTGGATTTTCTTTTTCTAACAATCACAATTACATTCTAGATCCAATGAGCCATTTTAGGAGGGTGCACGTCCATTTGCTCACGGTTGTTATCGAACTGTAAACTTTAGATTCACGAGTCAGGTTCTACAAGACAATCAGGGGGGGAAAAAAAATCACATGGTACAATTTATTCTCATCCTGGCCTCTCTGAAAAAGCAGCCTTAATTCTGTCTCATTGTAAAGCAGAGCAACTAGCAGGAAGAGTAATGTTGGTGGCAACAGTTTCCATGTGGGAAGTCTCTCTCCTGCAAGTAACTGAGAGGAAGAGGGACTTCAGGGCACTTTCCTTGACACGGTCTACAAAATGCCCACAATTCTGTCTGAGAATCCTAAACATTGCCTGCTTAGACTCAGCTCTCTGGAGCCAAGTCCAGGCTGGACCTTCACCTTGCTTCCCAGCACAGTTGATGTTCTGAAGAAGTGTGGGAGATGTGAATCTGTGGCTTTGAGTCACAGTTCATCCAGCCTATCAAATATTCTTCACTCCACCCAAGAGACTAAAATGACTCCCCTCACAGAATGCTTCAAACTGCAGCATTTTGCCCAGGGTCTTAAGGTCTGTTTGCGCTTGTCTAGAAACACGTCCCTAGGAAGGGTGGAGGTTATAAGATCAGATTTGCCTCTCTGCTGACGAAACTGTCTTAAAAAGTGGAAACAAGGATCTGTCTTTGAAACCAATAGGAAAGCCTTCCACAAAACATGTTAGCTTTCAGCATGGCTTACTACACCTACTGTGAGGTACCTCCTTATTAATCCTTGGAAATTTGGTATAAACATTTGCACCGACAAATCTACATTTTGGCCACCTATCTGCGCATCCAAAATTGCAAAACCCAACAGAAATGTGAATGCAAATGCTTTTAGTTGATTTTCGATCAGATGAACATATTCTTCCATAGATTTTGTCCCATATTAACTTTTACCATGTTTCTCCTAGAGGCTTCCTTGTTCAATTTCATATAATATAAATTTAGGACAGTTAATCTGAAAGCTATATAATAGCTAGCAGATAAAGGAGTTATTGCAAATTGTCTTACAGCTAGCTCTACTCAGACCTAAAAATCAACTTTGTCATGGAATTCCACACTTTCCTTCTCCCACTACTGTTTTCTGCATTGCTTTGTTTTCTCCTGAGAAGTCTCATCAGGACATGCTACTGGATACAGGTATATTCAATATACAATAGTGCACTGTACATTTGCCATATTTGATCTACAACAGGTCACTTTCAACAGTGCTCTTTAAACAACTACTTATGCATAATCATTTCAAGCAATATAGGGACAAGTTATAAATATGCATTTTTTGAAACAGATTGTTATGCCACTTTACACTCTCTCTGCAGAAGAAAAGGCACACTTATGTGTAAAGTAAAGGCTAATCTTACCTTAGGTTGGTTAATGGACTTTGGCACCCCCTTCCCCTGCTTAAAATTTCCCGGTTTTAAGCACTAGCAGCTCAAACTGAAACTTTTGGGGAGGGGGAGAGATTGCTGTGATGTGAAGCTCAGATTGCCAAAGCAATTGAACTCTTTGGCAGGGAAGCTGCTTTCACCTTACATCATCTTCCATTGCAAGAAGCCAGCTGCTCTGCCCAGTCTCTCTAGGACAGGAGTCCCCAAACTTGGAACTTTAAGACTTGTGGACTTCAAGTCCCAGAATTCTGGGAGTTGGAAGTCCACAAGTCAGTTTGAAGACCTCTGCTCTAGGATGAATCTTGTGGTGCACGCTGCTTCTGTGCAACTTTGAAGGAAGAGTAATCTTAAACACTCTTCCTTTATTCATCAGCAAATATATACTTCAGGCTAACATGCATCCAGCTACCAGAGTGAGAATATATCACTTTAGGCCTTTTAAGACTGAAATTCTGTACAGGCTTATTCAGGAGTAAGTTTAATTAAACTCAGTGAGACTTACTCCTGAGTAGACATTATGCAACAAAGTCTCACTGAAACCAAAGCTGTATTTGACTGTTTGAACTAGGATCTGGGCCATTTGAAATACCCAGCGATACCAAAAGTTTGATTTGTATAACCGAGTTTATAATTCTTTTTTTCTTGCACGTCCTACAGAATCAAAGTGACTCTCAGTAGAGAAAAGCAGGAGAGGCGGGAGAGAGAACTGATGAATGACATGTATTCTGAACAGAACCCAGATAATAATCTCCAAATTTAACTTTCAGTTCCCTCTTGTATGGATTTCACATTCCTACAAGAGAATACATTCCTACCATACATTCTGTACATGTTACAATCCAGATGTTGTTAGCTTCACAATAAAATAAATATATTTACAAAAGAAAAATAAAATGGAATAAATAACTTATGGAAAACAAAATGGAAAAAAAATCACTTCAAATTCAAACAGCTCTTTTTAATTCTGCTCTCTTCTTGTCACTTCATTGCACGTTTTGTGTCATTAAAAATGTCCCCAGCATTCAAGATGGAATTTGGAGAGTGGGGAAAAGAGTAATTTGTAGTCTGGTAAGTTCTGATCCTTTAAGGGAGGAGGTTATATTACAGAGACAGAAGTATTTAAATTGGCATTTCTGTGAGGCCACTCATCATACTGGGGTGTCTAATTTTATGGGGTGGATGCACTATCTGCCACAATCATACTCATTTGTCTCACAGAATGTTGCAATCAGGACTGGTTTCTGCTCAACATTTCAAATGGCTTTGCTTTGTATGGCAAGGTTAGCATTTGGAAAACAAACCTACTGTTCCTCTCTAAAATGGTGTTAATTTGAATTTCTGCCCAGCATGTGGTACTTGTTTACATACTCCATTACCTCGTCCAAAAAGAAAAGTATTGTTTCTAGATTACGTGTAAAATCAGATTTTGACAATGGTTAGATCTTGTTTGTTTACTTTTTTCCTTGACATTTTAATTTTAATCTAAACCTAGACTGTTCCAGCAAAGGCTTGGGATGCTGCCATCCTGATTAAAACTAAATTGAGTGTTTTCTAGCATTGCACATATCTGCACCCAAGATTATCCTACTTGGCTAGTAACACATCAGTAAGCATCTTATTTCTACCATATCTGGCTACCCTATCTAGTTCTGCACAGATCTGGACAACCAAATGGTGGAAGCAAAGATAATTTTTTTTGTATGTTTGCTACAATTTAGTGGTATTTTGGATTTCTGCAGCCCAGATTTGAAAGACCTAATCTTCTCAAATCCACAAATCCCTAATGAAACTGTAATTCAGTGTTATTTTATACAATACCAGCCATATTCCTAGTGATTACCAGACTAACAAAAGAGAAGAGATCCTTATTCAGGGCATTTTGTAATCTAAATCAGTTGTTATAACTTCTAATTAAAAATTTTTGAATATGCCAGCTCTCCTTTTCCTCCCCACAACAGGAAGAATTGGGAAAAATATGCTTGCTTATAAAGATGAGCAACTTCAAATTATAAGTATACTGTTATTTGAATGAAATAAACTTTTCAAGAAAGATAGCAAAATACAATGAACGTATTAGAATTTAGTTGATAATTTGGCATGGCATATTTAGTGTAGGCAGGCAGCACTCTAATTACCCAGATAGTTTGGACACAAATGAAAAACTTTGTGTGCATTATATATAATAAATTACATGCATTTTAAATAAATATATATGGCCCGTTCTAAAGTGCCAGTTTATAAAGCTGCCATCTTAAAGGCAGAAAAGACCCAATTTTTAAAAATCCATGACAAGAAGTAAGCAGAACCAACTGAATATTGCCAAATTACATAAACATAATTTAAATTTTCTTAAATAAATATAAACGTTATTCCTAAAGAAGCCATATGCATATCAACAGTATTGTTTGTAACCTGCACTCAATTAAGTACCATTTAAAATTAATATGCCATAGCAATCTTGGCAACAGGCATGAAAACATTGCAAGTTTTCTTTAACACAAATGTACATCACAATGAACAGAGAGAGAAAAATTGCAACAGGTGCAGAAATGAGACGACTTAAGTGGGAGGAAACATGCATAGAAGATTGCAGTTTCAATACATTGTCAAACAGGCCATATAAAGTATAAAGCAAGGAACAGAGTAGAATCAAGAAACCAACCCCCCAAAATATACCAAGTGTTCAAAGCACAACTAGCTCCAGTTTTAAGAGCAAAGGATACTTGAGTGAGTCCATCCAGTGCTGATAAGAGATGATTTCACTGCAGTAATACTGAAGTTAGATTTTTTTTTTCAGCACTTGCCAACAGAGTGAATAAGAATATTAATGTTCCAAGCAAAGGGTGAGAATCATCATAAGAATGATTAGAAGAAATAAGGTACATTAGAATTATACTGTCACAGAGACAAAAGGGCCTTTTTCCATTCCTGATCCTAATCTCAGTTTCTTGGAAAGAATCGCCACTGATTTCAACGCAATTTACTTTCAGGCTTTAAACAAAATAAAAACCCAAAACAATCCGCTACAGCCACAACATGCTTCTCCTTAAAACTGGTAAGTGCCTCAATTGTGAGGCTCTAAAACTAGGTGCCATTACTATGGTAATACCTCAAGACAGAGTAAAGTATACCAAAGCTCACCCATTTCTACTGTTTGAATCTGAACGGGGCACTCTATCAACTGTGCACTCGGTCAACTGCACTTACCGAAAAGAAAGATATTTTCAGGAACACAACTTTCTCACCAGGAAAGCCGTAAAATATGAGAAGGTTGAGCTCAACAGACTTAAGGACACTCTACTCTGTCAGAGGAAGGATGGAATCTGTTTTGCAAATTTTAAAAAAGCTTGGTTTGAGGAAATATATTTTTATTTCTTGATCCTTTTGGAGTGAGGGAAGGGAGAACAAGGGAGTTTCATCAGAATAAAGTTTCACAGCTATTTCTTGCCAACTGTTTGACATCAGTGTTGGAATATACATGGCTCTAAGGTTTTTGTTAATCACAGTAGTAGGCAGCAGGGAGTAAATATCTGTGAAACTTTTAAGGGAAGAGCCCTTGGTCTTTTCCTTCAAGCATGGTGTCTGGATTCAGGGAGGCCAGCTGCAGACTGATTTGATCCAAACTTCTCTTTGCACCATTATATGCATATAAAACACTACAAGTCTGTATAAAACTACAAGTAGTTCTTGTACATCAGAAGGTATATGCAGGAATGGGGTGAGCAAATCCTACCAAAATAACTATTTCCTTTTTTGTGTGTATGTTAGTACAAACAGCATTTTGTTTTGTTTCTTTTTCTTTTTCTAAGAAAAAAACCCAATATCATAAATTGCAGAATCTATACAAAAATATAAAATAAATTTGGGTAGCAGTTTCTAAAGAGCCATGTAAATGCAACATTTAAAGAGGAATCATTAATACCTCTAAAAAGGCTGGATTGCTAAGTCAACCTAGACAGTGCTAAAATGCCAAAAAGGTACTGCAATTATCTAAATAATATTTTAACCTCTTGCAATAAAACTTATAGAAAAAATAGACAAATATGCACATGCAATTTACAGCCTTTTCCCAACATAATCCTTGTGCTTAGCTTTTACATTTTTTTTGTCAAACATATTTATGTTTTACAATATGCATTTTCTTCCTATATTAGGATTTCAGGTCTCCCTTGAGGAACCACTTTCAGAAATACATTAAAAGTGGTCATACATGAATGAAGGCACTCCAACTCTGCTTGAAGCAAAAACAAGTATGATCTTTAAAAAAAAAAAGACAAGCAAAGACGCATGCACAGTGGTGTGTGTATTTGCGTGCGTGCATATATGTGTGTGTCTATGTGTTTCTTGGTAGGTTTGGAAGGAGAGGGGGCCTTGTGAAAATACTACCAAGGGTTTATACTGGTGCGTTTAAAAAGTTGCTATCGATCTATGACCCAACAAGCACCTCCATAATGTGATCCAGTTCTGTAAGGTCCATTTTGAAAGGCTGATTGGGGGTTACTGGCTGGGTACTGTAGGGTGCCAGAGTTTTGAGGAGGTCATCTGCGGAGACAGGAGCCATTTTTGAGGCAGCCCCTGTAGAGGATGTGCAAGGGTCAAAATCATACATAGACGTATCAATGTCTGCAAAGAGAATATCATCCAGGGTCAAGTCTGTAAGAAAACCTGTAGAAGTTGTGATCTCAAAATTGCCAGGTAATGAGTCCATGAGTTTAGGCTCACTCATTCTGTTCTCCTGTATACCCTCAGGCTTTTGAATGCTGGATTCACTGGAATTCTCCTTAGAGTTATCTGGTGCAGTTGTATCTGCTGCTGCTGTAGTTACTACTGCCTCAGCGGAGGTAGGTGTTGGACAGAGCTCCTCAATTTCATCCAAGGCTGAGGAGAAGCTGTCCTTTACTGGTTGGATCGTTGGAGGTGGTAATTTTGGAGGACCATCTAGTGAGATAGTCTGGGAAGTGCAAAAAGTGTCATCCTCAAGCAGAGAGGCAGGGGTGAGGCAAGATTCCAGTGGTGTAGGGCTTGCTAAGTCAGTGGGGTGGACTGGCGGAGAGGCCAGATGGCTAAAGGCAGGCTGAGCTTCTCGAAAGCTGTCTCCAAGAGGATCTGTAGGCTGTGATGGGGTGAGGAACATAGGCCTCAAGCTGCCTTCCTGTTTGAGCTCCTCTTGGATCCGCCTCAACATGTTATTAATTAAAACGGTCTTTTGCAAGCTCGGCTCTGTTAAGGGCCTGTGGTTATAAAGTTTCATAAGGGAAATGTTGAAGATAGTCTGGCGCTGTAAGGTGTAAGACACCTTAGATGGACCATCGGTAGGAGACACCACTTTGCCTTCCAGCCCATCTTCATGCTCATCAAACTTCCGTTTTCCTCCTTTCCCCAACATATATCTGAAAATAAAAGAAGAGAAATATTGACTAGGATAGAACAATCCATCAGTATTGTAGCCACTCTAGTTCAGTCTATTCCAACATGAAGCCCTTGAGATGTGTTTAGATATTTTTCGCTGTGAGCTGTAGTCCCAACATATTGGAGAGAACCAGATAGAGGAAGCTGGCTCACAATCATTTTAAGCAACATGTTTTGAAGGTGACAATATTTTCAAGGGCTACTTATAGCTTTAGGACTCCTTCTCTACCATTTGCTTTAGCTTCTCCTTCCTTAGTACTACATCCTCCCTCTCCCCAATAAATTACCTCAAAAGAATAGAAAAGACACACCCATCCATCCAGGAAGTCCTTAAATATAATAGCAATAGCAATAGACTTATATACCACTTCACAGTGCTTTATAGCCCTCTCTAAGCGGTTTACAGAGTCAGCATATTGTCACCAACAATCTGGGTCCTCATTTTACCAACCTCAGAAGGGTGGAAGGCTGAGTTAGCCTTGAGCTGTGAGGATCGAACTCCTGGCAATGAGCTGAATTAGCCTGCAATACTGCATTTTAATCACTGTGCCACTATGGCTCTAATACAATGGCACTCCAACTATTGTATATCAGTTAGTGATGTCAATGTATTAATAAATAATTGCTAATTATAAACCACACTCCTGTGACCCTCGCAAGAGCAGAAATGCTCAAGAAGTTCAAATCTTCAAATGCAAATAAAATGAGAGTCCATCTGAATTGGTGGTTTTCTTGAATGTCACACGAGAGCAAGAGCAGGAAATGCCTTTCACATTATGGCCACATGTCAGAGCCAGCTACAGTGTGAATGTAAAATAGCCCTGAAGGTTCCAGGCCTGGCCCGTTCTGTATTCCTCCCATCAGTCTTTAACAAATTGCTCATATAAAGTGAAGGAATTTTCCAGCTCTGAGAGTTACAGAGAGAATGCTGGACTGAACCTGGTTTCTATTAAGACAGCTGGAGTTTTTCTGTGATGATTATGGAATGGGGTTTCTTTTTCTAGCCTGGGTCTGCTAAAACTGCATATCACTGTCCCATGATATCGAAGGAGTCCCTATGCCCCTCCCTGGCCCATGACTTAGGAAATACTGGGCAAACTGGCAAGGATGCCTTCTGAAACAACAGGACCTCAAAAACAATCCATGTGAACACCCATCACTGAATTAATTCTAAATATCAGTGGACATGCAGGTTATAACACTAGGAGTTACTTGGGGATTTTAGGTTCTTCATGTTCTTTTGTATGTAGCCCACAAAAGGAGGACTATGTTGCAGCCTCTTAAAAGTTTACAGGGGCAAGAAGCAGGTTCCTCTATCTGCTTTGTACCACAACATCCATAACCCGCAGGTGTTTAATAGTAGGTTTATAACAGATACACAATGTCTAACAACTTTAAAAGCTCCTTGGTGCTCTCTGAGTTTGGTTGTTTTTCATCACCCAACTAGGTAACATTTTCAGTGCTAGAACTGGGGCTAACACCGCAGAACCAGTGAAAGAATCCATAGCAGCAGTATCATGCAACTACCCAACCTAATCAAATAAGTAAGATTTTAACACCCAGAATGATGGACCTTCCCATCCTCTGCTTCACTATCTAATTTCAGTTTGATATGCAGATATATCAATACATCAGAGGAACACCTACAAGACCACCAATCTTAGGACACATAGCAGAGATATGCAGCAGTCTTTAAAACTATAATACTCCCACACATAAAACCCTATGTTTGGATCCAGTATGTACATGACACTTTTGTCATAATAAAAAAGGAACTAGAAGAGATACGTGAACAATCAACATATTCAAAGGAATAAAATTCACATGGGCAGAAGAAAACACCAACACCACACTATCCTTCCTGGATATCCTCTCAGCAGAGGAAATGGTGGCAAATTAGAAACACAAGTCTATCATAAAACCACCCACACTAACCAAGTGATCTACCTCAAAAATGCTATCAGTGACAATGTTACCTAGCCAGATAATGAACACCTGCATGAAAACAATCAAGCTCAGAAAGCATCAAGTAGTTCAACCCTGTGCTACAGACATTCTTTCTCATTGGAACTTAAAAGGCATATAACATGCATGATTCTGAATTACTTGCCTACCTGCCTAGCTGAACCCTGAGTTGCTTTCCCATCTAAAATACAGCTGCCTACTTCATATGTGGTGGAATGTTTCTTAAGCTCCAACTATCACAGCTAGAACCCCTGGGCTGTGAAGTTTTTAAAAAACGATCTCAACTGAATAAGGTACCTCAACCTTGGAACTGCAGCTGTAAAAGTTGTCTCTGGAATTATTCCAAAGCAGAAAATACAAGCACGCACAAAGCATTCTTTCAATTGCACACACCCGCACGTAGAATAGAAATGAAAATAATTATGAAAATGCTAACCTGATAGCATATAAGAAATACAAAACGTATATTGCAAGTAGAGGGAAAATAACAAGGATGTTAACTGTAATATTTTTAGCACTGACTTGTTAACTTTGTTGAGAACTACCCTGTTTCACCCAAAATAAGACATCTCTTGATAATAAGCCCAATTGGGCTTTTGAGTGCATGGCAATAAGGCCAAGCGCTTATTTCAGGGTTCAAAAAAAAATATAAGACACAGTATCGGGGAAACACGGTATCTATAGGCTTCTTTTCGATTAAAAACTCTTCACAAAGCAATTTATAAATTAAGCATTCAAAAAGCTGAGTCAATGCAATTGAAACAACAAATGAAAAATAACATCCATTTCAAATATCTGGGGCCAACACAGACAGAGGTGTAGAACAGATTTTACTGCTCTTATGGAACATTAAAAAAAAAGTTCTCAAGATTCTCTATCATTTAAGCGAATTTGTACAACATAATATTCCTACCATCTTCTTAATATTTCTAGAAATCAAAAATAGTGTCAGTTATAGATTTGGACTGCCTTGCTCATGCGCCGTTCACTCAATAAAGTAATAACAAGCTTCACAGAGTAGAGAACCAAGAATCTACTTTATAAACCTAAGGGTATTTTAGACTAGGACAGCATTAAGACATGACAGTACTAACTTTCATATATTAGAAAGAATTTTTTTTAAAAGGTAAAGGGGTCCCCATAGGTTTTACCCTGCTAGTCATGACCGACTTTAAAGGGCAGTGCTCATCTCCATTTCTTAAGCCAAAGAGCCAGCAGTGGCCAGTAGGACATCATGTTGCAGCACAGACCGTATGGCAAAACATGGGACGCTGTTACCTTCCTATATGTTTTTATTAGAAATAATATTCCAATTTTATTCTGGGGCTGGATGTGCTGGAAGAGCCTAGGTGGCGCAGTGGTTAGAGTGCAGCACTGCAGGCTACTTCAGCTGGACTGCTAGCTGCAGTTCAGCGGTTCAAATCTCACCAGGCTCAAGGTTGACTCAGCCTTCCATCCTTCCGAGGTGGGTAAAATGAGGACCCAGATTGTTGGGGGCAATAGGCTGACTCTGTGAACCGCTTAGAGAGGGCTGTAAAGCACTATGAAGCGGTATATAAGTCTAAGTGCTATTGCTATTGCTTTAAGTAGCTCAGGGTGGAATTGATCTACATTATAAATTTCTATTCTACGTGAACAAATCAGATCCTGCCATGATCAGTTAAAGATGTTGGATGTTACCAAGTTCTCACTGAGTCAATGATTGAATTTCTGACATCCTATTCTACACAGTACTTGGCTCACTATAAAAAAAATAGGAACTTTGCTTCTTCTTTAATTAAAAGGGGGAAAGGGGCTGTATTATTTTATGGAGCCTTGGATATGGGATGGAGGTGAGCAGTTATCTCAGTGACTGGAAAGACCGAAGTGGTGACAGTGAACATTGAATGGCTTGCAATGGGGAGATGAGATGAGATGAGATGAGATTAGATTAGGCTGAAAAAAGATGGACTAAAGGGCCTGTCTCCAAACTTGAGAGTTGTAAGCAAATGGATGATATCACATTGATAATGTTTTCAGTCTGAGATAGTGAGAATATTTAGGCTGAAGTTGGAAGGAATTCCTAACAGGATAGTCAGTCGTTGTGGCTGAGCATACTTTACTTTAGTTCAATCAATTCACAAGGTGGTTGTTACTGCAATGAAAAACTGGGGAAGGAAGTGTCCTTGATCTCTCAGAAGAAAATTGGGAAAAACCTAAGAAGCAACTGCAATATTTGATGGACTTGAAAAATATCATAGGTCTCCTGCAGAATGTTGTGTAAATATATGAGGGTATAATAAATAAGGAACCAGTGTGTATTTAGCATAGTGGCACAGAAAATCTTTTTGAGTTCCATAGCTCCCTGCTACTTACCCAAAACTTAATCAAATTCTTATTTAGGTCACAGAATGAACCGCGATTTCAATAATAATAAATACTTGCTATGCCCCAAATGATGCTTTCCTTCTCTTTCCCAAAGTATTCAGCTACTGCTTCCTTTGTTTGTTTCCTGAATGTTCAACATCAGGACCATGCTTTAAAGCTGGAGCTGTTTTGCCACTAGCTTTTTGCAAAGTTTGAATTCATTTCTGGACAAAAAAATAAAAATGCATGAAGTTGTCTTCCCTCATGCATTAGAAATGCTATTTATAAGGAGTGAATAGAGTGAGTAAAGATAAAATGCTGGACCCACAATCAAAATCCACTTGAGCCAGAGAAGAAATGTTGTAAAATAAGGGCACTTTCTTGTTTTTAAAAGAGGACAAGGGTTTTCTTATAATTTACTCTCTGTCTCTTCACAGGGTCGTAGTTAGGATGCCATAAAAATAACAGTATGATTTTAAAAACAGGCTCAGCCAATTCAATTCAATTCAAACCTTTATTGTCAGAGTACAACATGTGTATAATGAGATTGGCTGAGCCTCCCTTTGTGCACCCCCCAACCCAACCCAACCCAACACACAGTGAAAGACAAAAGACTAGCAAAAACAATTGATATGGAATTTGGTAAACTGACAGACTAAAAATGTTTTTCATCAACTAGTAAAACACGGAGGAGGAACAAATCAACCTCATGGGACAATTAATTATGTAATGCAATCATGACCACTGAGAAGGTCCTTTCTTTTATCCCTGTGGAAAATCTGGTTCTGGGGGGCATTTACGGGCTTAATTGTTGTTTATCTGTAAGGATTTTCTCCTGCCCTCCCCTGAGGCTTCTCAGTGAGGCAGAGCCACATCTGACAATTATGGTGCAGAATTTGGACCACATATCAACCATCTGAGGAGAGATGATACAGGAGGAGGAGGCATCTATTTCCCTATTTTAAATGCACAAAAAAGGTCTGACTCCAACGTCTGTTCTCCTAATACCCAAGGATAGTTTTTGGGGAAAGAAGTCAATAGCAAGATAGAGAAGACATCTATTGGGGTTGGGGGGAAAGGGGGGGAAGCAGAGCCTGAAAAATAGCCTGTGAGGGGGGGGGGAAAGGGCTTATCACTCTATGGGCATCAGAAGACCATGAGAACCAGTATATAGCATAGTGCTCAGTGACTAATAGGTAAGAGTCCTGAGGAGGCAACTCAAGGAAACTTTCAGTGAGACAGTCATAAAAAGGAGGCACAATTTATTTGGGGAGAGGGGAAACAATGTTGTGTGTTACATCTAAACTTTGGCTAAAGTATGTATAGGTCAGAAAATAAAAATGCAGCTGTGGTGCAAGATTCTATACAGAATTGGGAGAAACCTGGATAGATCTTTCTGGCACATTACATACAACCAACTTCATTCTTTGTGGACATCACATGAGGTTCCTATATATGCATCTTTTTGCCTTTTATGTCAGTATCCAAGCAAGAGTACACAAAGATCACATGGCTTTACTTACTTCATTAAATATCAGTAATTCCAAAATTGAATTAATGAATCTTAATCCCTGAATATGCCAACCTATTCCTATATATGCTAATGTACTACTTGAGGAGGCAAGTGGGTTTATTCTCAATTTTACAATTGTTCTTGTTGGTTTGTTTAATCTTTCCTGAGGCAGAAACACGGAGAGAGAAAATACTCAGATATAAAGGCAGATGTTTTAAATAAAGGAATAACATCTTTGGAAGATACATATGTAGATAAGAACACTGTATTAAAAATACTATAAAGTCTTCTCTTGTGACACCTTGAACTAAAGACATACATATTTATAATGGCATATGTGCCACTTCATGGAGTTGACTGGCTTATATACAGTTCCTTGGTCAGGAAAGTCAAGAGAGGAATTAAAAGTTCAGAATACAGCAACTACATCATAATTAAAAACTTAATGTATGAAAAATCATTACTGTGGCCTTTTATTCTTAGAAGAGCATATACTGTATATCCTTAAGTATTTTCTAATTAGGAGAAACAAAGGGCACTGTGGCACCCGGGCAACCAACAAATTTATTATGCCATACATTATTATGCCATACAACATAATACAGCATAATACAGCATAATTTGAAAAGCAGTCTACTAATTGCATCTAAAGCAGTGGACATGAGCTCACGTCCACTGCTTTAGATGCAATTAGTAGACTGCTTTTCAAATTCTACTACAATTAATTCACAAAACAGCAAAAACTATAAATCTTCAGACAAATTGTCTACAGGAAGGAAAAGGTTGCTGTGGACTATATTAAGAATAAGAAAACTGCAACACTATTAGGTTTACTGACTTCATGAGAACATATTTATCACATGCATAATTAGAATGAGGTTTACATCTTTCCCATTTAGTAAAAAAGAAGAAATCTGGAGGATTAATGCAAAAACAATCTGAAAACTGCTTTTAGCCAATGATGTCATGGAATGTGCCTTTAAAAAAAAAACCTCACTTCTTTCCTGCCTTTATGGTGAATCAAAATGTGGCAGATTTAACAGTGGCCTCTAATGTATGATTTATTCCTTCCTTCCTTGTTCTAATAGCAAGAGATGCTCCCTTCCCCCAATGGCACACTTCTTCCTTTGGCTTCAAATGGGTCTACTGACAGCAAAAAACACAAAGCACACAGATGCTAAGAAACCAACCTGATCCTTGTTATTTTGTATTGGGGTGAAAACTGGGTATGCTGGGAGAAATTTTTTAAAACATTCTGATGTGAATTTAAATGCTTGACGACAACAACTTGCATTTCTTGACAATGGTACAGAACGAACATTACACCACCACATAATATTGGGAGTGACACTGAATATATATTCTGGTGGAAGGTTAAGGGAGTGACTTCTCACTCCCACATTCTCTCACAAAAAAAGTCGCCTTTGAAATGCTGGGGACCACCAGCTTTTCATACAACAGCCGCAAATCCCCATGAAGCATTTTCAAGAGCCGCAGCATGGATCAGTTGGATAGACTGGAGGCAGTTTTCTGTGAGTTCACCTTAGCTGTTGCTCTGATTTTTCACATTTAATAGATTATGTAGTGATTGTTTCATCATTAGAGAAACAAATGCTTTATAAAACTAAACAATTTCTACATAGCCATTGAGCGCAGGGGTAACGCACGGATCCGGCCCGTGGGGTGCTTAGATCTGGCCCGCAGGGCCGTCCTGGAAACAGCAAAGGACTGGCCTGCGGTGCCTCTGCCAGTGAGCTCGGGAGGGCCGCGTGTGGCACCGACAGGAGTGACGTTGAGCTGGCCACACCCACCCTGGCCGTGCCCACTCCACCGCCCCCGAGGTCAAACACAACCCTGATGCGGCCCTCAATTAAATCGAGTTTGACACCCCTGCTCTAATGCCACATGAACGGACATCCAATGCAGGTAGCTTTATAATGGCAGCTTCGCCCTAATTTTTAATTGAGCTGGTTTTTAAATAGGACATAAAAAGTGCAGTACTCGGTAGTTAAGAGTTATTATAATCCTCCTCTTCTCTCCCTCTCTCCCTTCATTTCTTTCTCTTGGAAGTTTTGGTGGAAGGGAATCATGCACTTCTAATTTACAAGACTGTTTGCTTTCAACTATCTGTTTTTTTTATTAAAATAAAAATATACCCTGCTGAAAATTATTCACAACTGAAAATTTATCACAACTGAGACAAAATAGAATAAAAAAGTGCTATGCTTCCTGACATACAATTACAGTAACTGCAACTTCAAATGTCGCTTATAGAATTATATAGAAATAAGATATGGAGGTATCCAGAAAACACACTGAACAGGGAAATCTTAATTAATACTCCTCTGAATTGTCCCCTCTGTAAAAGGCCCTTTTGGGAAATTAGTCAAAGCATGTCTAATTATCTTTTAGCCAAAATATTCCTTTAAATTCCTTTTCAATGGCAGGTATCCAAAGAACTTCCCCAAATCTCAAAACTTTGGGCCTATCTTAAGGGATTTCTCAACTTTTTTTTTCTTTGAACAGCAGAACTTCTGTTTCCTATCCTGTAATCATATCCTGATTTTAAAAGCTGTCACTCCATTTAAGTTTGTTAAAAGTTCTTTCATCTAAGTTTGTGTTATTCCTATTGTCACACAGGGCAACTGTTCCTTCCTCTCCCTGTGGCATGTCTCCAGAGCAACTACTACTGTCAATGTCCAGTAGCTTTCTTGGCAAGAAAATGTATTGTTTTTTTTAAACTTCCCAATGTATATTCCTGGAATTCTGGTAGTCTCCTATTCAAGAACTAGCCAGGTCTGATTCTTATTAGATTCCAAGCCCAGATGAGATTGTCAGGTGCAGCCAGCTGTTGAGATCCCTTCCAAATATTACAGGGTTAATTTGAGATACACATAGGGGGTGGTGAAAGAAGAAAATGAAGAAGGAATCTGAGAAGTACTGCTCCATGAAGCAGAACCATTACAAACTTTAAATGAAATTTGCTAAAAAATAAAGAACAAATGAGCTAGTCTTGAGTATATCGTAATATACATTTATAATAAAGGAGTGTACTGTAGAAAAAGAAATGCAGCATAATCTCATGATGCTCCAAAATTATTTATGGAGGAAAAAGTAAATATTGATAAATACTGAACTGCATGAAAAGCTGATTTTTAACATGTTAGACAGAAACGTTTACACCAAGACGACTTTTTAAAAAAATGTTTCTTTTGCAGTGAAGCAAAATTCAAAACAGGTGGTCCATTTGTGAACACAATTGTACAAGAAATTCCCTATTAATTCAAGATCTTGACAGAGAAGAAATAGGATCGAAAAGCAACAAAAACCCC
Organism: Thermophis baileyi; assembly: GCA_003457575.1. Classification (NCBI taxonomy): domain Eukaryota; kingdom Metazoa; phylum Chordata; class Lepidosauria; order Squamata; family Dipsadidae; genus Thermophis; species Thermophis baileyi. Next base: position 1,314,965 of record QLTV01002975.1, on the reverse strand, counting down.
TTCCAACAATTAAATACATTTTTGTCTTATTCCATTTGGAATGGAGGGTACCTAGTTAGACCATCAAACGTCAGCAAGAAATATTTCACAGAGGAAGAGCAAAAGATGCAGTTAATGGCCTGACTTTCCCACCATGCTAAGTCATAGTTTAGCAACTCTGAGGAAGCAACAGAGCTGGGTTACTTCCTTACTTTACATTCAGATATGGCATGTGGGGAGCAATGATTCAATCTGCTGAAGGATCTTACCAGGTACAGAAAATATTAAATTGTGCTAAGGATTTCCCAAATTTTGCTGTGAAGAAGTCGCAAACAAAATATTTGTAGATTTCTCCATTTTGGGGGATTTAAAGTAAAATATAAAGTGGTCCATCCTACCTGAGCCACATGGCCCAGAATTCAATTCTGATGTCTCCAGCAAGGAGAAGCTGAATATTTTGCCGGTTTCTTTTTTTAACGCCCCGCCTTTATACCTATGAGGCCATATGAACTGCTTTCTGTGATTCATTCATCACATTCCTGCCATCTTCTCCTTGACTGGCTGAGCAGGAACGGGCACAAACATTTTTCAACCCTTCTGACTTCCTGCTTCTTTTTTATTGTAGCATTTCTGCAGGACTGTTCTTCCTTTCCAACTCGACATTTTTCTCTGGATTTGCCCTCTGAAAAACAATAAACTATTAGCTGACTGGGTTGCTGTCTCTGCTTTCTGTTTCTATTTCTCAGAAAAGAGACAATTTTACACCAACTCCTTCTTCCAGCCTTTCTGCCTTGTTGCAAGGCTTAGAACTACGTCGCCTTAGAACCGATCTAAATGTAGTTTATAAAATTATCTGCCACAATGTCCTACCTGTCAATGACTACTTCAGCTTCAACCACAACAATACACGAGCACACAATAGATACAAACTTAATGTAAACCGCTCCAAACTCAACTGCAGAAAATACGACTTCAGCAACAGAGTGATCAATGCCTGGAATTCACTACCTGACTTCTTCCCCAAACCCAAAAAACTTTAACCTTAGACTGTCTACTGTCGACCTCATCCCATTCCTAAGAGGTCTGTAAGGGGCGTGCATAAGCGCACCAGTGTGCCTACCGTCCCTGTCCTACTGTCCTATTGTCCTCATCTATCTGTATTCACTTTGATTATGTTTATGTTTATACCTATACCTGCTATCTTGTACATGTTTGACAAACAAATAAATAAAAATAAATAAAAGGCTGGTGGGCCAGTTCTTTCTCTTTAGTGAACCAGGGAAAACAAGTTATTACAGTGCCAGGTAGCTCGATTTCTGATCCTGAGCACATTCACAGGACACTCAAGCCAGTTTGGGTGGCATTTTTTTTAATTTGATGGGAGTTTCACTTCTAACATTGGGTCAATTTCAATTAAACAGCCCGGTTTTTCTATCTTGAATGATTATTTTCTAATGTGCTAGTTTTCCTAGTTTGATTTTATGTGTTTCCCACATTATTTGAAAGTAATTCCAGAAAACATTATATTGATGAATTTATCCCATTAAAGTTCCTACAGTTAAGGATACAAAACCACCCTATCAAGTTTGGCAAGAGATTTTGAAAATGCACAATGGTCATTAAAATGCTTAATATATATCAAATGCGGTCAGATTAAATTCTCACGTATAATTTTTCACTATTTAAAAAAAAAGACAGAAATACACTTTGGAAAAAAAAAAAAAAAGAGAGAGAGAGAGAGAGAGAGAGAGAGAGAGAGAGAGAGAGAGAAATAACTTAAAGTGGGCCTTTATGGAAACTATAGTTTAGAAGCAACTACTTGTCCTGTTATTTCTTGACTGGTATCTTCAGATACTTGAATAAAAGGACAGTGCAAATAGTTACTTCAAAAAGGACGGTCCTAATTCTAATGAAAAAATATAGCAATTTTAAATTTCTATAAACAAACCAATTAAATCTTGGTCAAAACACCAAAGCATACCTATTCAGTTTGCAATACACCTTGAGGGCACTAGCTGAAGTAGGCTTTAGTTTGCAGCCAACTAGGAACAAGGCAATAAATAATAAAATAAGTGTTAAAACCAGTATTCACTCCCCCAAAACACTTTTTTTACAGTCTTTATATGTCTATGTAGAAATCAATCCCATTAAATTAAATGGGACCTAAACCCGGATAAGTGAATATAGGACTGTAAATGGAAATGCTGCCTCATTTTAATCATCACTGGGAACAGGTATTAGAACTCAAAAAGATGTAAAAGAGGGGGAAAAAAACCACAGAAAAATTCACATGATTAAAGAACTGGAGGAGCTCCCTTATAAAAGAAACACTACAGTACCCTGGATTTCTTTTTCTTTCTTTTTTTTTTTAAAGGAAAGAGCAGTGTCAGAAAACAGGAAACAAGTTGGAGGTACATAAAATCATGAACAGTAAATAAACTAAACAAAAAGAGAGCTTTCTCTTTCTCTTTCTCTCAATGTGAGAATGTAATGGTATGTGAAGGAAGACCTTGAGAAACATGGCAAAGAGATACTACCTGGGGAAAGGTCAGATAAGGGAGCGCATAGCCTGCAGTTGCATAATGGGCAGAGAAAGAGGCTCAGAAGGGATCTTCCCCGACTTCTCAGCTGTAAAGGAGCCCGAATAGGAGATCTGTACTTTCAGACTTGCAAGATTCTATTAATGTAGAGCCTTGAATTAGTTCATCCAAATCATATTTTCTATCTGGCATACCTGGGGAATTTAGGTCATCTCTTAAAACTGACTGTGGGGAGATTCAGACTGATAAAGGCAAGAAAGCACAGCATCTCTCTCTTTCTCATCTATCATATTTTTATCCTGTCCTTATTACTTTATAAGTAACTCAAGGTGGCAAACATCTTTCCTCCTCCTATTTTCCCCACAACAGCCTTGTGAGGAGGGTTGGGTTGAAAGAGATTAACTGGTCCAAAGTCACTACCTCTTTAGCAGTGGTGAAATCCAATTTTTTTTACTACCGGTTCTGTGGGCATGGCTTGGTGGGCGTGGCAGGGGAAGGATATGCAAAATCTCCATTCCCACCCCACTCTGGGGCCAGCCAGAGGTGGTATTTGCCGGTTCTCCGAACTACTCAAAATTCCCGCTACCGGTTCTCCAGAACCTGTCAGAACCTGCTGGATTTCACCCCTGCTCTTTAGATAGTTTTGAAAGGGGACAGAACAAATTTATGGAGGTGGGGCTACCAATGATTACTATTCTTGCTGGTTCTGGAATCGCAGGCAGAATGCCTTGAATACTAGCAGCTAAAGAGCAAAAGTGGGGGAGAACACAGGTAGTCCTTGACTTACAACCATTCGCTTAGTAACCATTTGAAGTTACAATGGCACTGAGAAAAGTGACTAATGACCATTTTTCACATTTACGACCATCGCAGCATCCCCATGGTCACATGACTGGCAAGTGGTTCATATTTATGACAGCAGCAGTGATCTGGGGTCACGTGATCACCTTTTGCAAACTTCTCTGACGAGCAAAACCAATGGAAAGCCAGATTCACTTACCAACCATGTTACTAACTTAACAACTGCAGTGATTCACTTAACAACTGTGGCAAGAAAGATCGTAAAATAGGGCAAACTTCACTCTTGCTTGACAACAGAAATTTTTGGCTCAATTGTGGTCGTAAGTTGAGGACTACCCACATTGCTTTTCTCTTTGTGCCTGTGAGCTTCCTGAAGGCATATAGTTGGTTAGGATGATGCAGAATGGTGAACAAATCCAGCAGAGCTTGTTTTATGTTCCTATGGCCCTCACATTGAACACAGCTGGCTACAATATAGGCTGTACAGGTTGTCCTCGACTTATGACAACAATTGAGCTCAAAATTTCTATTGGTGAGACAGTTTTGCTCCATTTTACAACCTTTTTTGCCTCAGTTGTTAAGTGAATCATGGTAGTTGTTAAGTTAGTAACACAGTTCTTAAGCGAATCTGCTTTCTCCATTGACTTTGTTTGTCAGAAGGTTGCAAAAGATAATCACATGATCTGGGACACGGCAACCATCATGAGTCAGTTCCCAAGTGTCTGAATTTTTATCACGTGACCATGGGGATGCTGCAATGGTTGTAAGTGTGAAAACTTTTCAGTGCCGTGTAACTTTAAATGGTCACTCAATGACCTGTTGTAAGTCGAGGACTATCTGTACTTCCTAAAATGGACCTAACTACCAGAACTGGCTGGTACCAGCTGAAAATGTCTGGCCCTTTTATTTGTGTTTGTGAAAAGCAGTTCTAGAATTCAACTAGACTGTCCTGGGAGATAGAAAACTATTGTCTCAAAGAAAGCGAAGTGTATTATGCCAGTTCCAAGCCCCCACCTAACTAAAGAGGATTTGGGGGACAGTGAGTTAACTAGATAATATTGAAATAATAGACAAGCTCCAGTAGAAAGATTAATTCTATTCAAATAAGCGGCAGCAAGACAATTGAGGAATAAAAAAAAAAATAGCAGCAGTAAAATAAATAGAAGCAGTATCCCTGCCCAGGCAGTGAAAGTTGGAATAAACTTATGTTTTTGCTTCATTTCTTAGTATTAAAAGTTATAAGGTTAAGCTCACAAACAATATTTATTTTGTGGATTGCACTAACAATAAACTGAATCTGTTAGTACAAAGGGCTTCACAGAAAGCTGGCATGTTAACAGCTTACTACTATAGTCTGCTGCACCTAAACCTGTGATAAAAAATTTGAAGTGCTGCAAAAAAAAAAAAAAAAAAATGCTGGATGTCCCCCTTCTCTATTCTCTTAGTCTTNTCTCAAAAAAAAAAAACAGAAAAAAAAAATAAAAAAAAAAAAAAAAAAAAAAAAAAAAAAATCTGGGAGCTCAACCTTCGCAAGGCCCTTAGTTGTACCAGTACAAAACTCCATCAGTGCACTGTCTTACCAGTTGGGTTTGCCAAGTTTTTTGCTAAAGCCATTCTTCTCTACTCCTATGACTAGCCCTAGAATTTTTGTTTGCTTTAAGCCGTATCCTACGGAGACCAAATGAGAATGAATTTCCAAATGCATACTCTGCAACATTTAACATATCTGACCATGTGTAGATTTCTCCCCAATGAATATTTATTCCTGGATATGTCTTCTCAGTAGCAGTCTCAGAGGTCATGATTACTAATCTTTAGATGACAGTGAGGTGAGTCAGAAACCCACTATTTGCCAGACATAGTTGCCATCTGAGGACAAAATAAACAGAAAAGAGAGCTATCTGTAGACTTTCAGGCAGGAAACACATTTGCCAGCAGAACATGGACCAGGTTCCATTTTTGCTCCGTGAAATTATTCACTCCAGTGGGGTGGAGTATGCAGAGGAATTGTACTACTGTTCCCAAATGTAGCCCTTTATGTGGAAGCAGAGTCACTCAAGGTAAAGACCAGGGTATGATTAATACTTTCAATTTATGGCTGAAGATGACTTTCCACTATTTCCAATTGTTTTACAGCTACTTGGAAATGTGAAATCAAAGAGAGGTCAAAAGAAGCAATGCTAAATCAGTGTTTTGCTGTAGTTATGGATTGGCTACAGAGAAGTAACCTCGCGTTCGAACTACATATTTACTTTTTATATTGCCATGGGGTGAGGTATCATTAGTATGTTGATGATACCCAATTATACATCTCTGCCCCTGGCAAATTAAGTGATGCTATGGATGTCTTTCCCCAATGTCTGGTGGCTGTGAGAGTCTGGATGGGAAGGAACAAGCTCCTATTGAACTGTGACAAGAGTAAATGGCTTTCCCAGTTTATCAGTTCTAGGATTATTCCATTGTTGGTGCTGGATGGGGTTGCAATGTTCCAGGCAGATCCAGTGTGCAATTTGGAGATCCTCCTGGATTCATAATTCCTGCTTGAAGAGCAGGTGGCGGTCATGGCTAGGAGAGCCTTTGCATCTCCCAATGGTTGGAGATACCATTGTCTAATGGCCTGGAGTAATACTATTCTCCTCTACTAGACTATTTCTTCTATATAAGGTTCTTGACTCACTCTTCCCATGGAAGCCTATGTTGTTTTTATGGCTTAGAGGACCATTGGTTCTACATCTAATGAAGATGTTGACTACATCCCTACACAAAACATCCCAGAGAGAAATAGCCTTTTGTCTAAGTTATTCATATTCTAATAATATGCAAGTTAGACTACTATAATGAAGAGAGATAAAAATTGGTAATTATTGCAAATTGCAATTATGGTAACTGCTATATTGTAATGCCAATTCATATTATGCCAGTAACTCAACAAGAGTACTCACCAAAGATGTCCATGGTGTACGTTGTCCCATAAAGTTGAGATAGGTACTGCAACTATGTGATTAAAGTCCTATCCCCCTTTTACATGTGTCATGTTTGTAATACATGTAAAAAGGGCCTAGTACTCACATGCAATCACTATCTTCATTTTTTTTACCATCCAGGGATCATATAGAGGACTCTTCTTTAGTGGACCAATAACCTGGACACTCTTTAGTAGCTCAATAATCTAAAGTTGTTACTAAGAATACCCCTTCAGCCATGATACCTTTTAAAAAAAATCATTCCATTTATACTCACTTTTATGTCATTTCAGCATTAGTTGTTTTGCCAGAAGTTTAAAATTTCTCTAGATTTCTTCATCTTTTTTTGGACTTGGATTGCTTCTTTATTATGCTGCTCACATTTTAATTTATTAGATCATTGGTTTTTAAAAGCTGCCCTGACAACCTGATAGGAGTATAGAGTAGGAAAAAATAATGCAGTCCAGAAATATGAAAATAAAATATGTATATTTGACCACATGTGCATATACAGTACTTCAAGAAAGTTTCAGCACTATGTAAACAGAAGGATATTTGACACAAAGGTTGTTACTTTTTGCAATAGTCAAAAAGCCCATAGATTTAAAGGTGTTCAGGGGCTGCTGAGGTTATCATTAGGCAATCAATCATATAAAACTGGCCCTATATATGAACTATTGAGTATATGTTCAAATTAGACGTTTTAATGTTTTTTTAGTGTTTTAGTGTGTCAAATATTTAATTTTCTATATAATCCCCTCCTAAGTCCCTCTCAAGAACTGTGAGAAACTGCATTATTTATCAAGTTTATGTTTTTCTGAATGACAAAATTAGCCCTTTTTCAGTTTAGTTATTTTGCAGGGAGCCAAAGCTTGCAGAATTTCCTTTATACAAAGGATCCTCACTACAAAGATTTTGATGCTACCAAAAACTACCCATTGGAGAGTCTGCTGTTTTATATTTTTGAAACAAGCTGATTTTCCTCATTTTCTTCAGTATGGATGATAGGTGGAGTCAGAGGTTAATCCAACTGAAGCCAGATCACACACAATGACAGAGAGCAAGCTTATAATCCCTAAAGAATACTTCATGCCGGCGGAAATTCAATTCACAAATATTGCTTTCAGAAGCCTTTTGAGGACTGGCCAGTAAATGTATATGAGCTACAGACTTGTCGAGAGTTATTTACTGTTGTGAAAAATCAGGAATACTCAGTAACTGAAGACTCAAATTCACTAACAGGACACTAGAGGAGAAGGTGGGGAAACAGGTTGTGCTGATTCTTCTTCTTCCTGCAGATCTTTTATACCCTCTGAAACTCTGCTCAAAGGGCTGCACTAGAAGGAGGAGATGAACAGGCCAAAATATTATCTTCTGTTATGGGATGATCACACACAGTCTCACTTCTACCGTACTTTTCGGAGTATAAGACACACTTTTTTCCTCCCAAAGAAGGTGGAAATGTTGGTACATCTTATACACCGAATACAGCCATTTTTGGCCTCCCGAAACCCTGCCCCGCGCGTCACGTTTTTCGCAAAAACGGGATGCGCAGAGGGTTTGGGAGGCCTGCAGAGTGCTCCTGGGGGCTGGGGAGGGCAAAAACGTGACGCGTGGGGGGTTTGGGAGGCGAAAAACAGGCTTGTTTTTCACAAAAAACGGACACGCAGAGGCTTTGGGAGGCCTGCAGAGTGCTCCTGGGGGCCAGGGAGGGCAAAAACGTTTTTTTTTTCTTGTTTATCTCTTCAAAATCTTGGTGTGTCTTATACTCCGGTGTGTCTTATAGTCCGAAAATACAATACTCACGATCAAGCCACAACTTCCAGGACTTTTAAAACTTGCCTTAAACTGATCTACCAAAATAAGCTTTGTTTACCTGAAATTGGGTATCCAGTTTAAGGAGCTAGAAAACTAACACATTGTAAAATAAATTAAAGATATTATATCTAAAGAAAGGATCACAACATTTTCAGCTGATGGGCATCGTGTCTTGATTCGGAGTCACCACACTGGAAATAAAACTAAAATGGCCCAATTCTCATCAAATTTCATTCAAGAAGCCAAAAATTTGGGGCATTTAACACATTTATTTATTTTTTTAAAATAAGTTTTTAGAAGTCAATAGAGACTACCAAATGGTGCTATGGCCGAATGATGCCCATGGGCCTTGTGTTGCTGATCCCCATTCTAAATACAATAATCAAGGATGATAATACTGATATAATTTATTGGGGAGAAGGGTGTTAATTGAACTGCAAAGAGAAGATATTTAAAATGCCTTGCTTCTGAATCCTCATTGATTGAGCTTTGCACCCACGGGGTATTTTTTTCCAGAGTACTTGTTTCTGCTTGTATGTATTGAACATCAACACGCTTGCATCCTGAGTTCAAATGCAAAGAAGGAATTAAATGTAACTGTGTGGATTAAATTAAAGTACAAGTGTACACAGCTCTTTTAGTTTGCTAACTTAATTTTTTTTAAAAGCTCGTTTAGTCGAGAGAAACTCCACTTAGATTTCAACCGTGTTTCCCCGAAAATAAGACCCTGTCTTATATTTTTTTTTGAACCCTGAAATAAGCGCTTGGCCTTATTGCCATGCACTCAAAAGCCCGATTGGGCTTATTATCAGGGGATGTCTTATTTTGGGGAAAACAGGGTACCATGTTCAGAGTTGGTCGAGTTCAAATAATAATAAATAATAAATAATAAATAATAAATAATAAATAATAATAATAATAATAATAATAATAATAATAATAATAATTAAATGCTACTGCTAGATGACTATCATGATTTCTACAAGCCAACCCAGGAGTTCTAACATCTTAATAACAAAATATAATCCATATTAATTGGGAAGAAAAGGGAAGCTTTTTCCAACAAATAAGCAACACAATTATGCGGCAAGTCAATAGCGTAAGCCAGCTAACACACTCCAGTTATATTTTGAAACTGTAATCTGATACTACTGTTTCCATCCTCGGTGCCTTGCCCACACTCCCTTGTTGCACACTGTACTATTTGAGGCCCAGAGGGCGAAGTGAGTGCTTGCTGTTTATTAATGATCAGACATTGCGCTGCAAAGCTGGCCAATGGGGGGGGGGAGAGAGAGAGAGAGAGAGAGAGAGAGAGAGAGAGAGAGAGAGAGAGAGAGGAGGAATACCACATTACTTTCTCCAGAGTTGACGAGCCTAGACTCAGAAGCTCTCGCAATAAAACAATTCCAAGCATGTTTCCTTCTCTCTGGTGTCCCCAACAAGATTTTACTGCATTAAAAGAAAGGGGGGGGGGGTGGATAGGAGAAGCCACAATCTACATAGGCCAAGATGTGGCTTACTAAGATTTTGCAGGAAGGTGTAGTTTGTAGTGTTGCCTGTTTGTTCAGGGTAACCCTCCTTTCACCTCCAAGAAGAGGTGCTTGTTTAATGGTTTTGACAAATTGCAGTCAGTTGACAGGACTATGTCAAATAAAGCTGGAAAAGCCCTTCTTCACTAAATATATCCTTCGGAATAAATTACCACCTCATTAACTAATCCCCTGAAAGAGGTCCAGGACGTGTACACTACAAGAGTGCTTATATATCTTGAAATACTAAATCCACAGTTCAGCAATAACTATTAGAACGAACTAAAATGGGACAGAGGAGTGAACAAGCTTTTGAACTCTTCAGAATTATTCAGCAGGCTTGCTGGTGCTGATGAAGACTAAGGGACAATTAAAAAGCTTGGGCCCTGTTTTGCATTATTTGGCTTGTCCCTAAAAAATCCTCTTCCTCTACCAAAGAGCCTTCTTCTAACAGACCAAAGAGAAAAACTAATTTAAAAAATATAAATATAAAGAATTGCATTTTCTAAAGCAAAATATGAATAAGCTTCTCTCACTTATTTTGGTATTCTATTAGAAATTGCACTAGAAAAATCAACCCCCTGTGCTGATTGATAAAGTAACTGTTGGATATTAGTGGTGGCTTAGAAACCAAAGGTCATGAGTTCTAGGCATGAAAGCCAGCTGGGTGACTGGGCCAGTTACCTTCTTTCAGCCCAGCCTACCTCATAGTGTTGTTGTTGTGGGGAAAAAAGAAGGAAGAGGGAGTATTAGCTATGTTTGCCACCTTGAGTTGTTTGTAAAAATAATAAAGGCAGGATATAAATGGAGATCCACTAAGATTAATAGTATCTAGTGAGAAATAGAACAGTAAAACATAATTTTGCTCAAAAAGGAGCAGAGTCAGAGAAGTGCTTTTAAATCAAATTCATTGTTAAGAGTTTCATCTTGTGCATATTATATTTTATATCAACATAACACAAACTTTTGAAACTGTGACCAGAATACAAAAAAAATAAATGTAGAACTTTTATACTTACTGTTGTTATTCTTATCATGTTATGAAGCTGGTAGTAGCTGACCTTCAAGAATAAATCTGGACTGTTGCTACTTTGGTTTTAGAAATATAATTCTGTACTTGTTCGCTCCTTGTTTAAAGTTTTCTGAGCCACTGGAGAAGGAAGTGCTTGTATATACAGTATGCAGGAGTGTACATGTATCTAGACTAACCAGGCTTTCCTCAGAAAACCTACACAGATTTTCTTCTGTGTGGTATTCTTCAAATACACATCACTTTGATGAAAATGTTACAAACTAAACTGAATTGAATCTAATGTGGCAATAGTGCAATGAAATCTGCTTGCCAAACATAAATCAAATTATACCACACTGTTTACACAGAATTCAGACTTCTATGAAATTATGCACCACATTTTATGGAAATTCCATTGTTTCTGAAATGAAAGGCTAGCAACAATAGTTATCCAACTATTATTTGACTATGTGGGAACACAAAACCAATTAAGACATACATACTATGAAACTAAAGTCATAAACATGATCACAAGATATCCCCAATTTTGCCTTGTGGTTGCTACAGAAAAACACTAAAGACAGTCTTCAACTTACAACCGTTCGTTTAGAGACCACTCAAAGGTAGGACCGCACTGAAAAAAGTGACTTAGGACTAGTCTTACAATGTACTTACAACCATTGAAGCGTCCCCAGTCAGGATGGTCAAAATTTGCAACTGGCATCTATTTACAACAGCTGCAGTGTCCCAGGGTTATGTGATTGCCACTTATAACCTTCTCAGCCAACAAGCAAAGTCAGTGGCGAAGCCGTATTTGTCTAATAACAGCACGATTGATTTGTTTAACAACTGTGGCAAAAAAGGTTGTAAAATCAGACATGGCTCACTTAACAACCACTTGGCTTATAAAGAGAAATTCTGTTCCCAATGGTGGTTATGTCGAGAACTACCTATATCACTGGTGGGATGTACAGTCCAGCTGAATTTGGTTCCCCAAATGGCTTGGCTGCCATCTTCCAAAAACTGTAATCAAATTATAGTTTTTAATTCAAAGTAAGTGAAAAATTATTAAATGCATGCTGGAGAATCCTCCTATTACTGAATTTCAATGTGAATCAAATCAAATTTTCTTCTAACCCAACACATTACTTTCTTCCATCTGAAAACTACCCCAAAATATCTCTTAAAGTCAAAGTGGGATCTTCAGCCTTAGAAAAGTTGTAGATCCTTACTCTGAGGGATGTAGGAGTCACCTAAAGGAAAGACTATTTACACTATCAATAGATAGAAGCCTTTACCAAATAGGCTTCTTGCCCTGAGGATGCATAGCTGACCCCTACAAACTACACTGATAGAAAAACAATAGTTATGTAAATTTAAAACATCTAAACAGAAAATGTTCTGTTACCTACTTTTCAATTAAGAAACAAACTTAGCTGAACAAAGAACCATGACTCTAAATTAATTTTAAAAAAATTAAAAATCCCTATGAAACATGAGCAAAACCCATTGATTACTGTGCACTGAGCTTCCTCTTTTAAAACCTTAAACCTGAAAAATATGTTGAGAGTCCTACTAATTGAGGAAAATGTAATAAATAAATAAAACTGGATAATCTTTTAACCCTTTGGTAGTCTCAGTTTAGTAACCCATGAACTATAGCTGAATGGAAGGATGTTAATTATTGATGTATGTCACTGTCTAGACAATTTAATTTGTGCATTTAAAATCCCTGAATCTTTAGGCTCTCTTCTCCAGTGCAAGCATCCATTTTATATAAAAAAAACTAATGAGTTTTGAACCTCCATTCCAAATTACTTGGCATTATACTAGGTGATTTCCCTCCACCCATATTAATAATTACTTGGCTGGAGCCTTTATTTTTAATCCTGGTGAAAAGTCTTTTCCCTAAAGATACCTTGTTTTTCTCCTCACAGCAGACCCTTAATAAAATGCACTAGGGGAGATGGGGTGAGGTGAAAAAACAATATTTAGTCTGAAAGCTCAAAACTTTGTTCCATCACTGCATCAGAGCTTGGGGTGGGGCGGGGGATTATTTGATCAAACTTAGAAGCCAAATCAGCTAGCAAGAGGAAACAGTTCCACTGATAGATACATGTGATTTACTTTTAAATAAAGGCATGAGGGATTGGTGGAACCAGTACTGTAAAGAATACCAGAAAGGATACATGACTCCCTCACCTCCTCCAGTCAAAGGTAAATAGGGGCAATTGCAATTCTCTGATAAAATTTATTACAAAAATTGGCTTCTAAATCAGGCATCCTGTGAACAACAGGAAAAAGCCACTGAAGTAGTGATGAGGGATAAAATGAGGTACTTTCGTCCCTAATAAACATTCTGAGACTTAGACACATTATAGACAGTCCTCGACTTACAATAGTTCACTTTGTGACTTTTCAAAGTTACAACGGCACTAAAAAATGACTTATGACTGTTTTTCACACTTAAGACCGCTGCAGCATCCCCATGATCACATGAACAAAATTCGGATGCTTGGCAACTGGTTCATATTTTATGACAGTTGCAGTGTGCTGGGGTCACGTAATCCTCTTTTGCGACCTTCTGACAAGCAAAATCAATGGGGAAGCCAGATTCACTTAACAACCATGTTCCTAACTTAACAGCTGCCATGATTCACTTAATAAATGTGGCAAGAAAAGTCGTAAAATGGGGCAAAATTCACTTAACAAACTCAGCAACAGAAATTTGGGGCTCAATTGTGGTCGTAAGTTGAGGACTATCTGTAGTTGACCTGAAAGTCTCTTTCTAAAGCACTCTGTCATTTTAGGGGCAGTTTTCAACATTTGTTACTGTCAGCCAAACTCCGGGGGGGGGGGGAGCCTTTTGAATCAACATATGTACAGCCATTTGATCATTTTGAATGCTACTTTTCAAACATCTGAAGCGCTCCAAACACATTAGTTTGTTGCAGGTCTTATAACCACCTTGTAAGAACTAGCATGTTCATAGAACAAATGGGGTAAAGCAACGTGGATCTAAAGATCACTTTGCTAACTTTTCACTTGTTCAGTCAGGAGGGAAAAACTGGATGAGCTTTTCAGTGGCCAGCAATCAGATTAGTACCTTATGCCCTCAAGGGGTTGGAATCACCATTCTTTTTCTTTGCAAGAACTATATTCTCTGTTAAGGAGAATTAAGAATACACAAGGGGCAATTTGAATGAGGACAAAGTTTTGTTGGAAATGAATTTTGGAAAATATGGCAGTCATGGCTCTAGTTGAACTGCAATAATTCAGTCCTACAATTGTTTCTGAAAATACAGACTTCCTTGGTTCTATGGCCATTTACACACATTATAAACCACTCAGAGCCAGATATGACCGGAGAAGCATATAAGCCTTAGTGATTAATTGCCCCTGAACTTGACTGAATGTAGAATGACACTCATAGGCCAGAACTGACTAGGATAAAATTATTTAACCTTTTCCCCTAATTCTTTTCCTGCAAAAGACCCTGACTTACTTTCAATTTCATAGAGCATGGGGAAAAAAAACAGATTTGAAGATATTCACACTAGAAGATACAATAAAAGTTAAACACCCCTCGTTTTCTTTTTTCTTTATATTTGGTTTGTTTTCCTCCTACAAATCCTGTCCCACACTTCAAACTGATATCCTTTTGATTTTCTCCACAATTTGCATGTGCATTCTTTCTCACACAGCAGCTTTAGTCTAATAACATCCTTTCAATATCAGTTCTGCTATCTTCCGCCAGCCTTAAATTTAAAAAGTTGAAAACTGAGGCCACCAGACATAATCTGTAGCTACTAAAATGGAAGTTCCACTCCAGGATCTGTGTTCATAGATTTTATTAAGCCATAACTTGCTTGGTTTGCTTGCTTTTGACCTAGTCATTATGGCATGTAAACTATGCTTTATGGCTTTAATGTCATGCATGACTCAAACTCTCATACTTTGTTAAACAAAATACGGTTAAAACAAATCTTGGCTGAGAATAATGTGTGAAGCCAACTAGTTCTATTTTCTTCTCCTGGCAATATTATTCTCTTTGGACACCAGATTCTCAAATACACAGGGAGGCTGGAAGAGCAAACTTTAATATACTGCTAAGCACCCACTATGTGAAATGTCTAATGTATTAAAACAGTGCTTCCCAAACTTTTTTTTCATTACCCACAGCCACTTTACAGAAAGCCCTTATTTAAATGTCCATGTTGTGATTGGATAATGGATTTGTTGTCATTCCCCCCAAAAAACCCCCCCTTTTACCCAATTCTGGGTAATGTACCCAAGTTTGAAAAGCACCATATTAAACCATTTACTTTTCTAGATTTGACTAGTTTTGACTACTGTAGTTAAAACTAGTTTCACCCATCTCTCTTCCCATTGTCTGTGGATCACTGCAAGCTCCACCATATTCAAAGTCCAGATCTGGAGAAGACCTGCTTGCTCTTGGAAGAAATGGCCATTTTGAGTAATTTCTTCAGACTGGATCAGTGGTGGGTTTCTACCTGTTCGGCCCGGTTCGGGTGAACCGGTAGCAGCGGCAGCAGAAGGCTCCACCCACCCGCCCAGACGTCATCACGGACGTTCTGCGCATGCGCAGAAGTGTCACGCGCGCTCCCGTTCCCGAACCGGTAGCAAAGGTAAGAGAAACCCACCACTGGGCTGGATGTGTGTGGGAGGGGGAAAAAATAACTAATTCTCTACCTGTGAGTCCATAGGGTACAGAGGCTTAGTATTCTTAAATCCAAGTTTAAGGTTGCCATCATTGACTGTAGCCGAGTTTGAATGCTTTCAAGTGGTTATGATACTTTGAGAATGGCCATCCTGGCCTTGCATAAAATTTGCCTCTAATTTTTCACTTGGTACATTTTAGCTCTGTGCTTCCACCATCTACAGTCCTTTAATCTTTCGGTTATAATAAAGCTATTTGTGTTATAACACCTTGAACACTCACTAATGTGGCTAACCCTCTGGAACAGGGGTCTCCAATCTTGGCAACCTTAAGACTTGTGGACTTCAACTCCCAGAATTCCTCAGCTAGCTGGCTGAGGAATTCTGGGAGTTGAAGTCCACAAGTCTTAAAGTTGCCAAGGTTGGAGACCCCTGCTCTGGAAGGTGTCTCCTTAGGTCTCTCACTTTTTTCCTGCCATTGAATTGGTTCTGCTTCCTCCAGCCTGCTGGCAACCAGCCAATATGCTTTACTGCTCAGCCTTATTTATCACTCCACCCTGCTTCCTGTCAACAACACACACTCTCTGCAGAAGCTTTTTTTCTACACCCACGCATCTTGCAGCCCCTTCCATGCCTCATCTTCTCAGTTGTCTTCCAAGTTCCCGTTGTTCCCTGTATTCTTTGATCTGGGTTCTGTATCTCTATTCAGTGCAAGTACCACTCTTTCTTTCTCTGGACACCCCAGAGAGTATTACCAATTTTGCATTCCTGGGCCTTTCATTAGCCTGCTTACCAACAACTTCTCCATCTATCTCTATAGCTAAGACAATGTTTTAGTTTAAGCTTCCAAGTCCCCTCAATTCACTCAGAGGAGACAGTAAACATAATACCTCCTTCTATTTATCAATATCACATTTAGTTTAGCCAACTGAAGGGAAGGGGGTGCCTAGTTCGTTAGTGCAAGTCAACATCTGCTAAAATGTGGTGGCAGAACCAAGTGAGAAATGTTTTAAGAGAGTCACAATCTAGGAAGGTCTGAGATAGGGCCAGATAGAATAAAAGAAGATTCAAAAGAGAGAGAAGCCGCCAAGGAAGTAAAATGACCAGTCAGTATAGAATAGTATGGATATAATCTTGAAGAAGGAATGCAAGATCATTAAGTAAATGATAAATCAATCCTGGGAAACAGAGAGGGTGAGAAAGAAACTCAAGATAGCCCACTTTGATTCTGTTTGGTATAAGAGAAGATAGAGGGGAAACTGACAGGTTTTCAAGGTTCTGCTCATATGTCCTATAGCAACAGAGTTCCAGTAGTCCTTGTCTTGTCTGTTCCCTGACCTAGCCTACTTCAAAGGGCTGACAGAGACAGCCTATGATAAAGTCTGGAAAAAGGAGATTAGAGATTTTCTAATCAGGAATGCATAGGCAAGAAAACTCTGAAGGCTGGGGGGGGGGGAACGGACAACGACGAAAGAAATCAAAGGTGCCGAATTGAGTTTCACATTGTTTGGTCACAGGGTTCTATTTGCCAGTCAGACAACTAAATTGGCTTGAAAAATCTAGGTTGAGTTTCTAAGCAAGCCATAGATTCTTCAGAGACAGCTGCCTGCTCCCAGGCATGCTGTTGCTGAACTGCAAACACTGTGTTCTCTCTCAAAAGGTTGTCCCAAATGTGATGGGGAATATCATCACCGTATCTTCCTTAATCGCTAACCAACTATCCTAATTTGAAATACCCTTCACGTTGAATTGGATTTTGCTTCACAGGAATAGTAAGCACTGCACCAACTGTTGAGTGAAGCCTAGATGAGAAAGCACCATTGTACTGTATTGGGGGAGGGGGCCTATAATGAGAATGAAAGAGAAACTTTCCTATACAACCAACAGAACAACAAATGGAACTTTCTCCATTATGATATACTTAAAACAGCGGCAACGTGGTTTTTTTTCATGGTTCCTTTCTTGGGGCCATTTAAATCTGTCTTCTTTTTACTGCACAGTTAAAGGGAAGAGGAAGAAAGTAAGAGTATAGTATTGTGAGATTGCATCACACGTATCATGTTTCATTCACACTTGGAGCACAAGGCAGCTATGTAAGATTTAAAAAAAGGAAAAAAGGAGAAATAGGGAACATATTCTGGCAGGAGGATTTTTGTGCAACAATAAGTTGAACTGGATCTGCTTCTAAAACAGATGGAGAGGAAAACACAGCAGCCAGAGATCAATAAAAGGAAATGCCAGTTGGGGAAATCAAGAAACCAAAGAAAAGTTTGTGTCATGGCAGAAAGTTCACTTATCTGGAATACAAAGTGTCCAAAAGTCAAAACACCGATACCATTAAAAATAAGGATTTCCATGTTGCAGAGGATTCCAAAAGACAACGCCTCGCTATAACCTCCCACATGCACGTTTCAGCTGTCTGCAATCTCTGTCTTATAAATAAAGCTATCTTTATATTTTGTTCTAAAGACTTCAATCCTAGAGTCCTTTGGACAGAAATTTAGAAATCACCATTCAGAGTCAGCAAATACTGTAAAAGTGAAAGAAAGCAAAGCAAATTGTATCTCATGTAGCTTTCTTTTTAATTTGTATGGGGGGGGGAAGAGAATTTTATGAAAAATGTTAAGGTGGTGCTATACAGACAAATTTGCTTTTTAAGAACTTTGTTTCATAACTACCTACACTTCATTAAATCAAACCTACCCCAGGGCATTTCAAAACTCGTCGGACCTGCTGACTGACTAGCTGTACAATCTGATTTAAATAGGCTCTTTTTTCAACACCCCCCACTTCAACATATCTGCATAGTTTACTTGCCATTGTGGGCGTTTCTTCCTATGTTGTTGCTCACTTTGCAGAATCTTGAACATGGGAAATGCAAATACAGGAGCCACCCCTTATTTGTCAGAGGTACTGAGAAAAGAAAACTGAAAGCAAAAAACCAAAGAATCCCCTCTCTTTTCGTAAAATCATAGAACATAAAGTAAGTTTCTGTAGCCTGCATACGAAATAACTTATAAACTAACTAAACTATGCTATTAGTGCCTCTGTTACTTCCCATCCAGAAACACAAGTATTTCTTTTCCCTTGTAGCTCTTTCCATATTTCAACAGTTAAAATGGGGCACACAATTTCTGATGGTTTGATGCCTCCTAGAGTTTTGTGCATTTCAAATGTGCGGCTCTCATTTTTGGAAACTTAGTATTTTTTTTTTTTAAACAGCAATTGCATCCATTCCATCGCCTTCCAACTTTCTAAGCTCAGCCACAAAGCAGAAAACTGTTTGCTATTGAAATTAACTAATCTGCTACTTTATTTGGTCCCACCATTCTCTGGAGCTACTAAAGGCACACTTTTTTCCAAACCTTAAGGCAAACCCCCCCCCTTATTTAACTACCATTTAGCACAAAAAACAAACAAACAAACCTGTATAACTATTGAGTTAACGTATAAGTAACACACTTCATTCTCAGTCCACTTTTAAATGGACTTAGAATGGGAATGAGAAATACAATTTTAGACTCTATATTTTAATCTTTAATTCTCAGCAGAGAGATCTGCTTTGGATCTCCCAAAACAATTCCCAATCCCATTACAGATGTATAAAATGATTAACAACAGGCCAAGATTACTAGAAAGTTGCTTAGCAATAAATAAATAACTTTCTGGCATACAGGAATACTCAAAATTTCAATAAAACTTCTCAGTAACACTGAGTTAATATTACACCTCTTTTGTGTCCTCAGCAGAGGTGGGTTCTGACAGGTTCTTTAGAACGGTTAGTAACTCAGCGATGATGTCACGGAGCCGGTTCTGTCGGTGTCTCCATGGGCGCCGCCATCTTGGATTTTGCTTCTGCGCATAAGCTAATTTTTGTTTCTGCGCATGCGCAGCTATTTTTTGATTGTTGCGGGCGCGCGGGCACGCGTGCGGGCACACGGCGCGACCCTGAGCAAACCAGCAGCAAAAGGATCCAGAACCCACCCCTGGTCCTCAGTATTATATAATAAGGGCTGAATCAGGAGACTAAAAATCAACCACTATGTCTATCCCTATGCAATAAAACGAGGACTGGGTTATGTTGTTACTTGCAGAATCAGATTTTCTTAGAAAAACTCATGGAAAGACATGAAGGCAACAACACAGTTTTGCATCATTATGGGCTGAAAATAAAACTGGTTGTGTAACAAACAACTTTTGTGTCACCTGGTCAGCAATAAAGGCTGAATTTACCAAAACCTCACTCTGATCTTTAGTCATGTGACTCAGCCATGAGTATTCAGAAAGTATAAGCTGTTCTCATAAATGTTAATAAGAATATTTGGATTCTTCCCGTCCAAATCCCTAAATCTAGTGCTACTAGGCCTGAGTAGCAAAAGAATCCAGACAATCATTATATAATAGCAAAGATCTGATTATATTCTGTATCTCTTTACTGCCAACTAGTGGTTGCCTGGGTTTTGGCAGCCTAGATTTCCTTGCCCTGCCTAAAATGTCATTGTTAACTTTCATGGCATTTAAACATGATTAATTTCTTATTCACAGATTAGCCATTTAACTTAGCTTAATTAAAATGGAGTGTCAGGCTAAGGCTACTTTCCTTAGATATTCAGATTCTTTGTCACTTTTAAGACAGAAATTAATCTTTTAACTAAAGCTGATTTGGAGTCAGTAATTTGCCACAGCAATATAATGTTAAAAGGTGGCCATCTAATTTTTTTTATCTCCTTCATATCTTTATAAAGAGTTCTGCTGGGGAGGTGAAGAGTTAAAACACATCTTATGCTTTTAATTATTCTTTGAAGTCAAGACAGATTATCAAATTAAGCATGTGTGAAATAGGAATCCATGCTATTCCTAGTAATTTCTGCATCAAAAAGCTGCACAACCCAACGTGGAAAGCAAAATCTGTCCACTCAGTTTCAACTCTTAACAAACGGCATGCGTTGGAGTAACAAGTTGAGAAAAGCATAGGAGATAGCATGGCACACATAAAATAGCTTTTTAGGCTGCAATCATATACTCAGTTTCTTTTAGATTAAACTCCACCAAACTTAAAAGGAAGTAGGGGTATCAAACTCGCGGCCCATGGGACGGATGCGTCACACGCTGGCCACGCCCACACCCGGTTTAGTGAAGGGGAAAAAAGTTGTGATATGTCACGTGACGTCGCGAGTTTGACACCCCTGCTTTTAAGTTTTGAGTTATGCCATCAATGCACAAGCTTTAAATCTTCAGCTCTATCACAATGACTGTATTTTATGATTGATGTCCTCCTGAAGCAAGTTGATGGAACAGATTAGGCACCATGAAACTATACCACACTAAGATTAGCATAGTTTGGTCTAGTGGTTAAAGCACCAAGGCTAGAAACCAGGAGATTTGAGTTCTCATCCCATGTCGTTAGGCATGAGAGGTGATTTTGAGCAAGTCACTCTGTCTCAGCCCAACTCACCTCACACGGTGGTGGTTGTGAGGAAAATAGGAGGAATAGGAATTATTAAATATGTTCACTGTGTGAGTTATTAAAATAAAGGTGGAATTAAAAAATAAATAAATAAGTAAAATAAGCACTGCTGAAAATTGGTTATCTAGACCAGGCATGTCCAATTCACAGCCCTGGACAGCTAGTAATGCAGGCCCAAAAGTTCGTAAACTGTTAACTTTCTGTGGTTTATATACATTAATTATGTTATATATTTTATATCCGGCCCAAGACAATTCCTCTTCACTCAGTGTGGCCCAGGCTAATCAAACGATTGGACATCCATGATCTAGATGTGGAGACAGAACGCCAGAGCCTCACACCATAGCATGCTCCCCCTTGCCTGTTCAATTCTTTGCTTCCGTTCAAGTGTCAGCCTAAAGGGTTTTTGCTCTGGGTAATAATGGAACAATTAGCAAAAATCTTGCTGATTATGGGAAAAATAGATCAGCTGTTCTTATGCCCTAGACTCATTCCCTCCCTGCAGTCATTTAAACTGGACCTTGCACTCACTCACTGGCTTTCCTTTAGTGCATAAAATGATCTTTGGACTCTGTAATCAGAGCCTGCTGTTTCTGGCATAGTTTCTTTTCTTTTCTCTCCCCCCCCCCCATTTTGGCCAAGAAGCTGTTGCAACTGGCGCTGTCTCCATTTGTGTTATCTTTTAGACAAAAACTGTACTTCCAAAGGAGGCACTAAAGAGCCCTTATGAGAGGGACAGAAGAACACAGCTACATTTTAAAAAAATATCAGTCTCATTTCTGATATGGTGCACTCTCAAATACAGATGAGGCAAATGCAAAATTCACAAGCCTCACTCCATTTAAAATGTGCAAAATATCAAACGAAGCTCTGTTGTATTTTTCACACTGATGTGTCATACCAAGAGTGAAGAATGAACATTTGTCAGCAAAGTAGTTCAACTGACTATTATTATGTAAGATTCTCCAGAAGTTTTAAATTCAGGGACAAACTGTTTTGGTATATACACAAAAGCAATATATCATCATTAAGATAGTTTTTAAAAATCTGGTATCTAGATTACTAAAGTAGTTTCCCCCAATATAAGCTTTTTCTACTGTTTTTTATGTTGGAAGAAGCAGCCTGTATTTTCTAAAAAATGAAACAATTTAAAAAAAAGCTGAACTTATGAACACAGTATATCTGTGAAGTTTTTGTACTTTTAGAGGACTCTACTTGTACAAGCTGTCTTATTCAGAATAAAAATTACTATTAGAACAGGTTTTCCTATCTATTTTAGGCAACATCAGAAAAAAAAACTGCAGCACAAAACATTTTAGGAAATTCTCTATTACACGCTTGGTGTAAACCTCAATAAACATAATTGCAATATTGGAAAATTCTTATTTCCTCCTCCTGAAGACAAACTTTTTTTTATTAAATGATGTCCCCAAAGGAAGAAACTCATTGCAGCTGTTATGCTAGATGCTACAATTCCTGTTTGAGCAATGGAAGTGTTCCCTAGGATACAGACTCATATACCTGTCTGGCATCAAAGCTGCTAATCCCTTCTTCATCTCCAATACACACTGTCAGTCAGAAAATGCTTCCTCTTAAACTTAAAATTGGTTTCCTTCTATGGACACGTTTGTTTTATTACTTCAAGAAGAAAGAACATGGCAGGGTACTGCAAAGCTTCAGATTCAATTCTAAAAGATGCCTTAAAGTGCAAGGAACACAAATGTAGCACCTATCTACACAATTTACAATTTTTTGGGAAAGGATATGGCTGCTTTAAAGAGTTGCCCTAAAAAAGCAAAACAACCAATTTTCTTCAAGAAGCTTTTGAAGAGGTAAGGGGGGAGGGGAGAGAGGAGAAGGGATTGCCTTTTCCTTGCTTTGCAATACATATATCATATATACTTTAGCAAAATATATTAATACATATAAGAATTCTTTCCTACTGCATCAGACAATTAATAAGGTTGTAATAAGGTACAATTTTCAAGGTTGACTCAGCCTTCCATCCTTCTGAGGTGGGTAAAATGAGGACCCAGATTGTTGGGGGCAATATGCTAACTCTGTAAACCGCTTAGAGAGGGCTGTAAAGCACTGTGAAGCGGTATATAAGTCTAAGTGCTATTGCTATTGCTATAATAAAACAATAAATAATTGATCAGTTTTTTCCTGCCACCTTTTCTGTATCCCTAAAGCTACCCAATTTGCAGCAAATTTAGGGGAACATGAGGCTTGAAGAGGAGAAAGGCTGAAATCAAAGGTAAGACTTCTCTTTAGGTGGCACAGGCCATAGCCCAATTGAATCACATGGTCCATATAGCAACACAGTAGTCTTCCTCAACCCACAACCTCCAAAAGGACTACAAATCCCATCTTCTCTACTCAGCACAGCTGTTGGCTATGGAAGCAAAATTTGTAATCCTAATGTGCCTGGAGGGCAGCACATTATAAAGGCTGATTTACAGTGTCATGGGCTAGCTGGGAGGGGGAGTGGTTAACACAAGGCTGATCTTTGAGGGCAGAAAGCCAACACCTGGATACAAAGTCTAGGCTAACTCTGAACACTATTTTTCTGCCACTTTCAATTAAAAAAAACAATCACTGAACAAACCCAATTGTATAGTTGATATGGTAGTGGAATCAGGCCTTTATAAAACTTCACCGAAGCCAAAAGAGGCATGCTTCTTTGGAGCAGCGTGCTATTTGATCTCAAGGGAGCAACTGGAGGGGGTGACTGATTAAGAATTCTGAATGGTCACCATCGCCATATATATATATATATATATTGCAAGATCTTACATGAACTTTCAGTCAAGTGAAACAAAGTTGGAGAGCTGTGTTTCAATTAGTCGTGCCAACTTCTGCTCAGTGGCGACCCTGCTCTATCTGATTCAAGGAATGAAACTCTGCATTTCATATTCAAGAGGTGCTTTTAAACCTACTGCAGCTTTTAGGAAGCCAAAATTGCAACTATGATTCCAGTTATACCAATCCTGCTGTCCCATACCGAGACACCAAGACATGGATTAACCCAGCTCTTTAATAACCAGTTGGAATATACATACTTACAACCAGGATAAAATGTTAATTCTACAACACACAGAGACGCCTCTTTAAACTTCCTCCTCAGCAGGCCATCATGTCCTAATCAAACAGACAAATAATGCACAAATACTCCGAATTAGGCTTTGCTCACTCAGAACCCCCGTTTAAGGTTCTGTTCCACCCACACATTTGCTTTTTCTCCAACATTAGAGAAACTGGTAAGCAGCTACACACCGCATCTCGGACTCCACAGCACACACTGAAAATTGTCAAAGCAAA
Source organism: Thermophis baileyi (assembly GCA_003457575.1). Classification (NCBI taxonomy): domain Eukaryota; kingdom Metazoa; phylum Chordata; class Lepidosauria; order Squamata; family Dipsadidae; genus Thermophis; species Thermophis baileyi. The sequence goes on along the minus strand of QLTV01002975.1, from coordinate 1,290,855 downwards.
AACCAAGTTGCACTGTATAAAGATGGCTCTGAAAAACTCTCGATATATCACACTCGGAGAGTGAAGAAGAGAGCGACAAAACGTGCAGAGTGTTACATTCCTGCCGTAAGCCACACGAGTAGGCACGCACGCACACACACCTGCTCCAAGGAACATCGGACCCTCCGATCCTCTCTGCACGTTGGGATTCAAAGGTTTTGTGGCCAGAAAAGTAACTCAGCCAACCTCTTCTTACTGCCCATCGCTCTCTCGGAAGGCGAGGAAGACGGTTATCCGAAGGGTTTACAAGGGGGGAATCCAATCAAGACATAGAAGAGCCGGGTTTCCCGAGCCTTTCTCGCGGACGTCTTACGAGGAAGACATTTATTAAGCCAGGGCCCCCGAGATTTGTCTAGAGGGCATCTCCCCGCCCGCCCCCCTCCCCGCGCACACCTCCAATTCCCCCACTTCGCTGACCGAATCAATTACATCCCCCGCTGGATTGTGCGTGACTCCTGGCGACGAAGAAGCCCCCCCCCGCTCGCCCACTTTGGCCCGCTCCTCTTCAGCGGCGAGTTGAACTTACCACATGCAGTTCCTCCTGAGAACTAAAGCATCAGGGTCTGCTTGCCGCGCGCTGCACGCTCCTAATCTTCCACTCGCTCCATATGTCACTCTCCTCGCCCGCGAGGGGAGGGGGCTGACGGTGGGACAGAGGAGGTGGAATAGGGTGGGGGGCGGGGAAGCGAATGCCGCTCGGGGAGGATTTAAGCCTCCGCTTTCCTGTGGCTGCGGCGATCACGAAGCATTATACAATGGTGGAGGAGGAGGAGGAGGAGGGAGGGAGGGAGGAGGTGGTGGTGTGCCTGCATATCTCTCCCCCACTCTGTGTGTGTGTGTGTGAGAGAGAGAGAGAGGAAGAGAGAGAGGAGGAGGAGGGAGGGAGGGAGGGAGAGAGCAAGCAGGCAGGCAGGCAGGCAGGCAGGCAAGCGCTGGAAGAGCAGCAGCCTGCGCTTCCAGCACTTGCCAGGCGGAGAGAGTGACGCGAGGAAAGGCTTCTGCAAGCTCCTTGCCCTTTGGCTCACGTTAGAAGCCCCGCCTATGTCCCTAGGCAGGCACTCCGTCTCCCTCCCTCCTTTTCTCTTCTACCGCTGCTGCTACCGCCTGCTCTCCACTCCCCTCCGCCCCACCTCCCTCAGAAGGCCTGGGAGGCAGGCGACACATGCCCCCTCGCTGGGCCAGCTAAGGAGGGCGGGGCGTAGGGCCCCGTTCTCCCTTACATGCGCCTTTGTCCCAAGAGATCAGCTATGCTAATGTAAATCTGCCGCTTGCTGCAGAAGACAACACGAGCGCGCGGTCACCCCCCCGCCCCAGTCGCACACGCCAGGGAGAGAAAGGGTGACAGGCGCAGTCAATGTCGCTATCATACCCCCCCCCCACACACACAGCCCGACTCGGATGCGAGAGGGGCTTGGGAAGAGCGGACCGATTTATTAACCATCAGTCAATAAATAAAGGTGATGAATGGGCACTCGAGGGAAGGCTATACCTTCGAAATGTAAAGGTAATATGCTGGTTCCAGCCTTCATCTTGGGCGCCCTGGGAGGCAGACCCGCCTCAGTCCCTCCGGTGAGCCGTAATGATTTGGGGCTGCCCTCTGCACATGCCCAGTGGCAGTTACGGCTTATGTTGTACACCTTCCGGGTTCGTACTCTAGTTCTGGAAACCATCCGAAACGGCCTTTCGAATGGGTTTTCTTGGGACTCTACGCGTATCGGCTCTATTGTGCAAGTTCTACAGAGCTGTGAGGTTGCTGGCCAGGAATTTGGATGCTCCGGACCGCGGCTGGTTTTGGGTTGAGACCAGCCTCTAAACCCGGATCGGCTTGCTCCAATCTTAGTGGAGCTTGCAGCAGAGGAAGAAACCTGGATCCAGCCTTTCAGCCTCCAGCACACGCCGCCTACATCACGCAGGCGACTCTTTCAAAAACAGAAGGCGGCAACCGAGCCAAGCAACTCTCGTTTCCGAAAGAAAAAGTCAGGCAGCCCGAAAATGGCAGGGAGACGCCACTGTACTTGGGCTCGCCGCTTCCATTGCGCAGAATTGGCGCGGTTCTCGGGGACAAAACGCAGCCCGACTGGAGTTCCTGTGCGGACGCGCTGACGCTGAGCCTCTCTGCCCCCCCCCTCCCCGCCGCCGTCCCCGACAGCAGCGAGTCTGCAGCTTGAAGCCAACCACAACTATGATAAGCACGCGAGCTATTCAACAACTTGAAATTAGTCAACAAGTCAAACTGGAGCAGGACTGCGAGTTCCTGAAAGGAGCAGCAACAGCAGGCGGGCTCCGCAGAAGGGACAACAGCTGGGCTCCCCCTCGCCAGCCAGAGCCGCGCTCGAGAGAAGTGGGCGGGCAGTGCAGAGCGGGGGCTGCGCTCCCGGGGCGGGGAGGCCTCTCTCCCTGGCATGTGCGCCAGGAGGGGGAGGGGAGGCTTGTTTCGTCCCTCAACTTGTGCAGGACTTTTTCCTCGCTCTTCCCAGGAGATCCTTGGGGTTTTTTCCCCCCTCTGTCTCTGTCTCTGTCTCTCCCCCCTCCCCCTCTCCAAACGCGTAGGTGAGCAAGCCGAAAGCTCCCTCCTAACAGAGCATTGCGTAACTCTTTTAAGAGGCAGCAGGGGGAAGGAGAAAGAAAGAAAGAGAGAGAGAAAGAAAAAAGAAAAAAGCGAGACGCCCGGGCG
>QLTV01002975.1:1252919-1288102 GCA_003457575.1 Thermophis baileyi | reverse complement strand
CCTGAACAACTCATAAAAAAATAATAAAAAAAAAAGAAGGGGGAAGAAGAAAAAAAAAAAAAAAAAAAGAAAAAAAAAAAAAAAAAAGCGAAACGCCCGGGCGCGGCACGACGGTGCGAGGGAGAAATGAAAGCTGGGTTTTCCTGCCGTCACGAAGCCTGGGCGATTCGGTGTAGACCGAGTGGATCTTAGGCTGGGAGGGGGAAAGAGCCCGCAAGAGATGCACTCCTCCCAAGGCCTGGGATCAGTAAGTACTGTAAGCCGCACCAACAAGCCACACAAACTATCCGATTTCGGATCGAGCCTGCGGACTATCCTGAACTTTTTTTTTTGTTTTGTTCTGTGGATTCCGTTCCTATGACACACACACAACCCGGGCGCCAAAGACAACGACAATAAAATGCCCCCTCCCCCCCCCGCCGCCCAATAGAAGTCTAATTCGCAAAAATACGAGTTACAGAGCGGGGGAGTCAATGGATGATCACACCGTGCAGTCAGCAGTAGCGGCAGTAATAGAAACAATAGTGCTACTAGCAATCTTCAATAAGGTATCCATTCAGTGGAAAAGAGATTCTGGTGACTTAACAGACAATGCCATGAGTTTTTCTTGGCAGCATTAAGGAAATAGATTTCCACTGCTTGCTTCCGGGATCTTTTTTCAGGTTCCCGGTCTAGGACAGGCCAGAGAATCTCCCTTCTCAGTAATAACCAGGATGATTCAACTTAGCTTCCAAGACATTTGAGATTATCCAGGTCCTGGCACACAATCATCATTTTAGTTGAATGAAAAGGACAAGAAGAAACTCGGTAAACTTTGCCATCTTTCCTCCTCCCTGGCATTGAAACCACCACTTCTGTAAAGGCACACTTGGGTCACAGATGATGCAGGAAGATTTGAAGGAAAGCTATTGAACTCTATAAATACTTTAAATGTAACACCTATTTCAAAAAGTATTCTAAAACTTCATCCACACACATTCAAATGTTGGCTACTACTTAAAAATCAAAATTAAATAATCCTGGCTTTTAAATTATTCACCAAGTTGTAGGAAGTCTCCCCCCCCCCAATGAAATATTTTAGGGAATATTAAAGGAGGCAGATTTTATTTTATTTATTTATTTATTTATTGAATTTGTATTGCCGCCTATTTGCCCATGGCAACTCAAGGCGACTTACAGAATGTAAAACCACATTTAAAACAATAAAACTAATAAAAAGAATCAAATAAATTAATATAGTATAATACAATAAAATCACCCCCCGCCCCGGTGACAGCAGATCACAGGAGCCATTTAATGGGCTCCGTCCCCACTCTGGGTTCCCCAAACCCGCTGGCAGAACCAGGTCTTTAGCGCCTTTCGGAAGAGTGGGGGCCATTCTAATCTCTGGGGGAATGATGTTCCAGAGAGAGGGAGCCACCACGGAGAAGGCCCTTCTTCTGGGTCCCAGGTGTATCTCCCTCGGGGATGGGGCCTGCAGCATTCCCTGCCTCCCCGCTCTGATGGGTCGGGTAGATGTGACTGGCAAGGGACAGTCCCTCAGATAACCTGGTCCCAAGCCATGAAGGGCTTTAAAGGTGACAACCAGCACCTTGAATTGCACCCGGAAGCAAATTGGCAGCCAATGCAGCTCCCACAGGACAGGTGATACATGTGCACACTGGGGTCTGCACAAAACCATGCGGGCGGCTGCATTTTGTACCAACTGGAGCTTCCGGATGCTCTTCAAGGGCAGCCCCATGTACAGTGCGTGCAATAGTCAAGACGGGAAGTGACTAGGGCATGAGTGACTGTGAGTAGGGATTGTTGGTCCAGGAAAGGGCGTAACTGGCGCACAACCCACAGTTGCGCAAAGGTTATTATATTTCCCCAAAGGAGAAATGGAGAAAAATCTTAAAGGCAGAAAGCAGCCCCAACAGCCTCCAGCAGATGCCTTTAGTCTTTAGAAATGGATATTTCGTACCCATTAAGAAAGAATGGGCCAATCTATTCACAAACAAAACACCTTCATCTCCAGATGATGGGATTAAAATTTACATCCCCCACCCAAATTCTAAGAACAGGACATGACCTTTAGGACATAATAGGATTAACTCACCACCATTAGAAGAGCAAAAGACACCAGGCTCACTACATTGCACAACTGCCTGCAGCATCTCAGAACCCTATAAAAATCCATGTACTCATCAAACCAATTTGTCAGCTGTCCCAACATGCTGGTGTTGGTTCTGCTCATCAATAAACAGAGTCCTTCTTTCCAATCAGCCTCCATTTTATTTCCAGCGCCTTTCTCCTGGCTTGGAACCGGACCGGATTTTTCTTCCAACAAAGTGCATTGAGAAAAAAAGTTTTAGGACTTACCATAGTAATATTAGTCATTATATGTGAAAGCCCGATTGGTCGAGTGATTAAGACATGGGGCTAGAAACCAGGAGACTGTGAGTTCTAGTCCTGCCTTAGGCATGAAAGCCAGCTGGGTGACTTTGAGCCAGTCATTCTCTTTCAGATTGTGGGGAAAGTAGGAGGGAGTACACATAGTCCTTGACTTATGACCACAATTGAGCCCAAAATTTCTATTGCTAAGTGAGACAGTTGTTAAGTGAGTTTTGTCCCATTTTACGACCTTTCTTATCACAGTTAAGTGAATCATTGCAGTTGCTAAGTTAATAACATGATTGTTAAGTGAATCTGGCTTCCTCATTGACTGCTTGTCAAAAGGTCACAAAAGGGGATCACATGACCCCTGAACACTGCAATGATACATATGAGTCAAGTATCTGAATTTTGATCATGTGACCATGGGGATGCTGCAACGATCATAAGTGTGAAAAACAGTCCTAAGTCACTTTTTTCAGTGCCACTGTGAATTTGAATGGTCACTAAATGAAGTGTTTGTTGTAAGTTGAGGACTACCTGTATTTAAGTATGTTTGCCACCTTGAGTTATTTATAAAAATAATTAAGGTAATGAGTAAATAAATAATACCAAGGCAGTTATATCAGTCAATTATCTTCCTGTAATCGAATCATATTTTAGAAGTACAGAAGGCATGTCTGAAAAATGAAATTCATCTGGAAGTGCAATCTTTAATGTTTCATGCAATATAAGCTTTTTAAATTCAAGACTAAACAATAAAAATGATACACATATCCTCAATTTTAGATATCCAACATGGTTGTGAGAATGGAGACTTTATCCAATATGTTCTGAAGAACTTGCATCCTACTGTAACCATATCTAATTATTTAGATTCTTACAATCTAATATTTTCCTCGGAGTAAACTTTTATATTTTTGTTTAAATTGAATAAATTATTAAATATAAATAAGTTTAATAAAACATACTTTATGTATTATTGTAATCCACAATTGCAATTCTTAGTCTTCTCTTTCTCCTTAGAAAAACCAGGACTCATCTTGATTTTTAATTAATCAAAACCTGGACATGCCATCAGCCCTGGGGCCCCCAAGGGATTGGCAAGGTACTGGTGTGACTCCATTATTTTTAACATCTGTTGTCTTGCCTTAGCTTTATAATTTTCATTTTTAAAATAATAATTATTTTAGATGATTACTGTCTTGTATGTCATCAAGGGAGAGATGGGTGTCTATATAAATTTTATGGTGAATGATAAGTAATCTGAAGTTAGTTTCTATATTGGTATGTTATGATGTGTAATCAGAACTGATTCTTCATAAGAATGAAAGCATTGTGCAATTTATTCTCAGTATTGAGAATTAGAGTTTATTTTTGTAGGGGAGAATTTGGTGTGTTTTTGTAACAAAATGTGATTTTTTTTGAAGATAGTAAGCACATAGTATAAGCAATTTTAATTGAACTTAAGCAAACATCTACACTTTAAGTTCCCTTAAAACATATAGGCACACAAATAGACATACATACAAAAATTCACTCTGCATCACCAAATTTAGAAAGAAATTCATTGCCAGAATTCAGTGTGAGAATGTCAGATTTAGACTCAACTCCCACTCCATTCTGCTCCATTAAATGTAAGTGCAAGGCCAGTTACAGTGAACACCACAGGAATTGTGCATTTCTTTCTCTTAAAAAAGTATTGTTCATAGTACTTACTACAATAAAAACCTGAATGAAATATTTCTAAAATTCTGTTCTATGATGGCCAACTGTGTGTGGATGCTGTAGAAATGGTTCCTGCATCGGAAAGAGTTGGGTTAGTTGACTTCCAAGATACCTTCCAATTCTTACATTCTACGAGGCTATGAAATTCATCTAGGATTTAGAGCTTTTTCAAATTGTTCACCTAAGTCAGGGGTGGGGAACTATGACCCTTTTATGACTTATGGACTTCAACTCCTAGAATTCCTGAGCCACATGCTGGCTCAGGAATTCTGGGAGTTGAAGTCCACAAGTCATAAAAGGACCATGGTTCCCTATCCGTGACCTAAGTTCTTTTCATTCACTCTCCTCTCCAAAGCACAAGAAGCAGTTGCAAAAATATCTTGAAGCTGGATGTACAATTCTGTTCCAGTGATGCCCCTATACCCCATTCTGCACTCAAGCAGTTGTGCAGGGGTGAGGTCATGAGACAATGATTTGCCAATCATTGAGTGTAAATAACAGTAACAACCGTAACAGCCGGACAGAAAAATTGTGGCTAACCAAGAGGCCATACCATACCCACATATTAAGACTGTGCAAAACACTTTAAATCCTAAATCATTGTAAAATACTTGTTTTGAAATGGACTGTCCTGACCCATTCTTGGTTACTATATCTTATCAAGGACTGTCCTGACCCATTCTTGGTTACTATATCTTATCAAGGGAAGCAATTGAACAAATATTAGTAGCCAACAAAAGCAATATTCTCAGATTATAAAAAGCATGTTATAACCCACAAGTCATCATAGATTTAATCTCCTGGCATTCTGGAATTCCTGGGCAAGAAACTCATGGCAAACTGATAACTGAACACCCTCTCTGAAAACCGTTCTGTCATCTCTATGTTATCAAGCTCAAGCTTAAACTACAACTATGCTTAGAGTCTAAAATTCTCTTCTATTTGTGCTACAATGTCTAACAACTACTAACAAGTGGATTGATCATCTGGAAAGCACTTGGTTATTTTCTAAGCAGAAAGAATAACTAAATAACATCTACAACCAAGAAGTGCAATGGGAAATGGCCTGAAGGTAGATGTTCTCTTTTCCAATGGAACTCTTAACCCCACCTTACCCCACAGATGAAGACAGACCCCACTCTCATGACCTCTTGGAAAGTTATAAAGACATGGCTTCTTTGTGGGACCTTTTAGCATTGTTTCTGGAACCATCAAGATTCTTATATTGCAATATTATTATTATTGCTGTATTTTATTATACAGTGTAAACTGCCCAGAGCATGGGTGTCCAACATTTCAGCTTGCTGGGCTGCATTGAGTGAAAAGAAATTATCTTGGGTCCCATATAAAATATATAATACAGTTAATGTATATAAAATCACATAATAATGTTTAAAGTTTACGATCTTTTGGGGTCGCATTACTAGCTGTCCCAGGTCGCCTATGGCCTGCAAATGATGGACTGGACACGCCTGGCCTAGAGTCTGGTTGCTTTGAGGTCATTTATGAATTTCATAATATTGCACTATGTTATTAAGGCTTCAGCAAAGTTCTTCACTACGGGATCTCAAAGTTTACAATTCAGCTATGTAAACTGTATAAATTGCATAGACAAATTTACAGATTTTTTTTAGATATTATAGGGAAAAGTTAAAATGTTGTGAGAGAGCTTCAGCCCCTGTCATCACAAAGAACCAAAGCACTTATCGGAAAACAGCTGGGGGAGCTGGAATTCAGGATGATATATAAAGCTCCCTGCCCCCCACAACTTACTCACATCACCAAGGGAACTGGCCTGCTAGAAAACAAATCAGTGAGTTTCATATTGCATTTTTGTCTGGTGGTTCTGAACGAATGCTAACCTGAGCACCATTAAACCAAATGTTAAAGCACATCAAAATCAATGGGACTTCACTGTGTCTAGTTTTGGAAGACAAAATCCCCAGAAAACATCCATCTGAATTTCCTGGTTATTTTGACCAGTGTGGAGGTGGTGGTGATTATTGGAAGAATCAGTATGTGTATCAAAATCCAGCCACAATACCTTATGCTAAATTTTCATTTTAGAGTATTTGAATTTCTTCCTCACTGGATGTTGTGAATGAACATCTTACACTGACCAAAAGGGGTCTATTGCCATTCTTTGCTAGATTCTTCTTTCATTCTAAGTGTAGATAGAGTGCTTAAGGAAAAGCACAAGGATATTTGTGGAAAAAAGCATGAGGCAGGAGTGTTGTGTCTGCTGCCTTGAGCTCCTGAAGGGGGGAAAAAATGGGACACAAAGCTCATAATCCATACATCCATGCCTACAACTGGACACTGGAAAAAGTATGGCTGCTTGTTGAGATTCCCAGGTCAACAGCTGGGATGGACTTTCTTCACTGGCATCCATTGCAAAGGACTCTGCTACCATTGGGAGACAGAAAGTGCCCGAGCCTGCATGGGTAGCCTAAGAAACCCGAGTGCCAGCCAAAAAGAACAGCCTCCACAATCAGAAAATACACCAGTTGACAGCCCTTTCATTCTTCCAGGCAGCTGATTTATAACTTTTACTTTTACAGCAGGGTGAAACTGTCCTTCGTAAAGCACAAAAGAAGCCCATCATTTTCTGTAGAGAAATCTCATGCACTTTGCTTTTGATGTGACGAGAGCAGGCACCTCCCAAGCATAACTTGCTGCTTCTTCTTCTTGGGTGTGCGGGAGGGTGGGGCTTGGCTCTCTGCTAAGTGTGGGCGGCACTATCAGAAGGAAATGCAGTTGTGTGGATGAGGAAAAGTTTCTCGTCTCCCACTGAGGAAAGCTGCTTCGTTTTAATGAAGCAAGGCAAGGCTATCTGTTTGAAAGGAACCTTTAGAAGTTGTAATTCACGCTGCTGCTGCTGCTGCTGCTGTTCCTCCCTCCAACCCCCTCTCCAACTAGCAGTTGCTGAGTAGCTAAGGTGGTTCTAAATAAAGAACTGGAGTCAACAACAGGAAATAACTCCCACAGAAAAAGAGAGCGAGCGCACAGAATACAAACTCTCTCTCCAACTCTTGCATGCAGCTGACAGCAGCCTTTTTGTTCTTTGCATATTGCATCAAAAACCATAGCTTTTCAAAGCATGCACTTAGCTTTTTCACCACGGCAAGTTGGCCATTAAACTTGCCTTTTGCAGAAAAATAACTGCCCTCCCCCCAGGAGAAAAGTCTCACCTCTCAAGCACCACCCTCAAACCACTCCCCACCTGCCCTGCTATATAATTCTGGCTGGGCCAGCCAAACTACATCCCTCAAGAGCCAATCCAGCAAGGCACAAAATGTCTACTGAAAAAGTTTTTTTTTTTTAAATGGTGTGTCCCCCCCCCTCCACCTGCATCCTTGAAAAATAAAATTGGGGGAGGGGGATGAATGGGAAAGAGCAAATGACCAGTGGATAGAGTAATGGGGCAAACGTTGGTGTCTTTGTTGCATGCAGTATCAGCTCTGAAATTAGTGGCAACCTCAGCTTTCCACTGTAAAACCCATTAGCTTGTTCTCAGAAGAAAGCATTAAAAACACTGCATCTATTGGACAGTAAAGAGAATACTGGGCAGAGCCATCAGAATTAATAGAAATGATTTTGGTTCAGGAGCTGTAGTTTACATCTTCCGTAAAATTACAGATACCTCTGTATGACTGACAGCACACAAATAATGAGTGTTCTCAAAAGATACATTTAGCCCTTAATTTTGAAGACTGCTAGGTGACCAGTTTTTCAAGATGCTTGAGATCAATTCTGGGGAAATTAAGGCACTTCAAAGCCATCCACTCCCATGGGATAATATAATTTCTTCCTCTGTACTACTCACTCCCATTGAGGTGATGTGCTGTTTGAATAGCATGGCTTCTCTTTTTTGCAACATCCCTTTAAATTAGGCCAATATGATATAGCTATTCCCCAGACCAGCCCCTCTGCCCTCTAAATTAGAATCTTGATCCCCATTCCACATTGGCCCTTGTGAGTGACTAATACTTGAAAATTCAGTGATCCTGTTCTCACCTCACCCACCTAGAGACCGGTTTCCAATGCTAACTCTAGCCTGAATCATCCTTTTAGTACACCCTTCTGCATTGGCCAAAGTCACAAAGGGCTCTGAGGAAGACCTGGTGAATAATCGATTGCCAAGAGGATCTTTCTGATGCAAATGGGGCCTAGATAATAGGAAGAGGGAGCAGGAAGTCAATCCTCAAGCCCTTGAAGGAAGCTCCAACAAAAGGAAGCTAGTTCAGTCTGCAGCTGGGAGAGATTCCTGTCCATCAGAGCTGATTGATGAGTCATTTAGCATTGCCCATTTAGGCAAGAATGGAAAATGTAGAAAAATGAAGTCATGATCAGCAAGAATGTTAGGCACCAAAAGAACCAGCATTGGCATCATGTTTTTAGAGTGCTGTGGCTTTTCATAATTCAAAATATATACATGATATATTTAAATAAGAATTGTACCTTACACATTCTCACATGCAGGAAAATTGGATTTTTAGTAACCAATGAGAATATTAGATGCTGCATCCTGAGAGATCCAGACATTCCTTTTTGACCCCAAAGATTAATGGTGTGTGTGTGTGTGTGTGTGTGTGTGTGTGTGTGTTTATCTCTCTGTGTGTCTGTCTGTCTGTCTCTCTCTCTCTCTGTGTGTGTGTGTGTAAAGGGAGAAGGAAGGTTATTACGTGATTAAAAAAAAGACACAATTCTGAGCATTGTTCACAACATTTCCAAAACTGCAACTTTCATAGTACTTTATCGCTTATACAAACTTTTGTCTTTAGACATAAATGCATTGTGCACCCTCACAGGACTACTGACACTGCAGCTGTGAGGGGACAGAAATGGAACAAGTGGCAGGAAGTGAAGAAGGAGGCTAATTCCACAGCAAAAAGAAAGAAAAGGATAACAAGATCAGGTGGGAAGAGATTTTAGAAAGTTATTCTGGCAGGCAAGTTCAGAGGTTGAGGATGGTGGAATGTTGCAGCCCTGGACAGAAAAGCAGGAGGAGAACTTGCAAGGCCTGGTGTGTGACCTCCCTTTTCCTGTCCAGAAGTAGTTCTGGCAAAGCTGATCAGCACCCCCATCCCCACTTCTGTCATTGTGTGCAGTTGCCATCTTGATAAGCTCTAACACAGAAACCCAGCTCTGAAAATACAGCCACCAACACACCCTGGGCTGCGTTTCCTTCTGACAGCTGTTTTGACAGTCGTGCTGTCTTTACAGTAACATGATCGAGCCAGGCCAGAGGTTTGTAGTGGGCAGAATTTAAAAAAAAAATGAAGAAAGGATTAGCTAGCAAACTATTGATAAATACAAACAGGAGGAATGTAGAGATATATATGCATTTCACCCTTCTTTTTAGCCTTCATTTATGAGCTATTTTATGGCCCCTGCCAAGTACAAATGGAAAAGAAATGTTGGGTGGGTTAACTGAAACAATTTTCCACTAGGATAGCTTACTTATGTACTGTAGCATATTATAATCAGTCCACGCTGCAACAGAAATACGGAATTTCAATATTGCTGAGCTACACTTAGTAGAATCCCTTGCCATTTTCCATGCTGCTGAGATTTACTGGGGATGGTAATTCAACAACATCTGGAAGAATATGGCTTCCCCACACCTGCACAACGGTCACCTGAGTACATGTTTAAATATGCTCTTACTAATAAACAACTGACTATATTATTCAAGGAGGTGGGGTTTTTTTCCCCTTCAAAATATATGACTGTGCCAGGTTATCTATCATCCTTCTCCATCCATCTCTACTTATTACCATTTTGGAGACAAAAGCCTGTTTTAAGCCATGTTAAGTGAGAGTAGCAGTTTTTACTTATACGCTTGGAAAATCTACAAAGGAGACGAAGCCAATTTTATTTGGTAAACAGGAATTGGCTGCCAGGAGAAGAGCAAACCCCAGCAAAAACAACACAGAGATTTGAGAGTAAAACTTGGTAGCTGTTCGAGCAAATCCCAGTGGAAAACTTTGGCATACAAGCAAAAATCCTGACTCAGTCTTTGCCACAATTGCAAACAATTGTACCTACTGCTATCTGAAGCTGAGCTTTTCTTACTGAAGGCAGATTTTTAAAAAAAGTTGTTAACCATTGATTTCCCCCCCCCTCCTCTTAGCAGCTAAAAATCTACAGACAGTGGCAAGTCTTGACCTTGTTCTCTGAAAAAGTAACCGGAGGAGGGGGGGGGAAAGAGAGAGAGAAAGAGAGAGGAAAAAAAGACTGAATACAAGAATCTGTGAAATTGCAATGTTTACAAGCTCACAGCTCATTAGCTTCAACCTTACATTTGAAAAAGCGCCCTGTTTCTGCCCACTTGAACTGATACACAAAGCTTTAACAACAGCCATGATTCACAGTCAGCTCCAGTCATGCTCATAAGTGATGTGGCACATTCTCAGTGCCTCCAGTATTTGCGTAATTGAGCTTCATTTGCTCTGCCCCTAGCTTGCGTGGAGTGCTGAAAGCAGCAGTGTCATCCGCCCCCCAGCTCCTCCTCCTCCTCCTACCTGGCCGACAGCACGACTCACTATGAATAAGAGAGAAAACTATGGATGACAAAAGGTACACTGGGGGGTCAGGAAGAGCTTTCTGTCCTATCCTCTGAATCAAAAGGAACAGAATGAAACTCTTAATATGGTTTAAGGTCTCTAAACTATATCATAGTATCATAGAAAAAAATATTCATTGGGAGTGCATTATTTGGGATGCAAAGCCAGTTTGCTGCAGTGGTTAAGGAATCAGGCTAGAAACCGGGAGATTCTGAGTTCTAGTCTTGCCTTAGTCACAAAGCCAGCTGGGTGACTTTGAGCCAGTGTCTCTCTATTTCTTAGCCCTAGGAAGAAGGCAAGGGTAAGCCATGTCTGAAAAACCTTGCCAAGAAAACTGTATTATTAGAGCTTCAAGCAGAAACAAATGACTAATGCCATGTGAAAATCCAAAAAGGTTAAGTCAAATCTGATCCTGGGAGAAATGAGATTCCAACGAGTGAGTGGCCAGAAGAAAGGGCCCTTTTCCTGGGTCCTGCCAGATGGCACTCTCTAATGGAATGGAATGGAATGGTATGTAAGAATGACTTTGGGAGACAGGAAGAAGAGCCTCAGACTAGACAACAGTCGGATAAGAGCAGCTCAGCCCACAGAAACAATGGAGGTGTGGCAAACATCTCAGAAGGGACCCTCCCTAGTTTCTTGCACTGTAAAGGGAAGGTGGGGGAGATGTTCTTTCAACTTGTATGATTCTGTTAAGATAAGCTTACAAGTAATCTAGAACTAGTACTTCTGGGTATGCTTCTTGTCTGGACTACCTCGCAAGGTTGAAATGGATGGGACCAGAGCATAATACTTCTGTCCAATGTAGCAGACACTATTGAGGAGAGATGGTGCTGTCCATAATCTGGTTCCAAGCCATGAAGGGTTTTAAAGGTGACCTCCAACACCTTTGAATTGTACTCAGAAGTACATGGTTGCCAAAGCAGCGTGTGGAGCAGACGTGTCATATGTTCCAACAACCAACATCCACAAATGCTGAGGCTTCAGAATACTTGTCAAAAGCAGCCCCATGTGGAGCATGTTGCTGTAGTCCAACCAGGAAGTGACTAAAGTTGTGAGTGACCATGAGTAGGGACTCCCAGTCTGGAAACAGGTGCAACCGGTAAACAACACGGAACTGTGCAAAGGCACTCCTAGCCATGGTGTCATCTGGTCTTCAGGCCGATTAGTCACTTTAAGTATGGTTAGCTCCATCACTTTTAGCTCATGTGGCCTGTGCTACCAATACATTTCATAAAGATACAAAAGTATATGAGAGGACAGCCACATCTCACAAACATGTTTCTTTAGACTGGTCACCACCTGAATGGCTGAGTATCTGCCATAGAGCCCCACAGGCTGTAAAGAAGAATCAACCATCCAATAAGAACATCTCGGGGGGGGGATTGCTTGTACCTCCCCTGTACCATGAAATCAGAGGGAGGCAGGAAGGAAGTGATGGTCTTCTCCGTGATGGCCATCATATTATCGAGGAAAGTACAGATTACTCCTGACATTGTGGGCTCTTCTTTCTTTCTTAATTAATTAATTAATACCCACAGGAACACTTACATTGCTCCAATTAGATTGTTGGTTTAAATTTTGATATTATCATACTAGCCATTGTTAGTTACCTGCAGGCATTTTATGTTTGTGTTTCCAATCATCCAGCAAGAATAATGTGGTTATGTCTGCCTACAAATCTTAAAAACATTTTAAAACATTGACATTAATTTACTGCATCATAAAGACACCCAGTTCTTCAAACATAAATACTATTTTTTTTAAAAAAACAACAACACATCCTTCTGAGATAAAGAGAAAACTATTGTTATAGTTTCACTTTTATTATTCTCTTGATACTTCCTGCAGTGGATAAGGTAGTAGAGTTGAGAAAAGACAGAAGCAAACTCCAAGGGCAAGAAGTAAATTACACAGAGTGGGTGCAACAATAATGTTGACATGTGGCAACAGGAGCTTTGTAAAACCTTTTCCCATTCTAAGGACAATCAAATTCCCACCTCCACCCAGCCCTGCAAGTTACAGGGGATATTTTCCACCTGTTGTACCTTGTATTTATTTATTCCTACAAATGTTTGCTCTGTACTTAATTCTGAAGTGGGATTTTAGCAAACTCCCAATATCTCTGAGTGTACTTGCAATGATACAGCCAAAATTGAGACACAGTTATCCACATCTACTAAGTAAACAGATATTTGGAATAGATAGAAGGAAAGAAATAATGTATGTATTTGTGTAGTTTGGAAGAAGGATTTATTTTTATACAGTATATGTATAATAATAGTAATTAGTAATAAATATTAGTTACTATGTATAGTAATAGTAATACTATACTAATACTAATAATACTAATACTATTACTACACTACATTACACTACACTACACATGTACACTACTCTATAATGCAATCCTTCCAGGCTTCTTAGATACTTAAAATTCAGCAAAAGAAGGAAAATAAATCTGAAGCACCCTGGTCTCCATTTGAATATGCCTAGTAATTATGCCTTTTATAAAGCATCATCTACATATCTCCAAAAATGTACAATAAGAGAACACATTTCACTAGAGAAAAATCAGAAAATCAGCACTGTCTCCCCGAAAATGTGGGAATCCCACTTTTGAACTTTAATGTTGGAAAAGATTCTTAAGAATACCATGCATAGCCAAGAAAACAAACAAACGGCTCACAGAACCAATCAATTCAACGTTCTCACTTGAGACACAAATGACGAAGTTCATATTATTATATTTATGCAAATATATGCAGGTTGGGGACGGATCATCCTAAAGACATCTTTGTGGTTGCTAGGAGTCAATACTGACTTTAAGGCGCATAATCAATTAATCAAAAAAGGTGTATACCAGAGGCAAGTACTATAGAATCAAATACTACTAGCTAAATACATGGGTCCTCAAAGTACGGCCCACGGGCCGCATGTGGCCCGCCGAAGCCATTAATCCGGCCCGCGCAGGACCATGAGGCTGCCCCGCCCACATCACCCCGCCCACCCTTCGGCCAAGCGCAGGACTTACCTTTGCGAGCCCCATGGCGTGGAACGGAAAGGTAAGGCCAACAATTTTGGCCTGCAGAGACGTTCTGAAGGTGGGGGAGGTGAAAAACGGGGCGCACAGATGCCCCAGGAGGCCAAAAAATGGGTGAAAATGGGCCATTATTGGCCAGAAAATGGGCCGTTTGCCTGTTTTTGGCCTGCAGAATGCTGCTGGAAGCAGGGGAGGTGAAAAACGGGGTGCACAGACGCCCCAGGAGGCAAAAAAAAACAGGCAAAAATGGCCTGTTTTTCACCTCCCCCACCTCCAGAAGATAGATAGAGAAAGAGATATAGAGAGAGAGAGAGAGAGAGAGAGAAAGAGAGAGAAAGAGAGAGAAAGAGAGAGAGACAGAAAGAGACAGAGACAAAGAGAGAGAGAGAAAGAAAGAGAGAGAGGGAGAGAGAGAGAGAGAGAGAAGAGGAGCAACATGCAAACAAGAGCAAATAAAACATCCCCAGGAGCAAAACAAATTAAAGTTTAATTTGTGTGCATTGTTTAATGGACTGTTAAATTGGCCACGCCCACCTAGTCACATGACCTAGCCACGCCCACCTAGTCACATGACCACGTAGCCACACCCAGTCAGCCAGTCCGCCCCCCCCCCCAACGGTCTGAGGGACCGTGAATTGGCCCCCTGTTTAAAAAGTTTGAGGACCCCAGAGCTAAAATATGATGTTAACCGTATATAGTTAGGAGCCACAAGAATTGGAGAACCAGCATAGGGATGCTAATTCTGGCTCAGAAAATACTTTCTCCTCATCTTCCACCACATTGTGCACCAAACCTTTGCTTATTTCAACATAAATTTTCACAGCAAAAAGCCTTTTTGGAATTTGAAGGAGGTAAGAGCAGAGCAGGAAGAGGACAATGTATAAACATAATGAAGGATTTTCATTTATGCTTGATATCTAGATTGGGGGCAAAGTTCCAAGAGCAGTAAATTGTTTAGGTCTGCAGGCTTTCAATGGGACGCATTCGTTTGAAAAAAACAAAAGCAAAAGTGCAGAGACTCTAGTCAGCCTGAAAACAACCCAAATGGGTGCAAAACCCAACCACTTTAATCTAACATGATGGAACGGTGCTGACAGCAAAGAATACCAAAGGTAGGTTGGTGAAAGGGTCTTCTATTGACGAAGGCAATAGAAGGCTACAAAGAAACATATTTTAGCACCAGCTTCCTACTGGAAGAAGTTCTTTCAACAGATTGCTTCAGAAGTAGTGGACTTGCTTCAACTTGAAGTTTCTAAGAGGCTGAATGTATCAAGAGACTGAATGGGTCAAGGACGCCGTGATGCTAGTTTTTCTGCACTGGTAAAGACTAATGAATCACAAATAACTTCCCCTTCACCCAAAATTTGTGGCAGAGGCAGAGCTTCTAGCAGAATATGCAAGTGTGTGTGTGTCTGTGTGTGTGCATGTGTGAGTTCTGTCTGTCTGTCTCTCTAGCAAGCTATCCAGCCGGCCTAGTGTTGAGCTTAAGTGCCACACCAGGCACCTTAGGCAGCTGGCTAGATAATTTAGGCTAGTCACTCTCATCCAGCCCTCGACTGTGAAGTCAACAAACATCTATCCACCAACCTACACCAAGCCAGCATGACAGATCATGGTCCTAATCTTCAGTGAAGAGACCTTGGCCCTGAATGGTTTGATATGGACTGATAAAAATAAATAATTATTGTTCACATACATATATGTCCATCTTTGCCCTATATGACCTATATGACAAGATCATTAACCTATATAATGAGATCATTATCCTTCTGAATTGCTCAGAGGACTGGGGTGGATGGGAGGGTGTTATGTTGGTTCACCTTCCTTCAGGGTTGATTCAGGTCTGTGATGATTGGGGAGGAGAGATCTTCCCTTGGCCCCTGCTAGGTGAAGTGCTTGGTGCTTTCTCCTCTCCTTTTCAACATCTACATGAAGTCACTGGGTGAGCTCATCCATTGCCATGGGATGAGGTATCAATATGCTGATGATAACCAATTATATATCTCTGGCCCTGGAGAATCAATCAAGTGATGCTATGAGCTTCTTATTATAATATCTTGGAGGCTGTGAGAATCTAGTTGGGGAACAACAGGCTTCAGCTGAACCCTGGCAAAACTGAGTGGCTTTGGTTTGGGGGGGAGGGGCTTTCTGATTCTAGGACTATGCCATATTTCATGCTGGATGGGGTTGCACTACTCCAGACAGACCTAGTGCGCAATCTGGAGGTCCTTCTAGACCAGGGATGTCAAACTCGATTTCATTGAGGGCCGCATCAGGGTTGTGTTTGACCTCGGGGGGCCAGAGTGGGTGTGGCCAGAGTGGGCATGGCCAGCTCTACATCACTCGTGTCGGGGACGCCTCTGGTGGCCCGAGCGCTCTGCCAGAGAAAACGGGCTCCCAAGCTCCATTTTCGGCTGCGACGGCCTCCTGCAACCCTCTGCCAGCACGCGGCCCTCCCAAGCTCTGTTTTCGCTGGCAGAGGCACCGTGGGCCAGTCCTTTGCTTTTCTCAGGGTGGCCCCACAGTCCAGATCTAAGCACCCCATGGGCCGGATCTGGCCCCCGGGCCTTGAGTTTGACACCCCTGTTCTAGACTCACAACTCCTGCTCAATGAGCATACGGAACTCTTGGCTAGAAGGACCTTTGCACAGCTTTTTCTTATGTGCCAGATATATCCGTTCCTGGATCAGTAGGTCCTAACAGTCACTCATGCCCTAGAGTCACCTCCAGACTGGACTACTGCAATGCGCTTTACATGGGGCAGCCCTTAAAGAGTATTCAGAAGCTTCAGCTGATACAATTATGTGTGCTCTTAGGGCAGAGCATGTTACACCTCAGCTCTGCGAGCTGCACTGGTTGCCAGTTTGCTTCTGGATCCAATTCAGGGTGCTGGTTTTAACCTTTAAACTCTTCATGGCATGGGAGCAGGCTATTCGAGGGACTCCTCTCTGGAAGCTTTTCCTCCATTTGCAGTTTATTACAGTATTTTAAAAGGCCATAAAATTCCCAGACTGTGAATCGAATTGAAGACTAAATCTTTAATAATAATAGTGATGATGATGATAACAACAATAGTAATAACAATAGTAATAGTAATAATAGTAAGCTACCTTAATAGCTCTTAGGTCCTTGGTTGGGACTTGAACTATTAATGTTTTTACCAGTCCCGGACTGTGAATCAAATTGAAGGTTAAATCTTAAATAATAATAATATCATCTACAAAAAAGGGTTTGGGGGGGTCAACAAACGTTACAATTAACCTACAGGAGAAACAGAGTAAAGATTTCCAACATCCACATTTTCTGTCACAATGCACTTCGTCTGATACTTAATCTGCTAATAATCTGGATCAGAATGTGTAGGACATCAGTGCGTAGTATTTTTTTTAATCACAAAGCACTGTTTTAATTAAAAATCCACAACAGATTAATTAAGGCAATAAACACAACATGATGGTGAATGTTTGGTAGTTACTCTTTCCCCTGCAGGGCTCTCCAGCTCCCGGGAAAGATTTTTAGGGCAATCAGTGGGAATCAGTAAAAAAAAAAACAACCCAAAAACTTCCCCTCTTCTATGAAAAACAACTTCTTGGGACCTATTCCAATAAATCTGTGAATACTGGGATCCTTCTCCAATTCTGCATTATTAGAGCTTGTTCTATCCAAGATCGGTCCTTTCAGTCCCAAAATGTGTCTTCAATGCCACCCTGAGACTGGAAACAAGCCTCCTGAATATGGAGACTAGAGTGTGGGTGAACATACCCAACTATTGGCTCAAAGGATCCTTTTTCCCCTTGGCCTCTCCCATTAACTATGTCTTTCAATCCACATGGAAGAAGGCAGTGGCAATGAAAATCTCATCCTTGGGCTTCTCTCCAGGTCTTCTAGTCAGCATGGGATGTGATCAAGCCAAAGCACTAATTAAATAGCAGGCGCAAGAGCGTCCAACTCTAGCCAGGTCCCCAATCTTTTTTTGCCAGTGAATCCAGGTACTTTCCCTCCCCCATGGCATATTTAACCAATTTCAAAATACTCAACTCCCAGAGGGCCTTTATTCTAGCATGATGTTCCCTCAGCTGTCCTTGGAGGCCACTGCAGAAAAATTCCCTACCTGGAGAGACAATACCTCTGTGACTCTGGACACAAAAGCAACAGAGTATGTGCTCCTCCAGTATCTGTATTGCAGAGACATTCGTAGTAGCCTCCTCTCATCCTTATGGCATAAATACCCAGGTCGCACAGGACAATTCTACACCTCCCTGATACTTTCAGATACCAACCCTTCTACAACATATAAAGTTGCCAGGTTCTGTAAAGCAGTCCCCGAAAGTCTTAATGAATATCTAGTTTGTCATTCTAGAGTGTTCCATACTGTATTTCAATTTAGTTTACTATAATTTAGTTTGCTGTATACTAACCTTTATGCTCCCCTACATCTACTTAATGCTCCTACCCTCCTTTTACATTCCTTATAGACTTTTATTTTTATATATACTTTTGTTTTATATCTTTTAGCTTTTTTATAAAAATTATGTTTTAGACTCTATATTTTCTACACTTTTTAATTGACTGTACCCCTCTCTCCTTAGGCTGATCTTTGACTGTAATAAATATTTGATTTGATTTATAATTTGCTCACTGTCATAAGTCATATCCCATTGTATGCATGTACATTAAAAATAAAAGGCCATTCTGTATCTTATACATGATTTAGCCAAACACATTTCGCATAGTAGCTCATATTTTCTACCTCACACAAACAAAAAAGACAGCTTAGGAACATCCCAAACAAATTCATTTAGCACCACAAGGTTTTTTTCATTAATCAAGCAGAATCAAATGCTGATATTCTTTATGCAAAGCATCTCAACAATGCCTGAGCAGAAAGGCATACAGTTCAAGTGAATTTATAATGTGTGCAACATTCAGAGACAGTGGAATTATCAAAAATCCACAGGTTGTGCGGAGTAAAAAAAAAGTCCTGGATTACAATTATTCTTAATGATCTATCAAAGTGAGTAGTGTGGGGCCATTCCAGATATATTTCACAGGATTATTACTACTGTAAAGATATTGACAAATGGGTAACTGCCCAGTATTCCTTGAAAACACAATGCAACAGAAATGGCATTGCTAAACAAAGAAAATATCAGTTTGCATTCTCTTCTGGGCTCAAGGATGGGAATACCCTAAATGCACAATGGAAAAAAGAAAACTGGTTGTCTCTGTCCAGTCGTATGAGCAGTTGGACTTTACATTCATAACAATATTGATATCCGTAAACCAGATTGCTATTACTTTCCCCATGTTCCAAAACTTAATAGTAAAAGTGACTGCCATTTCAAAAATGGTTTTGTTTAATCCATTCATTCATGAAAAAAATATGGGTTGATTCCCCCCTCCCTGGGTTTGCTACTTACAATATGGCTTATATCTCTCGATGATTAGATCACAATCCACTTTTGAACAAACTGGTGTAAAGATACGTTTAACTGGCTAAATAAAGCCATCAGATCCACAGCATTTAAGGTACTTGAAGCCTGGAAGATATTTGCTAAAATCTCTACATGCAAAAATCTAAAAATGCAGAATTCAGCAGTTAAAGATATTTAAAAAAACAATATTTATACATCAATAATTGCATTTAATATGTACCTAAGATGTCGCTGGAGAGATTAAAATCCATGATTGTTTTTCTACATTGAACTCTTTTTTAAAAAAAATTACACTTCTATCCTACATGACTTTGCAATGCATATTGCGAAGGTGACAAGCATGAACCCCACAAGGTAAACCAGACCAGGAAATCAAGTTTCCCACAGACCACAGAGGGAATTGGGAATTTAGTATGCATATGTAGAGTACTCCCATAACACTCTGGCTAGGTGAAGGTTTGGCTGATCACAAAATGGATGCTCTAGTCCAGAGGTCTTCAAACTTGGCAACTTTAAGACTTGTGGACTTCAACTCCCAGAATTCTCCAGCCAGCTATGCTGGCTGGAGAATTCTGGGAGTTGAAGTCCACAAGTCTTAAAGTTGCCAAGTTTGAGGACCCCTGCTCTAGTCACAAACCTGACCCATTTACCCGAAGGGAAACTGGTGAGGCTACTCCCAACAATCACAATTAATTTCTGCCACCAAATACTCCTTAACATAACCTATATCTTCATGAGCATCCCTGCCAAAAAGCTCTGGTCTCATAGGGCTAAAATTATTTTTGAAATAAAATGACGCAGGCTGGGATTTTCTTTTTCAGCAAACCAATTCATTTCATTAAACCTTTTAAAAAATCTGTGAATCAAGTTGTGTGGTAGGCACCAAGGAATGGCCACAGGGTTGGAGTCTCTAGTTTGAAATACATTTTATAACTAGGATGTCAGGACAAAGCAGCGTGCTCTGTGCTAGTTAAGACCATCTCTTTTTTATATTGCTTTTGTTCCCAGCAATATCAATTCAAGAAGGCTACTGACAAACCATAAAACCCTTTCGTACTTCAGCTGCACATGAGTGTGCAAAATGCACAAAGATCATATAACCATGTCTTATGTTCAAAGGACCATGTTTAAAAATTGGACAGGGATCCGGCTATTTTAAGGTTATATGAGAATGCCTAGGGGACCAAAACCACTGATCTCAAAGATTCATTTCCCTCAAATGTACAAACTCATATCCACATATGCACAAAGTAAAAACACTTCCTGCTCCATCTGACATATTCTCCATTTCCCAAGTTGCTCTGCAGCCTTCCTAACTCCACTATGGTCTTCCTGCTTCTTTCACCCAATTTTTCTTGTCATCCCCAGATCTTCATTGGGTTATCTCCCGTTTTCCTCCTTTTATAATTTTCCACCAAAAGCAGTATGATTTTGAAGGCTTTGGGTCTGTAAAAATGGTGTCACCTGTTACCTACCTATGGAACTTTCAGATGAAGACAGTCCAAAGGAAATGGACTTGTAAGAGACAAAAACAAAAGTACCTTTTTCAGTTATTCAGTACAGCACCTGAAGTAATTCATTGTAAATGTGCTAATGGGTAATAGGAAGAGTTCATGCAAGTATGAACAAGTAAACTGTAAAGATAAAAGACATTCAACAACAAAACAAGCTGCTACAGACAGTCAGGTGAGAAAACAAATTCCCTGGAAGTGTTTGAGGCCAAACTAGGTGTTTAGATAGGTTGTGTTATCCTGGTTAAGGTATCCGACTAGAACTAGGCAGACCCACAATGAAGCCTATTTCAGCCATCGAAGATCACTGAGTGACTTTGAATCAGTTTTTCTCTCTCAGCTGCACCAGGTTGTTGTGGGACAACTAGGAGGACAGAGTACTAAGGAAAGGCAGGATAAAACTAACCTACCAACCAACCAAAGTACTATTATACCAAATACAAATAGCAAAATTCTGGATGACCACTTGATAGTAGCATAGTAGATTGGTGTTTGGAGGTGAGTGTTGTTCCGTATTTCTCTTATTATCAATCTTGTGACCATTTGGATTTTTGCAATTCAGTTCTGATGTCCTTATAATATTTAGCTTCAGAAAAGAAAGGCAATTGGATTAGATGATCCCTTTGCTCCAAGACACTAGCAAATCTTTCCCAGAGTTACAGGAAGGAGAGAAGCAGGCAGGAAATGGCAAGAGCAATTTTACTCATCTTGGAAAATAATGACAAGAACATTAATCCATGTGCCTAATGTTATAGCTCCCCTCAGGTAAATACATGAATACCTTACATACTTCAGACACACGTTTAAAAGATTTCTTGTTGCTATGATGGCAACATTATGGCATGTCTTACAGTAAAACTCACTCACTCTCTCTCTCTCTCTCTCACACACACACACACACACACACACACACACAGGGGAAGGGGGAGAGGGAGGAAGGGAGAGAGAGAGAGAGAGAGAGAGTGAGAGAGAGAGAGAGAGAGAGAGATGGGTTCTTTATTCTTCCTTAAAATGCCTATATTATTTAAAAGCAAACAAACAAAATCATATCCATACACTCTCATACAAATGATAACCAAACAGCCCTACTAGATTTAACTCTGTTAATAACTCTGTGCATTTTGTTTTTCAAAGCATAGAATGTGAGCCTCAATGCCATTTAATCTTCAGGCTAGATTCAGAAGCCCAGAGAGAATGCTGGACAATTTTCTTGTCCTTCCTTTATCCATTTCTGACTTTCTCACTGCAAAGTTCTCATTGCCAGCTTGCAGGCTGATGAAACACCAAGCCCAGGAACAGCTGCCCGAGTCTATGTCAAACTGCATCTGGCACCCATCTATCTTCCAACAAGCTTCCTTCACTTCTGAAATCATTCCAAAGCAGCCACCTAATTTTTTTCCCTTGTGCCTCTGCAACACACCAGAATTTATTTCATCATTAGTCCTCCTGAAGCAATTTATCAGTTCCTTTGCCTGGTCTTTTATGGGTATAATTTTGTAAAGGGTGCATTAAAGCATATCAATCTATCCATATATCTGGCAATCTGGATGAAATGAATTAAAGTCTCCCTCCCACAGAGTCCTGTCAAATTCTCATAGGCCCTCATTAAAACTAGTTTTGGCTAAAAGAGAACATTTAAGGGTTTTTCAATATAGACATTGTGGTGCCTGCAACATTCAGGCAAGGAAAAGTCTGCTGCACAATTCTCAAATTGTTGTCATAGCCATTAACTGTGGAGTCGTTGAAATATTCAACAAGACTAAAAGTTTGCTACATGCTGGCTCCAGAAGGTTATTGGGGGGGGGGGAAGGCCTCCCATTAAGGAAACAAATTACTCTTGCTAAAATAGTCATATCAGAAAATTAATTCCAATGTGTGGTATTAAAATCAACTATGGATACATTTCTTTTTTAAAAAAAAAGTTGACTTCCCCCCCCCCCACATTTGGTAGACTTGTCTTTCCAAAACAGCTTCACACACACACACACACACACACACACACACACACACACACACACACACACCAAATGTACTGAAATGGTACAATTAGGCACTGTACAGTCCTCAGCTTAAAAAAAAGGAAAAGGGAAAAGCAGCCACAGGTTTGGTGCTCCACAGCAGGAGTCTTGGGAGTGCTGGGTGGTGAGAATGATTACTGCTGAAACTGGGCTGGGGCAGATCTTGTTTCCTGGGACATGGCAAGCAGTCTCAGAGCCGTGTGGTTGTGTGGCTGTTTGCCATCCCACAAAGTAGGGTGCAGATTGGCCAAAGGGCAGAGATGAGGGGGTAGATAGGCAGGTTGGGGGAGTTGGAGGCAATACCTTACCTAACTGAGGTTCAAGGTTGGGAGGGATCAAGCTTCGAATGGCTTGGATTCAGAGGTGGGTTCCTACCGGTTCGCCTGAACCGGTAGCAACCCGCTGGTGACGTCATGGTTCAGTCGGTGCCGGTCCGTGGACGCCACCATCTTTTTTTTTTTAATTTATTTTTTTGGGGGGGATTTTTTGCTACTGCGCATGCACGCCCACGCGGTGCGCCCACGCGGCGTGGGAGGGAGCGAACCGGCAGCGAGGCTGTGCATGCGCCGCCATCTTGTTTTTGGCGTTTGGGGGGGGGAAATTTTTTTGGAATTTTCGGCACTGCGCATGCGTGTGTGCAAAGCTCTCGCGTACCCATGAGGCGCAGCCACACGGCGCGGGAGGAAGCAAACCGGCGCCAAGGTAAGTTAGAACCCACCCCTGCTTGGATTGCGGTGGGTACTCGCTTAATGACAATGAATTAATCACAATTCTCAGTTAATGATGGTAACCGGGACTGCCAGGATTGCGGTCATTAAGTGACATGGTCACATGACATCTCGCTTTATGATCGTATGGCTTAACAACAGAAATTCTGGTCCCAATTTTGGTCATAAGCCGAGGACTACCTGTATCTTGCTTTTGTTTGCAGAGAATACATGAATTCATTATAGAATAAGCACTTCCTTTTTGGGAAGGCAGTCATTATCTGGGCAACTGGGACTGACTGGTATTCCTAGTTTCACAAGGCATTATACTTTCCGCAAAAGTCAAAGTATGCCCACTCTTTCTTACTTTAAAGTGTAGCAAATTCTGCCCCTATTTTTGATTCTCTCCATTGAGTTAAAAATGAATGTTTTTTTTTAATTAATAACAACTATGTGGGGGATAATCAGGATTCACCTTCAACCTTCATACCTTCCTTCATTTGCACTAATTGCAATCTTCACTTCTTCTCAACTATTTGCATCAACAACAACAAAAATACTCGCTGGTCTGACAAAGGAGTGACCGACCATTTTTTCATGGAAAGGCAGAATGGAGAAATGAGCTAGGATGTTTCTGTGGCTTCAATCTCGTCACATGGGGCTCCAATTCTCCTATTTTTGCTTAGTTAATAAATGTGTTTAATGCCCAGCTTCCTTATATTAATACCATTAGTATCATATCTTCTCCCTCCACTTTGCTTCACAAGAAACAGAAGGTCGGAGGAGATGAAAAATGGCATTTCACTGCAAAACATTGAAAATGCTCCCTATTTCTCATCTCCAGACTCCCAGCTGTGGTCTGTAAAGAAGATATCGGCAGCCGTGGTGGTCTGGGAGCTGCATGGACAGCTGGTCTGCAGGAACTGGACTTGGGTTCAGCCACACAGTTTATGCAGGCCAAAGTTTTTCAGCCAGTTATTATCATAGTATTCTATTTATTCAAGAGGGAAAGACAAGAGATTTTATGACAAAATAGCCTCTTGACTAGCTTCTTCAATCTGATGACCTCCTCCAGATGGGTTGAACCTCAATGCCCCAGCCAATTATGCAAGTTGGCATTACACACTCACACAGAGACATATATGAATCACACAGACCTTTTGATTTACAAAATATGCTCCATTGTATGAATGCAATGCCATATAAACTATACTTACATCATCTACAATGACTACAGTAAAATGTAAACTACTACGGTAATAAAATTAAAATAACAAATAATAAGAACCAGCAACTCAATGTAAAATTATCAGAAAATTCACAGAGGGAGGAATCACAATTGCCTCATTGAATGGAATAGAAAAGTTTTGAAGTCCCTCCCCATCCTTGGTCAAATGAAAGAGAATGGATATTTATTCTTAAAAATACAATCCCCGAAAAGCCTGAAAGGCTGAAGAAGGTTACTCCAAACATTCCTAAAATATAATTTGCAAAAAGTCTTTCTCTAGTAACAAAAAACTTTGTTTGTTTGTTTCTCCCTGGAATACCAACAATACTGTTTAACATTTACATCACTGGGACTGTTTATTAGTGAAAAATGGAGAAGAAATGTAAACAAATAAGTAAAACAAGGTTGCATTAGACACCTTCAGGCTATGCCCACTTGTTCAGCTCTAAGAAAATGTGAATATAAATCGAGAAATGAAGGAAGGAAGGAAGGAAGGAAGGAAGGAAGGAAGGAAGGAAGGAAGGAAGGAAGGAAATCTCGCAAGAAATTATATAGTTGGCAGATGAATACAAAGCTGACATCAAGAATGGCAAGGCATCTACCAGAAGAATGATTGTCTAAAGCCCCTCAGATTGGTTGGTCCTCCTCTTCATCATTGAAACCTACTTATTCACCCTCCTCTTGCTGGCTGAAACAGTGATACATCCTACATTGTTCTTTTACAGCATCTACTGTGGTAGCAATGATGAAGCCAGGAAAGCAGAAGAGCATCATCATCATCATCATCTGGCAATAATGCTAATAATGAAGGAGGGAAACATTCTTAACCAAGAGCCCATCAGAACCTGGAGTCAATTCTGATAACTATGCTTCCTCAACCATTAGCAAACATTTCCAAATCAAGTTTAGATCTCCTCTGAAATTACCCTTCATTTTAGAGAATGTTTTCAATAGCCACAGTAGACTGTTGGGAGACATGAACATTTATTATACACAAGAGCTCACTATGGCTGCATGTATTTCTTTTAGGGACGCTGTGCAGCAAAGGCAGTAGACTGACCAGCTCATCTGCTTGTTTACCACTTCTGCTACATGACTGAATTCCTTACATATCTTTTGTCCCAAGTAACCATTAACTAGGAAAATCCTTGATAAATATGGCTGTTGTAAGTCATTTCATACGCCCACTGCTTGGTTAAAATCACAGTCTATCATGCAGTTACTTGAAGCAAGCCCCACTGGATCAGACCAAATAGTTCCAAATAAAATCAGGCTGAAATATATATTACAATTTCATATTGTGTTGCCCAGAATTGTTCAAAATTTAATTACTATAATCCCCCCCATTTATCGCTTTTAAAATAGACTAGCATCAAGACAGGACAATAAACTTGCTGAAAGAAGGGAAGCGAAGGGGAAGGGGAAGGGACACTTTTCTTCCAAAAAAGCTCAGTGAGGATTGCATATGTTCAGAATGGAAGAAAATTGAAAATCAGAGGAAAACTGAATGGAATGACCTGAAGTATTCCTGCAAGTCCTTTAAACACACATGCATACACACCCTTGCACACCTCATAGATGCAATTGCCCATAAAGTATATCCTACTACATTTTTAAAGTGTTCTTGTTACATAAACTCCGTCAGACATTTGAGACTGGGAGTCTGCAAATGTTTAAAATAAATAAATAATAAGCCTGTTTCCTAGCAAACAAACAGGCACAATGAGGTATCAGCCTTTTTCCTGGAGATTTTGGTGAGCACAACTTAATGCATTTGAAGCATTACATTTTTGTTGCCATTGTTTTTAGATCATTAATACCTCATGGAGCAAGGAAATCTTACATGTTGTAAGATGTGTACATGTTTTCATGATGCCTGTACAGTGGTGTTGGCAGATTCCCATTCCAATCATTTTCTTCTCGTGACAATGGATCCTGCAGGCCTAAAGACATGATATTTCAAATGCTTGAGGGGAAATCAACCCAACCTGAGACCAGAAAGTCACTGAACAACTTAAGGAGACTGTGCTTTTTCTCACATATTTAATATTCATTCTTAAGTTTGGTTGCATACTCTTTGATATGTTATTGCAGAAATTTAAAATGGAAGGTTCCATTTTTTTTACTTCAATTGAAGAATAAAAGGAATTGAGAATGTTGGTGGCATAAATGGGGGGGGGGGAACTGAACAGAAACTAACTCTGTGTTTCATGCTGATTCTCAGTACATCTATACTTATCACAATCACAAAATATTTTTCATAAATAAACCATATGGATGTTTTCCCCATCATTATAAGAACTAAGAAACAGCTCATAAAAATAAAAACCCTGAAGTTTTCAATATTCCCATCAAAGGATCATAAATCATTATCAGAGCACATGTTTATTCAGAATTGGTTCTATGTTCAACCTTTCACACATGAAGTTTTCAGATAGGAAAAGATCCCTGCCCAAAACCATGGTAAGTTGTTAGCAGTCAGAAAACTCACAGAGTTTCTGATTCAGTTGCTTTGTTTGTGCAGAATACTAAACCAAAATAACTAAGTTCACATACCACATCAAGCCAAACGTCAACTTGCATGATGGTTTAATGTGATGTGTGAACCAAGCTCAGAACCTGGTTGGGGAAGGGGAAGAGGAAGTTTATTGCAACTGATGTTATTCAGGGAGGTTCTCTCTCTGAAAATATTTCCAAGGAAACCATAAGACTCAAATCTGCTCTTATAGTACTGTTTCTGAACTTCAGATGGAAATCAGAAACATTTAGCAATAATATATAACCTCAATTAACCAACAATATAGCAAGATTCACACAAATGCTAAGCCACAATGTGGATTTTGGCTTAGCAGGTCATGTGAGTGTATCCAATATATGTTCCTTCCAGGCTCTGTGCCTTTTTACAGTTTCTAGCTATACCTTCATTTGCATCACTACAATATCATAAATCAAGGCACCCTTTCCTCGGCAGTTCCTCTGACCTTGTAGAAATCTTATTAAGATGTATTTTGTACAGTGCTGGAGGCGAGTATTACCTTTGTGAAACAATCGCCCAACGAAATACACAGATTTCCATACTCTACCTTGAGGCAAAGCAAACATAATATCACCCACAAGAGGAATGCCTTTTTCTCCTCCTCCCATTGCTCCTTTTTCAGAAGCAAATTCCCCAGCATTTAGCCAATGCTAAGGAAAACATCATAATCAACCTGCCAAGGTCTCCATTCAATCAAATCTAAAAATTTAAGCTTCATAATTGATAAAGGAGAATATTTGTAGCTCACAGTTGAATTGAGGGGGTCCTTGGTGCTTTCTGAGCTTGGTTGCTTTCTTGCAGACATTTCATTACCCAAACTAGGTAATATCATCAGTGCTAGTAAGGAATGGGGTTTGCTCTCAATTTATATTCTAATGGCTTTCCCTGTCAGTGTTGGTGGGAATGGTTTTAGAGGTTCTTTGGTTATGCTGTTTACTGTTGACTTGTTTGGCAGTTCCTTGGTTGGGGTATTGTTTACTTCTTGATCGTTGGTCTAATATTAATCTTGGTATTAATCTATACTTATCTCGGTGTTTATTGCTGATGGAAGATGTTTGGGTCTTTTTGTTCCCTTTTTGGCTTGTTGACTATCATTTTTGCACACTATGTAGATGTTGTTTATGTGTCTATTGATGGCCAATTTATCAGATTTCCAGGAATTCTCTAGTGTTAAAAGGGAGTATTATACCTATATCTAAGTCCAAGATCAGGTAGCGTGGAATAAAATATTTTCTAGTACGAACATATAAAATGGGATTATAAAAATCTGTGTACAACAGGTTTGGAATATCTGACTACACCAGATTTCCAAAATATGTGTCTAACAATGTTATTCCACCTTATGCATGTTTGCTATAGGAAACAACGCTTGAACACTAATGTTTTCTAAACAATCTTAATATATAGAATTGTACTGCTTTCACTGGTAAAAGAGAAGTAATGCATTGATGCAATGTGAGAAATGTTAGCATAGTTTTATGTAAAATAAGGATAGACTTAATAAGTTTATCCTTTCATTTGTTTAGATGAACAGGGTAAATTTCTTATGAAGTTCCTATGTTATCTATAAATGAGGTTATTGTTTAGTTGGTAAGTTGTGATCGACTCTTTGCAACTCCATGGACCATAGCACAGCACACCCCCGTTCTCCACTGTCTCCCAGAGTTTGCCCAAATTCATATTCAATTTACCAAATTGTAAATTTGCTTGTTATAGTTATTGCAGTCTGTAATTAATAGAAAGCCCAACCATCAGAAGCATCAACCATTAGTGATGCACTTAAACACACAAACTCTTTTTCTAGGAAAGCAACAAAAGCCTATTGGAAAAAAAGAGGCACTTACTACCAGTAGTTTTTTTTGCCCGCAAAGAGGAGGTCAAAGTTCCTTTGCTTTCTGTATGCAAAGCATCAATGAGAGAAAATGAAACCTAGTTTGGGTTGAATGTAAGATTCTAACTCCCTGACTTATTTCTCCCTCATTTTACTGGAGAAATATTAACTAAGTTGGCTCTTTTCCCTGATTTGGGGGACTGTAATGTAGGGCAAAGAAAACATTTTGAAACTTATGAACCCAATATTTATATCTTAGTAATACTCGCTTCCACAATGGGGACACCCTTAATGGCAGAATAGTGATAACGGAGTCTGTTGCTGCCATTGAAAAAAAGGGGCACCTGAGAAGCAAACCATCTTCTCTGACTGAAGAACTATTTCTGCTTTGGAGACAGGCAATTCTGCAATCCCCTATAACCCTTTTCAGCTAATGGAAAATAAGTATCCTTCTGCTAAGCAATGAATTGTAGAGGAAAATACTAAGAGTTGGGCACATGGTTGTTCCACCAATTCTACAATTCCTGGGTAGGCATATATAGGAACTGTAGATTGAATGGGCAAATCATGGACCAAGGATGTGGTCTGACTTAAAAATGCAAATGTCAGATGCTACAACTGGGTCCTTTCCTCACTGCTGTGCTGAAGTGTTCACCCATCCTTGAGTCAGAGAAACCTCTTCCAGCATGACATTGACTATCTCCCATTTCCAATCCTTATCCTGTTTCATTCATTCATTCATTCATTCATTCATTCATTCATTCATTCATTCATTCATTCATTCACTTATTTATTTATTTATATTTCATATTTCTTAAGTGCTCATGTCCCTCAGAGACGGGCATGCACCTTCCTCCCTTTCCTGAAAGAGCCTAAAGGTTTTTTTTCAAGCCTACTTTCAGGCTGTCCTTAGCCAATGTTGGAAGGGAGAAAGTGCTACTTTAATACTGATAGGTGCAGAAAAATAGGAAGAGGGAGCACTATAGGGAGCTCAAGCACCCTTGAGCTTCTGAAGGGATGGAAATCAAATCAATCAATGGGTAAGGTTGTCTCATTCATGGCTGGAAATGAGATAAAGACAACCTTATATGGAAACCCAGCACACAAAAGGTACAGCCAGGGTACATATCATGGTTAGAAGACACGCAACTCCTTGGAACAGCTTCCCTGCCTTTTCTGCTAAACTGTCTGAAAGCATTCTAGTTCCACACATGAGAAATTACTGTTCATAAAGCCCTCACAGATCTTACAATATCTGAAACTCTTACTCCAGCCCCTCAATTTCTTTAAGGATTGCATGACAATCTCATTCCTTAGCTAAAAGCTCTCTGCAAAATATTTTATTTTGCTGTTACATAAGGAAGCAGTATCAAAGAAGGTTGGCCACCAAGAAGCCGCAAAATATGGAAGCCCACCAAATGAAAAAAGAGAAGGCAGTGAAAGGTATTTAGAAAAGAGAAGATATGTGCACCCAAAGCAGGAGGAAACAGCTTCCCTCTGTCTCTCTGTCTCTCCCTCTCTCTCTCTTTTACAACAGCATTTTGAGAAGATTAAAGAGAGTTGAGGTAAGAGGTCAAGAGGCCCAAGATGGGGAAGAAGCAAGAGATAATCAGGGCTCAGATAAGGATCATCAGCAGAAGGAGGCAAAAAGAAAAGACCTGCAAAACCAGGATTTTCTCCTTAATTAGTATTATTATAAGATATTCCCACCATCTCTGCAACCTCCCTCCCACTTCCACAGATCTACAGATCATTTATCTGTCAAGAAATATAGCTCAACTATGGTCCCTTCAAAAAGTTGGCCCTTCCTCTGCTTTTTCTTTGTCTCTCTGACTCTACAGGACCCAACTGGACTCAACCCAAAGAATCTAACAGCATGTCTCTTTCCAGACTTATTTCCACTGAAAGAGATTGCAAGTAGAGAAATGGCAGGGCTAAATCCTGATAGCCTTGATGGCTATGGGATTGACTACCTGTAATTTGAGGGGGGGGTGTTATTTGGAGAGTAGCCACTCCAAATGCTATAGCGCACTCTGCCTCTAGGGCTTTGGACACATATCACCGGCCCATTCCTCTTTGAGCACCCCCTGTGGAATCAGTTTGTTTGGATTGTCTTCCTCTTCCTGTTATTGTCTGGACTTGAGCCGTGATTTCCACTGCTTGCTTATTGCCCGGTGTTTTTTGCCTTTTTCTTTGGGCCCCTATTTTTTCGATCCATCGTTGCCCTCAAGGTCTCCATAACTCAAGTTCATACTCCTTCTTCAGTCCTGAAAAACTGGACAGAACTCAGCTTGCTCCTAAATATGTATGCAAAGTTCTATTTCCTCGCTACCAAGTGATTGAAATACGTTTTTATGCAATTCAAATGAATGAGCAAGAATTTAAGGGCGGACAAAGCTCCAATCATGTCTATGTTCTGGCACTGTTTTCAGCATCTTGATTCTGAGCCCAATTTCTAGACCTAAGATAGCCTGCTCTTAGACTATGGGCTCCTGCTCATTACATATACTGTAAGTCTTAATGCTTTTTGACCTGGGAGAATGTTTCATTACAGCCAAAATAAAATTTTAGTTTGCCCCACAGAGTATAGACAAGTTTCCTAACAAAGAGAGAGTTAGGGATCGATCATAATAAACTTTTTAAAAAGAGAATTTTCTAGACATCATGGAGAAGTTAGGTAGAACCAAAGCCAAGAAAAGAAACTGAACTGGTAAATATGTAATACCAGACACACATATGTAAGCAATGCATGTGTATACCCAAATGACATGCACTGCTATGCATGTTTTGTAGACAAAAGTTGAAGCAGTCCGTCACTTATTGTGATATCTTTGTATTCAACAGATGTTTTCTCTCTGTGCCTCGTTTAATTACTTCAGGGTCCAAAAAAGGGTGTGTTTTCAACCTCCTTCTCTGCACACTGTTGCAGAATACATTGTAGTATACCAGCACTTGTGAAATGTTGCAATATAATGAAACAAGGGACTCTTATGCATGCTTACTCAGAAGTAAGATTTATTATACCCAATGCAGCTTAATCTTGGGTAAATCTTGGCATAGAGGACTGAAACCCATTTTCCTCTCCCAATGACAACTCTGCCGTAATTTTAAATCAGTCAAAAAGAATGCAGAGAAGAATAAAAATGAGCTGTGAGGCTACTGCCATCCTGGCCACAGATTCCTATGAAACTGAAGGATGGCATGTACTGTATAGAAAAACAATTTAAAACTGAACATTATTGAAGAGAGGACCATAAAAAGCTGAACATTCTTGATAGCAAAACCACTGAAGAAGTGGAAGCTCCACAATTCAACTGTAAATCTTGGATCAATGCAAAAAAATCAGTGGAGATAGAAATCCTGAACCATCTATTTGAATAGGTGCAGAACAATATCAACAAAACCAAGTTCTTATAAATTGCATTCTAATGTTTCAGTTTTTCTTTTGTTTTAGATTTCCCAATGGATAAGTCATTTATTGGGACCTTAAAGGGCGGGTAGCAAAAACAGCTATTGTTGAGATTATCTCTCTTGTCCCTGGTCCCTAATGGAGAGTTCTCCAACTTCAAACTCCCAATGTCCCCAATCAAGCAAAGCCATTGCCAAGAATGTCAATGAAGTCCAGTCCAGTCTGCACATCTGGAGGATAGCACCTAGCTTTGATAAGCTTCCCTAACGCAATGCCCATCATCCAATTAAGAGATTCTTCAAAAATTGATCTCCATAAACCCACTGCTTTGCTTTAAACTCACTCTCTAATACTGTGAGGCTTCCAGCAGGGCTTTTTTTAATTTATTTTTATTTATGGAAAACTCTTTTAGTATTTACAGCCATGGATGAATGGAATGAACAAAGTGCTCCTGTTGAGACAGAAAACACTTAAATTGTGTGTCAGGGCCTGCAGAGTAAAACATGTACAACCTAGTTAGGGTGTTTATATAAAAGACAACAACTTATTTTACATGCATACATTTATACAACTCTTTAATCGGAAAAGCTAAAAAAACTGGAAACTTTATGCACCTACAATTGCAGTAAATTAGCTCAACAGAAGATAGCTGTATTTCTTTTTTTTTTTTTTTTAAATCTCAGAAGTTTTCCAAAAAAAAAAGTTCAACACTACCACTCCTCCTCTTTCTCTGCCTCTGTTTGACTCACTAACTGAAAACCAATTCACTCTACTACCTAAGTGCAAATGCTAGCATGATTTAATAATCAGAGCTGGATTGAGGTTAGAGAAATTTAGTTTGAAATGCTCACTCAGCCATGAAGCTCATTGGGTACTTTGCAGAACTGTTACAAATATAATGTGGAGATACATAGCTAAGGCCTATGCCCCAAAGGTTCTTTAAGGGAGGGGAAAAGATAAATAACAATAAGCATGTATTAGAAAGCCTGTATAATTTTAAAACAACATTTCATAAAATTCATAATTACTTTTCTCAATATTCCAGATAGGAGGTTATAAACTTCTTCCTACAACTGATCACTGAAACAAAGCACATTATGAATGCTTACTTGCGATGGATATCCTAACTTCTAACTTCATGTAAACCAATATTGTGGGTCTGTCTCCTCTCACAGGAGACCCCTGAGCAACTATTTTAACGTTTAAGTTCCGTCACTCTATAGCTGCAGGACTTCAATGCAAAGTTAGCACCGTTCCTCATGAGGTGAGAATTTGAGCATCCTCTTCTGACACTCATCTTTCACTCTTTCTCTTCACCACCATAGTATCTTTTCTTAAACAAGTCTGCCTTGTGATTTAGATGGGACAGAAACAGGATATTTAGTCCAATGGCAATATATCAACACAAAGGCCAAAAATAAGACTGTGGGTGTATGTGCATCTTCATCGCCTAGAATGGCTGTTGACAACATTCTTAGAGGCTGTTGAACAAGAATGACTGGAAGAAATCAAGAGAAAAAAAGTGGGAGTGTCTTTAGCCTCTCCTTCTCTTCTCCTTTGCACAATGCAGTTTTCCTTGAAAATCCCATGCCTTAAGAACCAAAGTAAGACTCAGACCAGCACCTCTTTCGCTCTTATTGTTGACGCCTTGCCTTTTATCAGATCCCATAATTCACATATTGTGCCTAAGAAAAAAAATGCTGCCGATTTCTCAACATTTATTTATTTTTTAAAGTAAAGATTTGTAAAGATTGCTTGCGTAAGAATTTACGTCTGTAGAGATTCTCAGTCATCCAGGTCATGGTTGTCCCAAAGGAGGCAACTGGACTTTTTTGGGGGTTTTTTTTCCTTTTGAAGACATTTCGCTTCTCAGCCAAGAAGCTTCTTCAGCTCTGACAAGATAGTGGGGAATGGAAGGAATTTAAGCTTTTCCATTTTCTATTGAACAATAATTTCAAATATGATGGTTTTATACTCATGTTGACAACCTCTTCTCCTCACTAACTCTAAGCTAGAAATAGTCCCCCCAAAGCCTAGGCAGACCATCCACTACCAGTGCTTTGGTTATCCTCATTTTGTATCTTGGAAAATCCAATAGTAATCATAAAAACACAAATAAAAATGGCATTCTGTTTCCTCAGTACATTTATTGAAGGACCCATCCACAGCCTCACTTTCTGTCCCCCCCCTGCCCTCGTTCTCTCATCTTATTCTCCCAAGCCCTCCTCCCAGAGAGGTGAAATCTCCCGTGAAATGAGCTCAACTCCTAGTTGTTACATGGAAATATTCATATCCTAGTGGACAATCACTTAAATATGTGCCAGCAGTGTGCTGCAGCTGCCAAAAAAGCCAACACAGTTCTAGGCTGCATAAACAGAGGGATAGAATCAAGATCAAGTGAAGTGTTAATACCACTTTATAATGCCTTGGTAAGGCCACACTTGGAATACTGCATCCAATTTTGGTCACCACGATATAAAAAAGATGTTGAGACTCTTTAAAGAGTGCAGAGAAGAGCAACAAAGATGATTAGGGGACTGGAGGCTAAAACATATAAACAACAGTTGCTGGAATTGGGTATGTCTAGTTTGATGAAAAGAAGGACTAGGGGTGACATGATAGCAGTGTTCCAATATCTCAGGGGCTGCCACTAAGAAGAGGGAGTCAAGCTATTCTCCAAAGCACCTGAGGGTAGAACAAGAAGCAATGGGTTGAAACTAATCAAGGAGAGGAGCAACCTAGAACTAAGGAGAAATTTCCTGACAGAACAATTAAGCAGTGGAACAACTATCCTC
>QLTV01002975.1:1242834-1252899 GCA_003457575.1 Thermophis baileyi | reverse complement strand
GCCGTGATGGCGAACCTATGGCACGTGTGCCACAGGTGGCACGTGAAGCCATATCTGAGGGCACGCGAGACGTTGCCCTAGCTCAGCTCCAGTGCGCATGCGCGCGCTGGCCAGCTGATTTTCGGCTGGCCCCGTCCAGCCACCTCTCCCCTCCCAGGAGTCTCCATGCGGCCCATTTTGGATGCCAGGTAAGTACAGGGTTCACGCAGAGGCTCTGGGAGGGCGTTTTCGGCCTCCGGAGGGCCTCCGGGGGGGGAGGCCATTTTCGCCCTCCCCAGACTCCAAGAAAGCCTCTGGAGCCTGGGGAGGGTGAAAAACAGGCCTACCGGGCCCCCCGGAAGTCAGGAAACGGGCTGTTTCTGGCCTCCGGAGGGCCTCCGGGGGGCGGGGGAGGCCGGGGGAGGCCGTTTTCGCCCTCCCCAGGCTCCAAGAAAGCCTCTGGAGCCTGGAGAGGGCAAAAAATGGGCCTACCGGGCCCACCACCGGAAGTCAGGAAACGGTTTGTTTCCGGCCTCCGGAGGGCCTCCAGGGGGGCGGGGGGGGCCGTTTTCGCCCTCCCCAGGCCCCAAGAAAGCCTCTGAAGAAGCCTCTGGAGCCGGGAGAGGGCAAAAAAGGGGCCTACCGGGCCCACCACCGGAAGTCGGGAAACGGGCTGTTTCCGGCCTCCGGAGGCTTCAGGGAGGCCTGCTAGGCCCAAAATGGGGCGCGGGGGGGTCATGCGTGCATGCGTGGGGGAGCGAGGGGTTGCACTTGCATGCGAGTGGGGGGCAGGGCAGCGCATGGAGGGGTGTCATGCATGCATGCGCAGGGGGCGTGGGGTGTGGGGGAGCATTGAATTATGGGTGTGGGCACCCGAGAGGAAAAAAGGTTCGCCATCAGGGGAGGCCGTTTTCGCCCTCCCCAGGCTCCAAGAAAGCCTCTGAAGCCTGGAGAGGGCAAAAAATGGGCCTACTGGGCCCGCAATGGTATAGGGTTTCCTGCCTACGCAGGGGGTTGGACTAGAAGGTCCTTTCCAACTCTGTTATTCTGAGATATTTCACATTTTCAGAATGTAACGTTCTTAGCAAGAATACAGAAGAATAAATACAAATACAGCCTGCCGCTGTTTTCTTCCATTCTTCCATATACACGGATCATTGTGCATCATGTCTGCACAAAGTCTGCATAAGAAAGATATCCAAAATGTGTACAGGTAATCCTCCACTTACAACCATTTGTTTAGTGACCATTCGAAGTTACAACAGCACTGGGGAAAAAATGACCTATGACCAGTTTTCACACTTGCAACGGTTGCAGCATCCCCATGGTTATGTTATCAAAATTTGGGTGCTTGGAAACTGGCATGTATTTATGACAGTCGCACCGTCCCCGGGGTCATGTGATCACCATTTGTAACCTTCCCAATCGGCTTCTGACAAGCGGTCAATGAGGGAAGCCAGGTTCACTTAATGACTGCATGATTCACTTAACAGCTGCAGTGATTTGCTTAACAACTGTGACATAAAAGTCGTAAAATGAAGCACAACTCACTTAACAACTGCTTCACTTAGCAATGGAAATTTTGGGCTCAATTGTGGTTGTAAATTGAGGATTACCTGGACTCTAATCCCTTAAATGAAAAATAGAATGTTTCTAAAATGGTCTCTCCTTTAGCATAAGAACAGCAGGAAATAATAAAATACCTACCAAAATGGTATGTCTTCCTAACTTACAAAAGCAAGCTACACGACAAGGTTCAGGAAAATGCAAACCGAGGCATCTCACAAATAGAAATTCCTGGAAACTTGTGCTTTATTTTCAGTCTGGCTAAAAGCATGCACCATATGCCATTTTCTGTGTCTCTTTCAGACCATATATTTGTTCCATCTCATTCTCCTCCATCATTTGTATCGTTAGAACCACTTTTCTAGAGACTTCACCTTATTTCCACACATAAGGAAACAATCGGAGATAGGCCCCTATGAACTGGACACAATCACAAAATAACCGTCTATTTTGAAGAAGCTGAGATGATTTGTTAAGCTGACAATACCATCAGGACGCAGAGTTATATATGAATGGAATGATATAGGAAGAATATTTGATCGAACTGGAATTTGTTTGAGAAAAACACAGAAATTATTATTTTTTTTTTCCTAAAAGGTTGCCTTTTAAGGCCTCTTTTTCAGTGAGAAAAATGGACTTCCGGTTTGCCCGTTGGGCTGTTTTTTGCACTCCGGAGGCTTCAGGGAAGCCTCCTAAAGCCTCCGGAGGGCGAAAACGGCCTTCTCCAAGGCCAAAAATCAGCTGGAGCTGACATAGGGCAACTCCGATATGGCTCCACGTGCCACCTGTGGCACGCGTGCCATAGGTTCGCCATCACTGAGATAAAATAATCCATGGCCAACTCTGAAGAGATGGGTCTTCAGATGGGTCTCTTCAGAGACCTGGACCTGAGGCCCAGATTGAATGTACTGTAATTTACCTTAAAGACAAAAAACTACTATAGATGCCTAATAGTTCCTTTCATTAATTGTCTTCTCCCCATTGTTCATTTGCCCAGATAAAATATATAGCACATTTGCATGCCCACTAAGTGAAATTTGTTTACACAATGTTGTGGGTGGGTGGCTTGAATGAAGCAATTAGTCTTTATGTTATTTGCTGACAGCTGCTTTGCATCCTTATAACATGCTGCCACAGAGACACAACACGATTTTAAAGTTCCCAAAGATGATGATCTTATTTATCATAATGATTTTTCTTCTTACTGAATTATAATTTCCTGAAAACGATTCTACTATGCAAGGCTTGCAGGGGGTGGGAAGAGTAGAAATGGAAATAACATATCAAGAAACATAGACAAGTTTTATGTATTTTCTTAAACGGAATTATTCTGCCTTTCCTCCAGCAAGCCAAAGGCAGCTACGTACATGAATGTCCATCCATTTTTACCTTCTCTATAACCTTGTCATGTAAGTTACAATAAGATATGTAGTACTAATGTTATGTTGAATGACAAAAAAGACAGCAAGCTAATGCAAACTATATTGATAACATTACTGTCAATAAGTAATGTATCATCGGGGTGGGGAGAGAAAGGAAGAGACTGATATACTTTCATTTGAGCAGTAAGAGAAATCTATATATGGTTTATATAGCCCTTCCAGATTTTTCTGTCCTTGACTCAGAAAATCCTGCTCATACCCTATTATCAAGCCACTGCATGGCTGGGTCACAGAAAACAAACTAATGCGATATAGGCTAACCAGCGGTGAAATCTACTTACCTGCCCTACCGGTTCGGAAGCGCACGCGCCCGTCGCACATGCTTTTTCATCCTCTGCGCATGCGCAGAATGCTTTGCGCATGCGCAGAGGGTTAAAAACAAGAAAATGGCGATGTCCGGGTGGGTGGGTGGAGCCTCACGCTACCGCTGCTACCGGTTCTCTGAACCACTGGCCGCCGCCGCTACTGGTACGCCCGGACCAGGCCGAACTGGTAGCATTTCACCCCTGAGGCTAACCATTAAAGGATATCATCCTGATCCCAACATGGAATAGATATCCAGTAGTCAGTGTAAAACAGAGATCTGTGTCCTCCAGATATTTGGGGGGAAAACTACCCCAATCCTTTATCACTGGCCATCTTGGGTGGGACTAATGAAGTCTAACATTTCTGGTGGAAACAGAAAGTCAAGAGGAAAAATGTGTCCTTGCATCCCATTTTTAAATACCTACCGATGTCATGCAGTGAGATTATAATAGCCAATTCTACATTCAGATATAGCATTTGAGCGTTATTCAATATGTAGACTGTCAGTATGATTAACTATACTATTTGATTAAATCAATTCTAAAATCATCTATATTTTAAAACAGAATCTAATCTAGAAAAGACATAATTAGCATTTGTCTAAACAAATGAGAAAAAAGATATTTGCAAAACAGATGAAATAGTAGATCATCTATTAAGACTATGCCGTTAGAGTCTAGTAGTTTCTATGGTGATTTTCTGGGTCCTCAACAGCTCCAGCTGTCTGAACACTGTCTTAGGACACAAAATACGAATAGAGGAAAGGAAGGTGGAAAGGGTCTGCAGTAAAGCCATGAGAACTGGTGCAAGGGCTTGCCTCTAGCATACTTTGCCAATACAGAGAGTAATGCCAACATATATGAGAAGCTCCTAACTGAATATCTGAGGAACCCAGATGTAGAAGACGGTTATGGCACAGCTTAATGTCGGTTCTATTTAATGGTACATAATGTTTTATATGTACCCTATACACAAATTCACTATACCTGTTTTTTAGGGCATTTTTATTCCCTCACTGATTTTGAGAAAATGCTATCCCAAACTTCCCCCCTTCCTTCCTTTCTTCCTCCTAACATAACAAAATAAGGGAATTATTAACCACACCTGGAATAATAATATTAGTCATGCTTAATGATTGCAATTATATTTAATATAATTTTTGTCAAGGCTATCCTATTTTAGTTAACATGGCACATAAAGACCAAGGGCAGCTTTTGGCTTGAAAGACCCTGCACACCCATGCTCTGGACAGGGTTTTGCAGATGCTAATCATGCAGAGCCAATTATTTGGCTTTGTTCAGAATGAAATTGGTTGGTAGCCAAATTCATATGTAGAAGCCTAGCATGCAAAATAAAGATGGAGAGGCTTAATTGTTCCTTTAATGTTATACAATTTTCAAATTAAATCTGGTTCCATTTGATAATGCAGATTTTTCTGGATTCTCCATGCAGTAGATCACAAGAATTACATATGATTATTTTTAGTACAAAAACAGAAGAAGCTCCCTGTTGAAAAGACCAAAGACTTAGCAGCTTCAGCATTTTTGTTCCCATTGTAGGCAACATTAATTAATTGATTGATTGATTGATTGATTGATTAATATGCCACCTTTATTATTTTTACAAATAACTCAAGGTGGCAAACATATCCAACACACCTTCCGATTTTCCCCACAATAACAAACCCAAACAAAGTTGGGTTGAGAGACAGTGACTGGCCCAAAGTCACCCAGCTGGCTTTTCTGGAAAAGGTGGGACCAGAACTAACGGTCTCCCACTTTGCAGTTGTAAATGTGAAAAGATTGCCTAGCGCCCAAAATGCGGTCATGTGATGGGTGGGGGGCATACAACATTTTACAATATCAGGAAGCCCTTTACTTCTGTAAAGTACTCATTCCAAGGCCATTGTGACTGCGAACAGTCATTAAACGACCAGCCGTAAGTCAAAGACTACTTGTACACCCCACTGT
Source organism: Thermophis baileyi (assembly GCA_003457575.1). Classification (NCBI taxonomy): domain Eukaryota; kingdom Metazoa; phylum Chordata; class Lepidosauria; order Squamata; family Dipsadidae; genus Thermophis; species Thermophis baileyi. The sequence goes on along the minus strand of QLTV01002975.1, from coordinate 1,247,636 downwards.
TTACAAGTTTGCTAGCAGACAAGAAAGGGCAAGCTGACATTTAGAAAAAAATCTTGGTTTGGCCCTAGATTATATTTTGAAATCAGAAGAAGCATCTACTTTAAATTACCACAGCTGCTTTCAAATGCACACCTCATAAACACATGTATTTAAATAGAGACACCTACAAAAAGGTTCATATTTAAAGTGCTCTATGAGACTTAATTGTTTCTCATTTAATTCTCCTTTGGAACTGCAATGGTGGGCAGCATGCCAATCAAAGTACTGTAGCTCCTTGTAGCCTACGGATAGTCTGTTGCTCTGGCTGTGTCCAGGAGATCTGACTAAACGAGCATGCATGCTTTAACATGTTTGTCAAACAACTCAGATAATATGGAGGTGAAAATATTTTCACAAGAATACAGTTCCCTTCTAACTACTGTAGCAACAAAGCAAATGCAAACTGGTTGAAAAACATTATAACATCGCTTAAGAGTAAATTTCTACAAAAAGGTAGACTAGAGAATGATTTAAAAGAAGAGTTTTCCTCAGTAAATAAAAATGGAATAGTTCTGTTCCCTAAAGGTAGGATTAGCTAAAAATGAACTACAAGAAATATTAGAGCTGGGTGATATTTCTGAGGGGGAACATTGAAATTTTTTTGTGTGTACGTGTGTGTGTGTGTGTGTGTGTGTGTGTGTGTTCTGCCTACTCACACATATGCATTTAAGCAAAATGGTGAAAGAAAGCAGTGTAACTTTCTAAAACAATGCAAGTTCTAAAACACATCAAGCGAAAATAGAAACATTCTATTTTCTAGGCTCTTTTTACAAAAGTCAGATTTGTTCTTATGTTTCAGTTTCACTACTAATTCCTCAACAATTTGGAGCTGGTGAACACATTTGACATTTTGTGAGCACATTATAAGCATTCTCACACACACACACAAAAAATTACTACAAGACAAATAAAGTCCTGGGCCTCAGCCATTCATTGTTTTAATTTTTTTTAAGGATGCTTCTGGGTACTATGTGCAGTCCAGATCCCCACTGAGAATACAGGGTGTGCTCTGCTTTAGAACATGCTAGCTTCTAATGTTTTAAATTAGAAAACAAAAAAAAGTAAACCTAAGTAGGGCAAGAAATCTGGTATGTGACAAGAAATGTGTTGGAGGATATGTGTGTTGGTCTAGGTGCCATTTTGCGGTTCTTAAGATGATGTTAATATAACACACACACACACACACACACAAAACACATCTACACACACACACACACACACACACAAACACAAACACGAACATAAGACTAGTAATCTATCAGATTCCAGCTCCTCAAAGATTTCTTGGGAAAGCCAAAGTATCACAGAATTCCTGCATTCCAACCTCCCAAACTGATACAGGCCTCACTTTCACCATTCCCTTGATTAGTAAAGAGAAGGACAAGAAAGATGAATTTCTCTGTCCATCACCTCTGCTTCAACTTAGAACTTCGCCGGCTTCGGTCTGACCTAAGCGTAGTACATAAAATTATCTGCTACAATGTCCTACCTGTCAATGACTACTTCAGCTTCAACCACAACAATACACGAGCAAACAACAGATACAAACTTAAGGTAAACCGCTCCAAACTCGATTGCAGAAAATACGACTTCAGCAACAGAGTGGTCAATGCCTCCCACAAAAACATTTCATCAGAATATTGCCAATATTAACTCCCTTCGTTCTGGTGTTAAGCCTTTCGGTACTCACACCAACAAAACTACTCAGAAAAATCTTAAGTTATTTGTATTTTTGTATTTATTTATTTTGTCAAGCATATATAAAATAACAGATAAAAGTATAAACATTACATGAAAAGGATACAAATGAAAAGGGACATTAGGACAGTGACGGTAGGCATGTTGGTGCGCTTATGCACGCCCCTTACAGACCTCTTAGGAATGGGGTGAGGTCAACAGTAGACAGTCTAAGGTTAAAGTTTTGGGGGTTAGGGAAAGAAACCACAGAGTCAGGTAGTGTATTCCAGGCATTGACCACTCTGTTGCTGAAGTCGTATTTTCTGCAATCAAGTTTGGAGCGGTTTACCTTAAGTTTGTATCTGTTGTTTGCTCGTGTATTGTTGTGGTTGAAGCTGAAGTAGTCATTGACAGGTAGGACATTGTAGCAGATAATTTTATGTACTATGCTTAGGTCAGACCGAAGCCGGCGAAGTTCTAAGTTGTCTAAGCCCAAAATTTCAAGTCTGGTGGCATAAGGTATTTTATTGTGGGTAGAGGAATGGAGGACTCTTCTCGTGAAATATGCAAGTTATGCAAGTGTCCATAACTCCCAAACTCATCGCTATCATAGCAATATACACTTTCTTAGTGTTGGTTCTTTTCTAATAAAAAAGGTGCTATATAAAGGCATATTAAATGGGGTATCAACAGTTTAAGAAACTTTTAGGGAGATATATAATTGTACACGGTTGGTGGACATAGTGATTGATTGATGGATGAAGGAGAAAAATGGAAAGTTGGCAAGATAAAGTAGCAGGAATCTTGAACAAGAAAAACTTCCACATGTAATGATCAGAATGCCCACCCACTGTGGGTAATTGGCCCATCCGGAATTTTACAAGCCAGGTATATGTGCTGTTACAAATGGTTATTTAAAGTAGATCCTTGCCTATTCACAGAATATCTGCTCTCCTGGACAAAGCCAGTCACAAACAACCATTTCTTAGAACCTGTTTCTGTGAACTAACCAGACAGGAAATCACCCTAGGTTTAATCCTAAATAATAACCATAATCTGATGCAAAAGAGAAGAGTTGTGAAACTATACTGTACATGTGCTGGGAAACTACAAGCAGGATCCAGCATAGTCTTTTTTTAACAACAAAAAGGAAAACTTTTTTAAAATGAAGGAACTGGCTTAAAAAAAGAGAGACAAAGAGAAAAGGCCAGATCTCTTACTAATGCCTGAGATAATTTAAAATCACAATAATGGAAACTGAAATAGGAAGTATTCTACAATGTAAGAAAGGCTCAGCCAAGCCCAGGAAGAAAGAGGGCACCATGGCTTTCTAATCACATCCAGGAAGCAATAAAAACTTAAGACTTCTTTCAGGAAATCAGAAGCCTGCCCTAAGGAGAACACAGAGGGGCAGAAACACTGGTAAAAAGTATAAATTAATAATATGGAATACAAAATAATTTGAGGAATATATGGCAAAAGCATTAAGAACACCTAAAAATATAGAAGAAAAATCACTCAAGGAAGCAAAGGGCAACAAAGGAGTGAAAGGAGTTTGTGCAGATTGCAGAGAAACTGAACAAATTTTTGTTTTTAACTGCATAAGATACTGGACAGATACCTGAGCTTGTACAGTACTGAATTTATCTTAGAGTGAATTGGAAAAACTAAAGCAAACTGAGGAAACAGAAGAACATCTTGAGGAACTACACAGGTGCTGATGACAACTTAAATGCCTTCACTGAAATTGTTGATCTTTTAGCAAAGGTATATATCTTGGCCTCAAATCAGACTCAATAAGCAAAGGCTGGAAGATACCCAGTGTGACACCATTTTTTAAAAATGACCTAGGAGAAATCCAGGAAATTCAGATTCATATCTGCTCCAGGGTAATTGGTAGAAATGGTGATCATTACAAAAAAAAAAAAAATCAAACAAACACAAAACAAAACAAAACAAAACTAAGCATAAAGAGGAACAAACCTTGCTGAAGAAAAACATTATCCCAAAGGTAAATCCATCTCACCAACTTTCTAGAATGTTTTGAGAATCAATCAGAACATGGACAGATGTGTTTGAAATGTACCGTATTTTTCAGAGTATAAGATGCACCTTTTTCCCCCTTAAAAGAGGGTGGAAATTTTGGTGCGTCTTATACACAGAATACAGCCATTTTTGGCCTCCCGAAGCCTCGCCCCCGCATCCCATTTTTGAAAAAAATGGGCCCGTTTTTCGCAAAAACAGGGTGCGCAGAGGGTTTGGGAGGCCTGCAGAGTGCTCCTGGGGGCTGGGGGAAGGCAAAAATGCTGTTTTTGCAAAAAATGGGCAAAAAATGGTCCGTTTTTGCCTTCCCCCAGCCCCCAGGAGCACTCTGCAGGCCTCCCAAACTCTCTGTGCACCCCGTTTTTCGCAAAAACGGGTGAAAAATGGGCCCATTTTTGCAAAAAAAGGGGTGCACAGAGGGTTTGGGAGGCCTGCAGAGTGCTTCTGGGGGCTGGGGGAAGACAAAAATGCCCCCATTTTTGCAAAGGCATGCAGAGGGTTTGGGAGGCCTGCAGAGTGCTCCTAGGGGCCGGGGAGGACAAAAACTTTTTTTCCTTACTTACCTCTTCGAAATCTTGGTGCGTCTTATACACCGGTGCGTCTTATAGTCCGAAAAATACGGTACTTGAATATTAATAGCTCAGGTTGGTAGCTGGGCTGTCGGTGCTCGGACAGACAAGCACAATTCAAAGCGCACTGACGATGTCTCCTCAAATGGTGATGAAACGTTTGCAACCACATTACCAAGCTCGGAGCTCAAACCAACAGCCCAGAGGTGTGTTCATTTTATAGCTTTGAAATTGTAAGATAGGAGCTGGAAGGATATAGGAATTGAATGAATGAATAAATAAATGTTCATACTACATACCTGGATTTTCAAAAAGTATTTGACAAAGGTCCTCATCAAAGGCTCCTGAGTAAACTTAGCGGGTATGGGATAAGAGGGCTGTTTTCATAGACTGCAAACTGGTTCAAAAAAAAAGGGAAGCATAGAACAGAACAGAATACATGAGCGGTTTTCCTGAACTAAATATTACTTTATA
>QLTV01002975.1:1231500-1241987 GCA_003457575.1 Thermophis baileyi | reverse complement strand
ATCCATCCATCCATCCATCCATCCATCCATCCATCCATCCATCTATCTATCTATCTATCTATCTATCTATATATATCTATATATATCTATATATCTATATATATATATCTATATCTATATCTATATCTATATCTATCTATCTATCTATCTATCTATCTATCTATCTATCTATCTATCTATCTATCTATCTATCTATCTATCTATATATAATATTATTTATATATAAATTACTCTAGTTGCAGGATACATAAACTATACTAAGGGGGGGGAACAGCTTCTAAACTTACATCTCTACATACAAATCAAAGAACAAATAGAAAATTACTCCATTGTCCCACAGGATGATTAACTGATTACATTTATACCCTACCTTTTGGCATCTTTGTGATTCAAGGAGGCATAGCTATGGTTGCCTCCTCCTATTTCCCTCTTACAATTACAACTATGTGATGTAAGTTGGTTAGACAGAAACTAACCTTGCAAGCTTCCATGGCTTAGGGTGGACCAGATTTTGTGTCTCTCCATTCCAAGTCCAGTATGTTAACAACCACACCACACTGGCACTCTTAATTACTGAGTTAAAGCAGCATTTGGCTCACTTTGCATGGCCATTATGGAACAGGAGGCTCAGGAGTGGGGGAAGTATCCCATCACATTTTTGTATTTGTAAGATACAGTTTGTTTCTCATCACACAAAAGCTGCGATTCTATTTACCTAGCAGCAAACCTTACTGAATATCCCTCTGAATGGATATCTATTGCTCTGAAAACAGAGAGGGCATACAGCATATACACATAGACCTCAATTTACAACCACGTGTTTAGTAATTGTTTGAAGTTACAATGGCACTAAAAAAAGTGACTTATGACCATTTTTCACACTTACAACCATTTCAGCATTCCCATGGTCATGTGATCAAAATTTGGATGCTTGGCAATTGGCATGTATTTATGACCGTTGGAGTATCCAGGGTCCAGGTGATCACTTTTGCAAACCTCTGACAAGCAAAGTCAATGGGGAAGCCAGGTTCACTTAACAGCCGTGTCACTATCCTAACCATTGCAGTGATTCACTTACGGTAACAACTGTGGCAAGAAAGGTCGTAAAATGGGGCAAAACTCACTTAACAACTATCTTGCTTAGCCACAGAAATGTTGGGCTCAATTGTGATAATAAGTCAAGGACTATCGAGAGAGAGAGAGAGAGAGAGAGAGAGAGAGAGAGAGAGAGAGAGAGAGAGAGAGAGAGAGAGAGAGAGAGAGAGAGATAAGGTACATTTATTCATTGTATTTTATTCCATTGTAGACCAAACTCTCCTTCAGTTTTGCAGACACATGCTTGCTCTTTATCTTCTTCTTACAACTTATCTCAAGCTTCAAACTGGCTACAGTATCAGCTTTTAAAATATTTCTTTCTTCAAAGACTTGAACGATCACCCAATTAAACATTTGTGAAACATTTGTTTATTGAATTCTTTAAAACACCGAGCTTTTAAACTTTTGTTTAAACTTGAAGAGGTGGGCCAGGGAAGAAGAGATGGCTTTTTTGATAGTTGTATTGGCATTATATCAATCAGCACTCTGCCAAACCTTTTCAAGTGCAATGTTAAAAACAGATTTCTCAAACCACAATCCAAGGAAAAGATAAATTAGAGTAGGACATCAACATGTCAATTCCTCTTTCCTTCATTTTCCTCTAGCATCACAATGGAAAATGGGCAAAAATGTACATAAAAATTGCACATCCTGGAGAAACCTTTATAATTTAATAATTAGCTTATTATAATGGGAATGAGTGGCCTTCAGTACAACTGTTCAGGTTATGGCAGCCCTTTGAGTAGGCCAGGTCAAGAAACAGACACTGCAGGGATCCCAGGAATGCTACTTTATTGTTCAGTAGCCTCTCGAAAGGGTGCCCAAAACTTCTACTGCTCCTTTTCAAGGACAATAAAATCGAAGCAGTTAGTCTGAATCTCTTTCTCACAATCTCTACTTTCCCAGAACTGAGCAACTGTTTCCTCTGTCCCACCTCTTCCTCTAGGCCAGAGCTAAATTCCTCTACAGGTGATCCCACATAGATATGCTCCGGTTCTGCTCAATTTCAAAAGTTCTGCTCTGGTTTAATCTTTAAACCTGTTTTGGATTGGATGGGCCTCTAAAGAGAGGAGTTGCCCTCCTGAATGTAGCAGGCCATCCTAAGTGTCCCGTGAGTAGAAAGATGGTGGATATCAATAAATTAATTAAATCATTAGGATCAGCTTAATCAGCACCATCTGGGGGGGAGAAAGGACTTGGTGAAAGCATTTAAAGCTACACTGATCCAGGGGATGAAAGACATAGAGAAAGAACAAAAGTGTTCTCACCTCATTATGTTTGTGTAATATTCAAGGTATATGTATTTGGACAGACGTTCATACTTCTTACAGTTCTTTTCTCTTGATGCTTAAGAAATCCAGGCAACCTCTGGGTTTCCCTCCTTGGGGAGTTGTAAGACAGTAGTCTGTGGTCCTATAGATCCAGTGTTCTAATTGCTTCATATCTAGCCAACCTAGCTACTATGGCAGTGATGGCTAACCTTTTCCGGACTGAGTGCCCAAAGTGCGCGTGCCTGAACCCCCAAAATGCAATGCATGTGCGGCCCCCGCGCATGCGCCACGCCCCCTGCATGTGCATGTGCGCCCCGCATGCGCCCCCCGCACCTGCCTCGTGCATGTGTGCGCCCCCCGCATGTGCCCCGCCCCCCACACATGCACAGCAGAGACCTGAAGACCAGGTGGCTGGCGGGAGGCGTGCGTGCATGAGCAGCGGAGCTGAACTGGGGCGATGGCTCGCGTGCCATCAGAGAGGGCACTGCCTGCCACCTCTGGCATGCGTGCCATAGGTTTGCCATCATGGCACTATGATATTCCCCCTCCCAGCTGCTTTAAAAGAACTGAAAGTTCCCAAAGTTGGAGGAAACAATCTCCATTATATAAGCAAAGATCTGAACTTATCCTCATTTCTAGGATGTGGTTAATTCAACTCAAACTTAAAGTCAGATGATGATGGATGGGGCTGGAGGTGGCACAGGGCAGTCTGTAGGCCTTCTATTCGTGTCTCGCACTATTCTTTGGAGAAACAAGAGATCTTCAGTTTCCACAGCAGCCAGTCAATTTGGCTCTGCTCTTAGTCGCTTAAAAACTACCCATTGCCAAAATAAATGGTTTGCTATTAATAGATGAAAAGCACTGCAGAATTTATTGAGACAGCATACCTCATCTTGTGTATTTGAAAAGAATCAAGCATGTTTTCATGGCCATCAGCCATCCCAATTGGCCCCTGCAAATGACAAACAAGCCCGGTTTTTCTCAACTTGGCACACACACACACACACCAAAGATATTAAGGACTGCAAATCCCAGCATTCCTAGCCAGTTGCAGTCTCCTTAAATCTGGAAAGTGCCAGGCTGAGGAAAGCAGTGCTAGTCCAAGGCCTGAACCAGCAGCTTGCAGAGGAAAAAGAATTTTTTTCCCCAAAAAGAAGCCAGCAATGCTATACAGTTGCATTGCTGCTCCTTCTGTGCAAAAAGTACTGAATCAAACATGTTGTAGAATAAATTTCTAAATATTAAATGTCTGACGGGTCTTTTAAAAGAACTGGCCTCCTGACTGGTAACTTGTATTTTGATTGGTTCAAATATTTTGCAAGTTGCAGTAGCCAATTCTACACTGCTGGCTTCTTATTGGAGTCAGCAAAAACCAAGAAGGTTTTTTTAAAAAAATTAAATTTATATATTATCCATCTTGCTATTTACGGCGACCCTAAAGGCTGATATATAATATAAGGCAAGTAGGCAATCTGGGATTGGTCATTGTCAATAAATCTAGGGATTGTGGGAATTGAAGACCAGTACATTGAAATGGCACCATGTTAGAGAAATCTGTTACAGATTCATACAATTATTGTTTTATTTTCATGTATTTTACAGAGAACATGTTCTTATCTGGGAAATGGGATACAGAATTGCAGCCTACATAGTAGCAGTAACATCCTTCTTGGCAGAAACTGGGTTTGGAGATACCATTTTAAAATGGCTGTAGCCATATTTGGCTGTATCTTCTCAGAAGATAAAACTAGTAGATTACTGTTCAACCTTTATTTTTGGCTCTATGCATTTTTCCGTAAATCTGTCAATGGCTGGTAGTAGAGATCATTCAATGTATGGAGCTGGTTTCCAGTGTTATGTTGTAACTCTTCTTTTTTCAATTTGTGTCAAGGAGGCTCAGAAGATCTTTTACTGGCACAAGTGCTAGTTGTCTCTATTTCCATGAGCATGTGTTTCCTAAGTGTTTCTTGGTTTCAGTAAAATGTTTTAATAATATTTCATAGATATTTTGTCAGCCAAAAATGTGATTCCTTAGTTTATTAAATAAATAGATGTTGCATCTCTCTATTACAGGGGTGTCAAACTCGATTTCATTGAGGGCCGCATCAGAGTTGTGTTTGACTTCGGGGGCGGAGTGGGCGTGGCCAGGGTGGATGTGGCCAGCTCGATGTCACTTGTGTCAGGGGCACCTGTGGTGGCCCAGGCGCTCTGCCAGAGAAAACGGGCTCCCGAGCTCTGTTTTCGGCTGTGATGGCCTCCTGCAACCCTCTGCCAGTGAAGCGGCCCTCCCGAGCTCCGTTTTCACTGGCAGAGGCACCGCGGGCCAGTCCTTCACTGTTTCGAGAGTGGCCCCACGGGTCAGATCCGGCCCCCGGGCCTTGAGTTTGACATCCCTGCTTTATTACATGAGGCTGCTGATAAAAGGTTGACAAATGGTTCAGTCTTTTGCCCAATTTCCAAGAATTCCAACCACTCTTAGTAAAGTTTAGTTCCTATAATGGCACAGGACTGCAAACTAAAGGAATTAATATTACATAAAAAATTAAATATGAGGAGTAGGAATATGAAGGATATAATATTAAATCAAGAGAACAACTGGCTGCAGAGGGATGTACTTTACAATGATTATTGAATGTACAGTTGAGAGAAAGGTTTAAGATAATAGGACATTTTGAACTGAGCAGAAGACAGAATTTGAAGTTGAACCATATACAAACAATGGACATGTAATTGCTAACATGTATAAGCTCTTATTGAAATTGGAAATGAAAAAAAGAAGTGAAAAACTATGATAAAAATGGGCTAAGAACTTTGCATAATAATATACTGAAAAGAATTGAAATGTATATTATAGTTTAAAATATAATTTTTATAAAATGGTATATAAAATGGCATTTGCTTGCAGAAAAGTTGTCCAGAATGTGTAAAGGTACTTCAAATTTATATTGGAAGTATGGAAACATGAAAGGACATTTTATCTTGGTAGACTTGTAAGTAAGACAGAAATTTCTGGGTTCAAATATATAATGATACAAAGAATTTTAAAGATCAACATTCAAATGAAACCAGAACTTTTCTTGGTGGGATTAATGGACAGTCAATTAGAAAACAGCCATGAAATATTATTTCATATATGGTTACTGCTATTATATAGGCAAAAATGGATGGATTTTTGAAATAACCACAATGAAGGAATGGTTGGTGAAGATGACAGACTCACGGAGTTGACAAAATAAATTTGTTAGAGAAAGATCAACAACTACGTTTATCAGTGACTAGAACCCCTTATGGGCTTTTTGCTAAAAAGAAAAAATGAATTTAGAATTTATTAGTTTAAAGATTAGAAAAGGTAGCTTATGGAAAGAAAGTAATTATGATGTAGAGAGATGGTAAAATATAAATGTATTTATAACTACTGTCAAAAAAATCACAAGCCTTTCATAATAATTTTTTCCCCTTTTTTCTTTTTCTTTTCCTTTTTTAATTACCTTTTCTATTTAATTTTTTTTAAATTTTTACTATTTTTCTTTATTATCTTTATTTTTTCTTATGGCTTTTATTTTGTTAAAAAATTAACAAAAATATATAAAAAAATAAATGTGAGGAAGTGATCAAAAATTAGTTTTGCGAATTAACAGAGCACTTCTGCTTTTGGTTCTTATGTCAATCTCAACTAACTCAGTTCATACTGGATATAATGAAAGTAATAAAACTGTTAGAATGTTCTTCATATAAAAATGCATATACATACTAAGATCTTGTAACTAGCAAAAAGAGAAGCAATGGGATGAAGCAAAAAATCCCCAACAAACAAATAAAACAGCAAAGTAATTGTTAATAAAAGCGTATGAATGTTTGGTCTAATCTGGCCCTATAAAACCAGCCATTCGTTCACTAGATATATTTATAAGTTCTGAAGCATACTCTCCAATTTCTCTGGGATGTGACTTCCAAGATCTTAGATTATCTGTAAATCACCCTCTGAGACAAAGAATGTATTCCTTTCTCTATTAAATGAAAGACTATTACAAGTTGGAACAGGCTAAAACAGTACATTTTTAGAAGACCATGGTAAATTATTATAAAAGTAAATTAATGGAGCAGATTATTAACTTAATCACATCACAAACAAACAGATTGCTCCATTAGATCAGAAGGAATTTCAGCTATCCTTTTTTGATAGGTGAAATGATTCCAGCAAAAATTCCTCTTACAATTTTTCCTAATTTATTTAGTTATTTGATCATTCATGTTTCACGTTTGACAGATGATCATGAACAGATCACTCAACACAATCTCATTTCCAAACTGGCAATTAATTTCTCTGGAAATTTTCATCAGTAATATACATTCTTGAAATAAAGATATTTTTTTCCTCTGTGTTGTTTTCTAACATTTTTTCCATAATAGTCTCATTTTTTTTCTCAAGATATATGTCTAAGAAGTAATGAATGAATGAATGAATGAATGAGTGACTAAATTTATGGAATTATTTTTATGCTTTGTATCATTGCTTTATCATATATCTTTCATCTAATTATTCTCTGTATTTTAGCTTAGGGTCATTTGGGAATTTTTTTGTAGCTGTGGAGCAGACTATGCATAAGAAAAACCACAATTTTATGGGGTGCAGAAATGTCACTGTCGTGAACAAAGTACTGTATGTGTGCTCTCAGAAAGTCAGATAATACAACATAATAAATAACATTTCACAAGGGTAATTCCAGATGTTAATTCAGTCAGCAGAGTAGCAGACAAGGAGATAATTTTGACATGCTATTTGTTAACCTCAGTTATCTTAACACCATGTGTATGTTACAACTCAAAAAGTTATCTCAAGGCTGTATGTTGTTCAGTCTTATCTAAATGGCAAGTGGAGACAACAAGGCTTAGTTATAAGACAACATGGGCTAGATTCAACCCTCCCCATTTGACCCATTTGACCAATAATGTATATAGCTCAAATTCCAACTCTTTGATAGCACCCTAATTTACAGGGGAGAGGGGGGGGGAAATCAAGTAAACAATCAATGTAGAAATATTTTACCTATTTTACATTTCTCTTCACCTGTTGTCTTTCTTCCTCTCTCTTTTCTGGAAAAGATGGTAAAAAGCAACTAGCTCTAAATTTATCATCAGGTAAATGTGGGAATCCCAAAGAAGTGCTGTTAAGGAGAAGAACATTTTCCCAGCAGCAGAAGACAAGGAATATTATTTTATTAGAAATAATACTAATTAGAGTAATACTTGCTAATTATACTTGAAGATAACATAACCATGAACACAGAGAAGAAACCTACAACATACCGTAGTTATAAAGGAAACTACAGACATACTGGCCAACTAGCAAGGAATCCTAGAGAGCAAATAAATGATTAGCAAGAAACCAGAGTATGCACCTATGCTTACAAAAAGAAACACTATGTTCTACTTAAATTACCACAATATGTACAGCTACACATAGAAGCTTCACTGCTAGGATCACTGTTGTATCATTGCTGAAGCTCCATAGCTACCCTAATTAAAACATATGAAGAATACCATTCTCCTAATTTTTCAAGTGTGATTTCAAAAATGGAAACATGGGGTAAACGGAGCCAGCTACAAATTCCAATCTTACATGAGGAATATCTTTTCCTTTTCAAACACTGTTGTACGAAGTGCTGGATTTTGTACATTTTGCAAAGTTAGTACATATGTAGGACACTCTTCTAGAAAAAATCCGAAGTGACTGATTCCTGCTCAAATTCAAATACCACGGATGTCAGAATTAGATCAGAACTAAAAGCCTGAAAGTGAAAATGTATCCAATGTTATTGGTTATATTATTTAAAGCATTTCTGAGTGGGGGAGATGGCTGTACTAAATATATTTATTGTCAGTATAGGTCAGTGATGGCGAACCTTTTTCTTCTTGCGTGCCAAAAATGGGAGTGTACGCGCACGCTAGCACGTGTGTGTGCCAACACACAACCCCCCACACGTGCCACACTGCGCATGCGTGCATCCCCGCGCATGTGCCCCCCCGTTGGGCCGTTTTTCACCCTCAGGCTTCCCTGAAGCCTCCGGAGGGCGAAAAACAGCCCAACAGGCAAACCAGAAGTTCGGAAAAATGATTTCTGGTTTGCCCGTTGGGCCATTTTTCGCACTCCGGAGGCTTCAGGGAAGCCTCCTGAAGCCTCCGGAGGGTGAAAACGGCCTTCCCCAAGGCCGAAAATTAGGTGGCCAACGCGCATGCGCACTGGAGCTGACATAGGGCAACGCCTCGCGTGCCCTCAGATATGGTTCCGCGTGCCACCTGTGGCACGCGTGCTATAGGTTCTCCATCACTGGTATAGGTAATTTATTTAATATTAACCCTCACATGACTGTAAGATATGCTGGACTTCAGTATTCATGACAAAAGCATATCAAAAATCAAATGAAAAGTTATTTATCCTTTGTGTGTTTGTAACTGCAGATCAAATGACAAATTTTATTGTTGCAAGCACTGTAATGCTACCAGGGTGCTATAGGGCTCCTGCTGCAGGCAAATCTTAATTAAGTACATCTTAATTAATAAATCTGTGTGGGTTAAGCCAGTGTGCTTTTTTTTTCATTAACTCCTCTTCATTTTCAATATGCTAGGGGCAGTACAAGAAACATAACTGACTTTATACAATAATTACAATAAATGTATATACACTTGATGAAGTATAGTCCTCTGGTTTGGAACATCTTTTAATCAGCTTCCTTAAAAGCTTTATCTACTAGTGTTAATGGATTAATCTATGCAAGCTATGCAACTAGCAGATGTTAATAGCCAGACAGATGTTGGCATCTGTTCCAAATACTGTTCTAGGCAACTACAACTAAAACAGCAAAATATCTCAAGTTCTCTCTCCCTAAATACTACAACTATCCTATATTAAAACCTGCTTTACTGTATCTTTTATAGGAAAATCATAACAAAGTAATACTGCCTCTGATTAGGAATGTTATTGGATACCTTGATGAATAGGTATGTTCTGGAAGATCAGGACTCAAATTTCATATATTTGCTACTCCACCTGTAAACTGAGGCACCAATTTACAGGTGAGTCAGTTGTAGTTATGTTGTGTTAGATATTAAGATCTCTTCATCACAGTGGTTTTTATTATGTAAATTATGGATGTTTTGTGTATTTCAGACACTGAGTACTCCAAATGAAGATATTATCTAGCTATCCCTCCTTCCCTCCCTGTATATTTGTAGAAGAATTGGTGGTTGCTTAGACCACTTATAGAATAGAATAGAATAGAATAGAATAGAATAGAATAGAATAGAATAGAATAGAATTCTTTATTGGCCAAGTGTGATTGGACACACAAGGAATTTGTCTTTGGTGCATATGCTCTCAGTGCAATGTTCCCTCTAATTTTTTTTCAGTGTGTGCAGAAAAGTATAGTGTTTGAGCGGCACATTTTCATGCCTGAGCACCTGAATTTTTTTCACAGATGTCACCCAAGACAACAACGAAATCAGTGTTATTTGAAACTCAAAGTTATGTTTATTCAATGTACCCACTTAATTAAAAGTGTTATATATCAGTATCACTTATAATACTGCAAGTCTGCAATATTAAAATACTTGTATAGTGTTTACGGTAATGTACTGTTAGTCACTGAAAGTCTGTCTCATCTTAGTTTCTCACGTCTGAAACCTCGCTCGCAATCGGCGCGTGATGCTTGGAATGTTGCGCAAGTATCCAGCAGATATTTGCATTAGAGGTAGAGTTATAGGTGAAGGTTATTGAGTGTGAGATTTGCTCCTTGTTTACATATAATAGCTTGCCCTGCCAGTGTAGTTTTCTCCTTGGTAGTTAATTTGATTAGGAACTACTTAATATTGTCTTCTGCTTGGTTGTTTGTCTGGTGTTAATCCCTGTTTATCTGGGTGTTGGTTTCTGGAGAGGATGTTCTGGTTTCTTCTTCTTAACTGTTTTATTGTCTCTTTTGAATGGTGTGCAAATATTGTTTATGTCTATATGCCTATTAATGACTGATTTGTCTGAATGCCAATTACTGGCAAGATGCGTCATAGCACAACCTTGCACATCTCCTCAAGCCAGTCCCAATCTTTTATTTTTTAACAATGGTTTTC
>QLTV01002975.1:1198604-1231035 GCA_003457575.1 Thermophis baileyi | reverse complement strand
AGGGGAAGGATACTGCAAAATCCCCATTCCCACCCCACTCCAGGGGAAGGATATTGCAAAATCTCCATTCCCTCCCCACTCCTGGCCCAGGCGGAACGGAGGGAGGCGTGCCGCGTTAGGGGGAGGTGTGAGCGAGCGAGCGAGCCATTTGAGAAGTTGGCCGGTGGGCGTGTGCACCACGCAGGACTTCTCCCCAGGGGAGGCCGAGCAAGGGGACGGCTGCTTTCGGGGGGGGGACCAGAGCCTCAGGCGACTGCTGAAAAGCTCCTCTCCGCCGGAGGAGCAGCTGAGAGACAGAGGTGGGGAAGAGCGCCGGGGGCTGTTCCCCACGTGGCATTGATGCTGAGCCACTGAACCGCCAAGCTGATTGGGGGCTATAAAGTGAACCGGGAGCCCAGAAGGGCTGAGCTTCACCCAGAGAGCGAGCGCTGCCTTCCTGGAGGAGGAGACTTTGCATCCCGTTTCAAATCACTGTGCGCAGTTGGAAACTGCTGCGCGGAGTTTTCTTTTCACGTGCGCGGCCGCGCAGCCGCGCAGCTTAGAGGGAACATTGTCTCAGTGTACATAAAAAGACAAGATACATTTGTCAAGAATGTAGGGTATCATGATTTGTATAGCCAACACAACTTTGCTCATCTGACTTGGAAATTCAACTCTAGTACAATGTCATTGTACAAGTCTTAAAATTTTAAAAACAAGAAGTTGAAGGCAATAATAAATAAAATGTCCATATTCAGTAACCTGAGATACCCTCTAGCATTTCTAGAGAGGAGAGTATATATTTTAAAAATAATACTGGTAGTTCTGCATCTCACTAGCTTGGTGTTTCCACTAGACCCCAAGCATTTGTCTAATACTCTTTTTTGGTTGCTTATTATACTATGATCCACATGTTCAATTAATGTTAAAAAACTAATATTGTCAAACACTAGAGGACATTGCTAATCACTTATAGTTAGACTGCAATTTGGGTTGTGTGTACGTTATGCTCAATTTCAACTCCATTACCACATTCCAAATTACACAATTAAACCAAAATGCATTTTTTTTTCAATTTGCATACTTCATTCAGCAGGCAATGCCACATTTGTCCTATCTTATCTTCCCAGTCATTAGCTTTTTTTCAATAAAATATAGATTTCTAGGAAGCTGAGTTATGTAAGATTTTTATTTATTTTATTTAATGGCTGTATATGGCTGTCAGTCTCAACCAAATAACTCTGAGCAGCTAACAAAACAAATGAATAAAATAACAGAAGATGCGCTGTTTGTATTTGTGTATGCATACATCTAAGTGTAAATTAAAATGATAGAAAACATCTTGAGAAACACAAACAGCTTCTCAACAGGGCCAACATTTAATTCATTTATCATGTATATTAAAGCCAACATTCTGCAAACTAGCATTCTGGAGAATAGTTCAGAGTACAGTTCCTAGAATCACTAGTCAGCCTAGCTATTGTATTATCTAGGCTGGCTGGGAATTCTTAAAGTTGCAGTTCCAATGTATCTGGAGGGCACCATATTTGGAAAACAGTGCATCAAGCAAACAAATAAAGTTTGAGGAGTCTGACAATTGCACAGAGTGGAAATACAACTTTCCCAAGAATGGAGAGCGTGGCATGTAATAGTGCAAACCACAGATGGAGGAAAATGCCAGTTGCCTGTCCTTGCAAAGTAATGAATGTTACATACTTCCTTCTTTTCTTTTAGGTATATGGTTGTAATGAGCTTGGGATACAAGGCAAGAATCTTTTTGAGAAGATCTTGAAATTTGAAAAAAAAACCTGAAGGCAATCAAAAAAGAGGCTGAGAAAAGTCTGGATGACTAGATATTACCAGTGATGACATAAGCATGAGCTTACAAAACTCAAAGAAGCCATTTCTGACAGATGTAAATTATTTATTTATAACATTTATAGAGCTGCTCATCTTATAATCAACTCTGGG
This sequence comes from Thermophis baileyi, assembly GCA_003457575.1. NCBI lineage: Eukaryota > Metazoa > Chordata > Lepidosauria > Squamata > Dipsadidae > Thermophis > Thermophis baileyi. The sequence goes on along the minus strand of QLTV01002975.1, from coordinate 1,229,085 downwards.
CGGCTCCCAATCAAAAATATATAGTCCTGACAAAATGTCCATTAGGTCATGAAGAGTTGGAAGCAACCAAACAAAAAGAAGAACAATAATTCATTGTAACAAACTTTAGAACTCAAAAGGCAAAAATCAAAACCAAAATAATTTTGAGTTTGTACTTTTTGAAAGTATAACAAGCCTTACCTTAATGCCGATGGCTTTTAATATTTCAGAGCTAATGTATCCATTTTGCATGTAACCTATGCCATCTGCCATGGTGAGGGAATCTTAATAAAGCTAAAATAATTTACGGTGGCTCTTTAACTTTGAACAACTTAAAAATACTAAAAAAAGCAATAGCTTGTAAAATGTAAAGCTGCTATACTGTGCTCTTTTATTGAGGAATAAATTGATGTGATATGTCTGGGATTTTATTCTTTTTATCCAATAGGGCCCAACAGTCAAAACCATAACCATTTTAAACTACCAAACTAAATCCTAACAAATGTAAAGTTAATTCTTGCAACTCAGTAAGATATTAGGTTTGTCCACTGTTTAAGAGCTGTATATGAGCATAGTTTTTATCGTATAACAGCAAGGATTAATTCAGTAATGCAATATATATATATATATATATATATAAAAACAAAACAAAACCCCCATAACATTCAATCCAAGAGAACATGACCTTGCTTGTGTCCTTCAAAACGGGCAGGCAAACTAAGCAAAGGTATCCAAATCGCACACCGGACATTTAGCGACTTAAAATACATTAATTTAAAATTTTTACCTGCCTCTAGCAACTCAAATTATATATAGAATAGCAGAGACATTATGAAGAATGATTAGCACCACCGCATTAAACGTCTCTTTGCTAGGCTGTAAAGTACATTATTATCACGAGTTGATTGTTGTTTCTGTCATTAACCAATCTAAATTTTTTATCCTAGGTTCTCTAAACCATAGCCAAAGATTATCAAAACCAATGATAGGCTTTCAACAGCTTGTCCAGCTGAAAATCTCTCTCAAGTTGAGCTGCTATCAGCCTTGCATGAACTGACGTCAGACTGTTGTTTACAAGTGATGGAGTGTTGCCAAGTTCTTTCTAGTGAATTGAAGACAGCAGCATTGTCGTACTCTGTTGATTGTGCAGAAGCAAAGAACAAGTTCTTTTTGTCCGTGGTAGACCTTAGTGGCTGCATGTTTGGACAGACAGACAGACAGAGAGACAGACAGACAGACAGACACACACACAACACACACACACACACACACACACACCTTGATCATGATCAAATCAAATCAAGTTCTTAAAAAATAATAGTAATCATGCTGACCATTAAGGGGGGGGAAATACTCCAGAGATATAGTCTTTTTTTAAACTAAACTTCATTCCTGCATGCTTCTAAGTTTAAGAACTTTAAAGTCTCTAGTTAACAATCATGTAAGGTATGGAAGCACCTAAAAAATATACTTCCTTAAATTTAATACAACTACATTTTCAAAAGCTGTAATTTGAGACATGAAATATGCGGATGCTGATGTTTCAGATGGGGATTTTCTCCTTAAACTTTGGAATTTTTTTTCATGTATTCAACAGCAAGAAATGCATAAATATGAAGAAACATTCTGCCCCCATGAACTTTTGTATGAATCCCTTAGAAATGTTTAGAATAGCTCACGTTCCTTCCTCTTTTGGCAGCTAGGAAAGCCCCATGTTAGCAAAAATTTCAGTGGAAAACAGTTGGTCTAAAAGACTCTCGGTTAAAGAGAATAAAGTATAATTTCCTCTCCTTCCCCTCCCATATGATTAAGTTACATTATTCTCATTTGGCACTTCTAAAATACAATAATGCAGATAAAATTTAACAATATTAACAAGCTCACACTTTCTCTTTGGATACAGAGTTTTCTGAAATAAGATTATTCTTTCTTTAAACCTAATGAAAAAAAACAAAGCTTGTTTTGGATGGTGATTTCTCCTCATTTTTTAAGGCTGATTTCTTATCATGATTGTGGCCACTGTGATCTGGCTTGAAAGCATTATAGTCTTACACTAGCCAGGATGACCATGGTGAGAGCTGACAATGATTCTTCAGATACTACTGCCAATGTAATGTAGAACTCTGTCATTGTGTAAATATGTTACTGTTTTTTTCTCAAACTTTTGGCTTCAGAAATTTGTTTACTTTTTAATTGAAGATCTATTCAGGAAAAAAGGAATATATAGCCATCTGACCATCACCACTGCAATATGCAAGAGGAAGACCCTTGTGTCAAGATGTCTCTACAATTATTGTGGTTCCCACAGCAAATACCCAAGCTCCTGACTTTTTAATGGTAGGTTTACAAACTATAGTATCTCAGTCTCCACTGGTGATACAGATACATACATACATACATACATACATACACACACACACACACACACACACACACATATATATATGTATGTATGTATGTATGTATGTATGTATGTATGTGTGTGTATATGTATATATATATATATGTTTTTTGAGGTTTTCGCGGGTATTTGTATGTAGGTCTGTGGTTATTCGGGTTTTCTCCCGCGTCTCCAACTTCACGCGGGAGAAAACCCGAATAACCACAGACCTATCATTTTCTCTTTGCTGCCTCTCAGAAACTCATTCAGAAGTTTAACACATACCAGAAATAACACCTGTACTTTAACCTTAATTGAATAAGACAACTTTGTAATCCTTTCCTTTTAAAACCATAGTTTATTACCTTCTCCGAAAATACAAAAAAAAAATCCCCCTCTCTTCTTCCCACATCTTATCTATGAAACGATCTTAAAAGCCTCTCATTTGGTCTTAGTCGAGAAAAACCCATTAACAGTCACTAAAAGATCATATATATTTTTAAACTTGATCAAATAAGCCAACTTTATATTCCTTCTTTTTACTTTTAAAAATCCTGATGTCTATTTCCTTTGAATAGTGCCCTAAACGCTGATTTTATTTTCTCTCTGTCTTTTCTCAAGAACTCCTTGTGGGTATAACACATACAGTGCATTCAGAAAGTATTCACACCCCCTTCACTTTTATCAATTTTGTTATGCTGCCGCCTGATTCTACAGTTGTTGAAATTCATTTTTTCCATTAATCTACACTCAGTGCCCCATAACGACAAAGTGAAAACAGAAATTTTAAAATGTCTGTAAATTCATTAAAAAGAAAAAACTGAAATATCACATTGGCATAAGTATTCAGACCCTTCACTCAGTACTTTGTTGAAGCACCTTTGGCAGCAATTACAGCCTCAAGTCTTTTTGGGTATGACGTGACAACCTTTCACACCTGGATTGGGGGATTTTCTGCCATTCTTCCTTGCACATTCTCTCAAGCTCAGTCAGGTTGGATGGTGACCTTCAGTGGACAGCCATTTTCAGGTCCATTTTCAGAGATGTTCAATAGGGTTCAAGTCAGGGCTGTGGCTGGGCCACTCTAGGACATTCACAGAGTTGTCCCTAAGCCACTCCTGTGTTGTCTTGGCTGTGTGCTTAGGATCATTGTCATGTTGGAAAGTGAACCTTCGGCCCAGACTGAGGTCCGGAGCGCTGTGGAACAGGTTTTCATTGAGGGCATCCCTGTTCTTTGCTCCATTCAGCTTTCCCTCAACCCTGACCAGTCTCCCAGTCCCTGCTGCTGAAAAACACCCCCATAGCATGATGCTGCCACCACCACTCTTCGCTCTTGGGATGATATTGGGCAGGTGATGAGCGGTGCCTGGTTTCCTCTTTTTCAATATCAACTTTTATCTTGCCATTTTAAAATCCATATCCAAAACAGCCTGATTCCCAGATGTATCTCTTCTATCTCCTCTTTTAAAGTTGTTTTCATGGTAGCAGACAGTTCTTGTACATTTTACATTGTTGCCAAATATCCTTGAAATTTTCCAAAGTTAAAACACTACACTACTCTACTCTATATACTAATATAATATATTGGACAGAACTGGAAAAGAAACTTAAAACAGAAGAGCATTTTCTCTTTGTAGGGAAATTCCATTCTAGGCTTTATTTTTGCAGAATGAAAGTATACATCACATGTATCCATCACATTATTCCCTTTTGAGGTAAGCAAGTTATGCAAAGTACAGAAGAAGAAACAAGCCAAAAAAACCAAGGACATCAATATATAAGCCACCTATTCAATTAACCAAGTGACTCTAGATCAGGGGTGTCAAACTCAAGGCTCGCAGGGCTGGCCTGGAAATATCAAAGGACCGGCCCGCGGTGCCTCTGCCAGCCAAAACAGGCCGCGTGCGGCCCCACGTGGCCCGTTTTTGGTCTCCATGGCCTCTTGCAGCACTCTGCCAGCCAAAAACAGGCGCGCGGAGAAAATTTCAAGGATATTTGGCAACAATGTACAATGTACAAGAACTGTCTGCTACCATGAAAACAACTTTAAAAGAGGATATAGAAGAGATACATCTGGGAATCCGCGTACGCCCCCATGCCCCGTTTTGGCTGGTAAAGGAGGCCGTGCAGGCTGAAAACGGGGCAGAGGGGGCTGTGCGTGGCCCCCCATGTCCCATTTTGGCCGGCAGGGTGCTGCAGGAGGCATCCATCCCGTCTCCCCCCCGCCGCTCCCCGCCTCCGGCCCACGGAGAACTACAATGCTGATCCGACCCTCGAAGAAATCCAGTTTGACACCCCTGCTCTAGATGATGTACATATTAAAACAAGTAGAAAGTACTAAAGAACAATATCTATCTGCCTATTTGTCCCCTTCTGCCAGGGAAAGAAGCATGAAGAACCAAATAATAGAATCTCAATATCTGTGTGGGAGTCACAATTCATTCTGCCCCAAAAACTATTGAAAAAGCTACATTTAAGGGCTTTCCGAAATGACAACATACTTTAAGGGAGACAATTTGCTGTATTTTAGAAAGGATTTTAATAGAAGCATGGCTTTTCTGGTTCAGGGCATTTCAGAGAATGCATAGTAAGGCTGCATGATATTTTAATGTTTTTTGTAAATTTTATATTTCCCAACATGGGATTTTAGTTTCATTGGTTCCCCTGTAGGAGTTCTTTTATGATGTAATTTATGGAGTACTTTAATTTTTCTTTATATCACCCTGAGGCCTCCAATTACCATGACTTACAATTTGAATTAATTAATTAAATGATACTAATACAGTAGAACCTCTGGTCACGAATGCTTCTGACCACGACCAAATCGGATTCCGACCAAAAAATTCACAGTTTTTTTTGAATCTGGTCATGAACACATACTCTGGTGTCGATCAAACGCGGCCACGGCCGATTTCCCCTTCCACACAGTGGTGGGATTCAAATAATTTAACAACCGGTTCTCTGCCCTAATGATTTCTTCCAACAACCACTTCACCAAACTGCTCAGAAAGTTAACAACCGGTTCTCCCGGAGTGGTGCGAACTGGCTGAATCCCACCACTGCTTCCGCACCATTTTTTTTGTAAGCGCCAAATTTCCTGTTGTTTGTTTTTTAGGTTCAGGTCACAACCAAATCGGGTTGCGACCAAAGTTATGGAACGAATTATGGTCATGATCATACTGTACATGCTTTCTGGTATACATTTTAGTCCTTTTATTCCTAACTAAACTTGCACCTTCTTTCCTCTACACATATAGTGTTCGCCGAATCTATTCCATAAGATCTAAACTTTCTGTATACAAACACACTTTCATTTCATTTCATTTCTTTATACTTTTTATCATTTATTTATTATTTTCCAAGTCACCATCTTCCATCATGGCTTTCAAGGTTTTTAGTCTTTGTAGTAAGAAAAAAAAGTATAGTCTAAGTTACTAGCTTTAGTTGCATCCAGGCCACATGCAGCATTTCCCACAAACAGTAATGCGTAAGTAGGGATATATTTTGGACAGTACAGGTAGTTCTCAACTAATGATCAGTCACTTAACAACCATCAAAAGATGACCTGGGTTTGAAGTTTTGATATCTGCCCCCAACCCCTTTATGGTGACATAACTGTGTTTTGGGTACTCGGCAACTGGCCTGCATTTGTGACTATTTGCAATGCCCAGCAGTCACGTGATCACAAGTTAAAATATTTTTGCTAGAAACTAGCATTTTCTTCTTGTTTCCAGCAAAAAACATCCCATAGTGATGGTGAACCTATGGCACGCATGCCACAGGTGGCATGCGGAGCCATATCTGCCGGCACGTGAGCCGTTGCCCTAGCTTTTCAGATTTTCAGCTCGCGCAGAGGCTCTGGGAAGGCGTTTTTGGCCTCCGGGAGTGGAGGCGTTTTTGCCCTCCCCAGGCTCCAAGAAAGCCTCTGGAGCCTGGGGAGGGCGAAAAACGGGCCTATCGGGCCCACCGGAAGTCGGAAAACGGGCCGTTTCTGGCCTCCGGAGGGCCTCCGGGGGGGAGGCCATTTTCGCCCCCCCCAGGCTCCTAGAAAGGCTCTAGAGCTTGGGGAGAGCAAAAAACGGGCCTTCCCCACCCCCTCCGGAGGCTGGAAAGAGCCTGTTTCCCGACTCCCAGTGGGCCCAGAATTGCACCCGCATGTGTGGGGGTGGGGCAGTGCGGCGGGGGTCACACGCACATGCGCAGGGGGGTGGGGCACATGGGGGGCATTGAATTATGGGTGTGGGCACTTTCGGCACCCGAGGAAAAAAAGGTTCGCCATCACTGCCATAATGAACAATGGGTTCGCTTAACGACTGCATCATTTGCACAATTACAGTTGTAACTCAAGGACTACCTGTATAGGCTAAGAGCAACCAGCTCACTACTCTGTACAAGCTAGGCTCTCTAATCTTACTTGTACAGCTACAAGCTAACATACTGTTCACATCACATGAGCCATGGTGGCGCAGTGGTTAGAATGCAGTATTCCAGCAATTTGATTCTTACTGGCTCAAGGTTAACTCAGCCTTCCATCCAAAATGAGGACCCAGATTGTTGGGGGCAATAGGCTGACTCTGTAAACAGCTTAGAGAGGGCTATAAAGCACTGTGAAGTGATATATAAGTCTAATTGCTATTGCTATTCCATAACTAAAAGCTACATTCACTTACTGGCACACAGTCATGGCACATATTATAAAAACTAACAAAATATCTCATTCTATATAAAATATAAAAATGCAATTTATAAGACCTACTATTTGCTTGAGTACAAAAACAAGATAACGAAAATTAAAAATTTCAAATCCAATATATATATATATAATTGAAATAAATAATGGCACCAAAGACTACTTGGTTCACCTGCTTTTCAGTAGTTGAACTGAAGCTGAACTCAGAAGGGGGGGGGACGGGTTATTATTCTCATAATTTGAGCGGCAATGTTAAAGTAAAAATGTTCCTCATAGAAAACCATTAGACCAAATTTCTAACGATTGAGCCTATCCCCCCCAAAATAACAAAATTTGCAAGGTCCACTACCATTCATCTGTGTCACAAAACAGGGGTTTCCTCCTAAAGCAGGAGTGTCAAACTGGAGGCCTGTGGGCCAGATGAGTCACGCGCAGGCCACGCCCACCCCAGCTTCGCAAATGGGGAAAATGTTGCGAAACGTCACGTGACAACAACGTGACGAGGCAAGTTTGGCACCCGTGTCCTAGAGAGAGAGAGAGAGATCTTATTGTCCTATGTACATATACACATGTGTCCCCCACAAGCCCAAAATTTCTTTTGGCCAAACTTACCTTCAATTAGCAATTTTAAACAAGCATTTTTCTGACTTCCCATTTTAAGTCTTCTATCAAAGAACCCATATGACTAATATATATTTCTGCAATATACTCTAGGGTGCTGGCTACGTTTTCTTGCCCCCAGCAGTACCTTGCATGCAATGAACAAGTTCCAACACATCAGATTTTCCCTGTCCAATTAGAAGACAATTGCTGAGAAAATTGAATACTGTAACATTGTTAAACATTGCCCTTGTATATCCTTGAGTACAGAGATCTTTTTTTTCCCCTCTTGAGTAATGTCATCTAGAATTTTTTTCAATTCTAGCTTCCTAAAACTTTTATGTTTTTGTAAAAGTACATTAATTTTCTTCAACCAAACTCATGCATAAGTTTCAAGTTGCCATATCTCTCCTAGTTTGCAGTATACACCTCTCTTTTTTACATGCAAAAGCAAGAGGTAATATTTATTTAATAAAGTAGGATTTGATAAGATTTCTCAGATAGATATTAAAAAAAATAATTTCATTGTCACAACTGAAGAGATGCTAAGCCAGTTTTATGAGAAATAGATATACACTATGTACAGAGGTGGGTTCCTCCTGGTTCAGACCAGTTCGCCCGAACTGGTAGCGACCCACTGGTGATGTCACAGATCCGGTTCGGTCGGTGCCGGTCTGTGGGCGCTACCATCTTTTTTTTGGAATATTTTTTTTTTGAAAAAAAAAATTGGGGGGGAATTTTTTCTTCTTCTGCGCATGCGCAGAAGCCGAGTTTACTGTGCATGCGTCGCCATCTTGTTTTCGGCTTTTTTGGGGGATTTTTTTTTATTTTTTGGCACTCCATATGTGCGTGCCCATGAGGCGCGGCCACGCGGCGCAGGAGGAAGCAAACCGGCAGCGAGGTAAGTTAGAACTCACCCCTGACTATGTATACAACATACAAGGTAGGTTAGAAATGCTTCCCCACTGAAGTAAGACATGGGCTGAACTCCAATTTAGTTTGGGACTGATAAATGGCTGGTTTAAAAAAAAAATCATTTGTATTGTATAGCAACAGATTTTCAACATGTAAGCAATATTGTATGAATTTAAAAGCTGTTAGTCGTGGACCCTCATAGTCTAGGATCTTTATTCCAAAAATAGCTAAATTTTACCCATTTCATTTCATTAAAAATTGTATTTTTTTGAAGGTGTCTTTTTTATAATAAAAACAGAATAATCTTCCTCAAGCTTGCAGCTTCTAAAGGCATTGGATTACTGTACAATTGCTATAACTCCCAATCATTACGGGTCAGATTGGGAGGGAATTCTGGGCTCCAAGATCTGGCCTGCAAAAATCTGGACAACCATTAGGTGGTAGAAAATGATACAAATAAATAAATAGGGCAAATATTTGTAGCTCAGACACAGTAGCTTTATCTAATTAATACCTCTGGAGAGCGCCAGGCTGAGGAAGATTGGTTTTAAGTATACATTGGGATTGTTGTTAAACTGGCTCTGTATAACTTCTGAGCACGCATTTTAAGAGCAATGCGTTCTGAACCAAAACTCATTCCTAGAGTTATACCTGTGACAACACCCCAGTTGGCAAAGAAGCAAGGTGGAGGGGAAGTGGATCCTGTCAAGTCAGTGCCAGAATATCTTCATTCCGATTGGCTTATTCAGATGGACAAGCCAGAAAGACTGGAAATTTAATTAGTCCAAATTAATAGGTATGTTGAGTGAGTGATATTTAGAAGAGATATGGCCTATGTATTTTTGCTGGAGCTGTAACTATTTTAAAAGGAGTTTCTTACACTTCGCAACCAAAAATAGTTTAAATTTATAGCATCAAGGACACAAATCCTTTGGTCAAGGATTCAAGTTGCTTGATCGCCAAGACATTTGGTGTCTCCTCTTTGAGCTACTGCATGGGCAGTTCCATCCTCCCTCTTTAGTTTCCTCTGTCATATTTGAATAGTGATTCAGAGATGCAGAGGAATCACCAGGAGATCAAGAAGAATAGTGGGAGGGTTAGACCCCACCCAAAGAGAGAAAGAGAGATAAAAAACACAAAGAAAAACATTGCCCTTTCCTCAGCTAGGGAAAATGCAGGGATTATTCTTAGCTGATGCCCTCTGTTCAGCATCCTCTCACTCAGACAAAAACCCTTCTGTCTTTCACTAACACCGGGATGCAGAAGCAGTCACAGCCCTTGGCAAAAAGCGACCATATTTTCTGCACTCACCCCTGCATCAAGCAGCAACCGACCTGATCTGGATGCCATTTTTATTTACTGCAAAAGTCTAATTATAAGCCTGCATTATAGAGGATGTTCAGGAGACACATTTCAAAAGCCATCGAAAACCTTAACAGCATGCTCCCAAGTTTATGATCTGAACTGTAAACAAGCAGAAACGCCTTTCACCGAAACTGCTTGCTTTCAATCCTTCCTTCTAGGCCTGCCTCCTACAATGCATTTCTTTGCCTATTTTTTTTTAAAGCCCTGCTCAGTACTTCTGCTCTTAAAATTAAGTTGTACTGAGTCTACCCTTTCCTTTTAATGAAATTATCATTTATTCCCAAACCGCGATGAGCGCTTATCTGGTTACAGTCATCCCCTCCATAACTCATCATATGGTGGACTTCGCTTGGTGATGAATGAGGACCCGCAACACATGTTTTCTAACAGCTCTATTTAAACTAGCTCTATAGCTGAAACAAATCATTCCCACCATAGTTCTGAATTATGCATGGCACCGCTCAGCAGCTCAGGGCAGGATATTCTTCAACATTCACAGGGCCTAATTTCAGACAGAAATTACTCAAGACAATATAAGTTCTCGTTATTGCCAAGTCAAATACCTACCAAGGGAAGGGAGAAGAAATACAAGAACCTAAACAAGTCTAGATGCTTACGGAACCATTGGGATACTAAAGTTTCTTAGCCAGGAGGTCAGCATTACTCCTTATTTTTCAAAAACAGGATGGAGAAGACATATTGTACTGTAACCATCTTACTACTTAGGTAGGCTTATAAAATGTTAAAGGGGTAATAGGTAATCTCAATTTATTCCCATCAGGTTTAGGGATGGTTTGTCCTAAAATTGCTTGGGGTCCACATGACCTTCGGTAGTAGCTGTACAACACTTGGCCCTAAACCCAACCTCCATTTTCTCAGGCTGCGAGCATCTCTGGTTATTCTCCTTTTGCACCTATAGAGGACCCTTGTACATAGCAGAGAATTCTAAAGCAGGGGTCCCCAAACCCTGGTCCGCAGACGACATACCAGAAACCAGGCCGTGCAAACAAGTGAAGCCCCTTCTGTGGGATGCAGGCAGCATGGTAAACCACGCCCCCTCTAGTCTGCGGAAAAACCTCTCTCCATGGAACCGGTCCCTGGTGCCCAAAAGGTTGGGGGCCACTGTTCTAAAGCATATTTTAGAGTGAATTATCAGTTTAATGCCTGCAAACCTGACCTTGCCATATCCTTATGACTTGAATCTTTAATAATAGATCCCTAAGTCTACCACTGTTGCACATTGATCATAGAGCAGTGAGGAGAACACTCCCTTCCAGAGATATTTCTCTACTTTTTTTTTGTTTGAGGATCCTTCCTGAGAAACAAGACTCCATTTACTATCGCTTGGCAATCTACTAAGCTAAGCAACTGGGAAGTGAACATCAGATATTGTATTTACTCACTATATGAATGATCTAAGACTTTGCTTTAAAAAGAGTCAAGCAAAGGCTTTGATTTTAAAGAGAACAATCACTGCCATGTTTCCATACACTTTCAGAGCTTGTATTCTTTCTTTTTTTACTGGCAAAGGTTATCAAGCAAGCATCTCTGTGAAGGTAATGGGACTCCTTCACTGAAGGAGAGATGCTAGGATACTGTAATAGTGGATTCCTGCACAGGGCAGGGGATTGAATGAGATGATCTCAAGTTGGCCCCAACCCTTATCTTTGAAGTCTAGAAAAACAACAATTATTTATTTTTTTTATTTTTATTTATTAAATTTGTATGCCGCCCAACTCCCAAGGGACTCTGGGCGGCTCACAACAATATAAAAAACCATTAAAAGAAAACATAATAAAAACAGTTAAATAGTAAGTGCTTATTATTATTTATTTTATTTATATTCCATCTTTATTATTTTTATAAACAACTCAAAGGTGGAAACATATCTAATACTTCTCCTTCTCCTATTTTCCCCACAACAACTTTTTTGCTAACAACCTACATTTATAAACATATGGGCTGCTGCATTTTTAGACAAGCTGAAGCTTCCAAAAACACCTAAAAGCATAGACCTACATAAAATGTGCTATAGGTATTAGGTTTTGTAGCCTACAAGCAACAAGGTTAAACAATGTTTGTTAGAGCTAGATGGTCTAAAAAAGTTCACATACAGTAATCTAATTTATAGAAAAACTTCAACTTTAGCTACCAACTAAGTACAAAGGTGATCTAGAATTCAATCAGTAATGAGTAACCCCATATTTTCCAGATCATAAGGAATGCTCATCATCTTTAGATTCCTAGGTGCTCATGGTCCTTTAGCAGAGCAGGTCCCAGGTTTGTCAAAATTACCATCCTTTCATTGAGGAAACCTAAAGTGGATTTGTAATCATATTTTGTGAAATTGATTTGTACTATCCAGGGGCCCAGATCTCTCCGAGATTGCTTATGCTTCAGCCAACACAAGGACACTTCAACTCATATCCCAGATATCACATCTAAACAAATAGAGGTCAGAGGAAATAGAAATATGTCTGCACATGGAAACCCATTCTTTCTTTAGTTTGTATACTCAGGCAAATGCTTGAGAAGGGACTTTTGTGTTGCCTGAATCCACACACATATTTCCTGGGCTCTGGTTAAACATAAAAGATTTGTGCTGCTTTCCCATGTCTTTCTGGAGGAAATACAGAACATGAAATATAGATAGCTAGGTATATAAATACCTTGGGAACACTAACCAATCAGCTACAGAACAGGTGACACATAAGCTTAAGTTTTTCAGACTTAAAACAAAAGCTTTATACCCCAATATCTACTATTTGCAAAACAATAATAGGGAAAAGAAAACAGGATCCCTCACATTATTAGGAATCCACAGATGGTTCCGTGAGCATGGAGGAATCACACACAGCAAATCGACCCTAAGCTTTTTGTTGAAAGAAAGCAAAGTGAGAAAACCTTATGATAACAGAACTATGAGAAAAACATAAATCCATTTTCACAATTTTTCTCACTTTGGAAAATGAGATGGCTATAAATTAGATACAGATAAATGGTAGACAGACAGACAGAGACAGACAAATTTAAGCTTTGCAAACATCAGATAGTTCTTGTATTTAGGTTGCCAGATTTTTGTTGTAGTAGGAACACTTAAGGGAGCCAGGAGGTGCTTCTGAGGCTGGCCTGCCTCTAGGCTGCTTGTCCAGAATTCCAGTCTGATGGGAGGCCTAGAATAGATAGGAGGAGCTAAGACGGAAAGATGGCATACACAGTCCAACTAGGGAGGTTCTCTTTCTTTTCTCTTCTTCCCAGAAATAACAATCCAGTTTTTTCCTTCTGACACTATAAAATATACAAAACCATATAATTTACAATATAAAATACTAAATGTTAAGAGAAATAAACAATACTTCACTGGCACAGATGAAGTCAAATTATGTCATGTAAATAGTGGTGTATGCAGGTGTATTTAAGAATTATTTACTTTACTGCTTCTTAAAGTGTTTACACATATTTCAGAGGGGGGACCAGTGATAATTGTGGGTAGATAACTTATAACCAAATCTGTGAGCACATTGAAGGAATAAACCTAGTTGTTTCAGGAAACCTGTGAAGAACAAATGAATTGAGAAAGGTTCTTCCTATATATACAACTAAAAAAAAAAAAGATAAAAGTTTCCCTGACTCTAGGGGAGCAGTGCTCATCTTCATTTCCTAGCCGAGAGAGCCAGCACTGTCCAAAGATGCTTCTATGGTCATATGGCTGGTATGATTATATGCAGGGGTGGGTTCTAACTTACCTCGCTGCCGGTTCGCTTCCTCCCGCACCACGTGGCCGTGTCGCGTGGGAAAAAAAAGCCAAAAACAAGATGGCGACGCATGCGCAGTGCTGGAAACTCGGCTTCTGCGCATGCGCAGAAGAAAAAAACCCGGAAAAAATTAAAAAAAAATTCAAAAAAAAAAAACCAAAAAAGAAGCGGGCGCGGCCACGGAAAATTCCCCCCCAAAAATATCAAAAAATAATACAAAAAAAAAGATGGCAGCGCCCACGGACCGGCACCGACAGAACCGGTTCCGTGACATCACTGTGACATCACCAGTGGGTCGCTACCGGTTCGGGCGAACCGGTCCGAACCGGTAGGAACCCACCTCTGATTATATGGAACGCTGTTACCTTCCCACCAAAGTGGTATCTATTTATCTACTCGCATTTGCATGTTTTTCAACTGCGAGGTGGGCAGGGGCTGGGACAGTAATGGGAGGTCACCCCATCACATGGGTCTCGAACTGCCAACCTTCCGGTTGACAAGCCCAGCATCTTAGCCGCTAGGTACCATATGTATATGACTACATGGAGTTTTCTGGGATCTGGACCAAACTATAAATCTATTCATCTGAATGCACAACTTTTTGCTCCAGAGGAATATTCACTTCTCCATGCACAAGCCATTTAAAATTCATTTATTTGTCTGCATTAATAGGAAGATCATATCTTACATTCATTATGCCCCCCCCCAAAAAAAATCTGGCTCCAAATCAGTTCCTGTTCACTTGACTCTCAATTCACTTCAGTATCCCTCTACTAATCTGCAAATTTCTCCCCCACGTTCAACTTTCCCATCCTCTCAAATTCATAATCTGTGTATTGATCAGATGCTCATATTCCTACACCCAAATCTCTTTCATCTTTCCTCACCTGTCATCCATCCAAAACCTATACAGTATCTCTACAGCAGTATTTTGGAAAATTAAAATAGTAGTATCTGGAATTTAAGCTGTTGCAAGCATCCAAATATTTTTTTTTAAAGAGAGAGAATTAAAGAAATGTATTAGCAGCAGCCAGAGAGTCTCATGGGCCTCACAATGGAACTCCATGGACAAGGGGTTTATCACCTCAGTGAGAATTAGACATTAAATACAATCTTACAGATATTATAACTGTACTTTCTAGCTTTCTAATGTGGTTCTTTTGTTGCTTGAAGGAATAAATATTTGATATTAAGCCTGCAGTCTGTGCCTCTGCATGTTACAATAAGTTAGAGTTATAACCACCAAAGATGCAAAGGCAACTACTAACCCAAAACGTAGTTCCTTTCTGCTTTATTTCTAGCTTTCAGTTCCTCATTTTCTTCCATAACTGACATGGAAAAACATGTAGGCCACATTAGTTGTTATTTTTAACCACTCTTCTGTTTCCAAGAGGTAAGATAGAAATCTGTTGCACAGAACTACATTCATGCATATGTGAAGGGAGAAACTCAAAAGTGTACTTTTCCTCACCAATTTTAAGGTATTACGGAATAAGAATAGAAATGAATGCATCAGTGTTTGGTGAAGGATTAATTAAATTTCAAAAACTTCCATTAGGTCATGCACAAAAAATGCTTGGTTGTGTAAATAGGTCTCTATACAGAATTTCATTTTGCCAAAATCAGAATAATAAATATGCACCATGTACATCCATAATAGCTGAATCCATAGATTGGATTCTCACTTATGTATAGTTGCAACACCCAAGGTCCGTGGGGCAAGGGATAGAGAATTCTGGGAGTTGAAGTCCACAGGTTGTATAGGTGCTATAGTTGCCCACCCCTGCCCTAAAAGACTGTAAATTGTAAAATGAAACAATTACTTGTCTCAAAGGATATCACAGGATATCTTTGGGAAACCAGAAATTCCTAAAACTCTGCTGCTTCTGCTGAGACTTTCATATATTAGTTACCAGCTCATAGACCGACCACTTTTACAAACATAGCATAGAGAGAAAAAACTAATTTCAGCTACTGAGAGGGTCTTTTTGGGGGGGTGGGTTCGTGTGGAAGCATCCAGTGCCCTCCTTTATTCACATTTGGGGAAATTATTTAGGAAGTCCCAAACAGTAGTCAAGTTAGTTATAAAAAATTAACTGATAATAAGCGTCTAAGGACTGCGTCATAATATACACATTTAAACATATATTTATTCTATGTATTTATTCTATTTCAACACTGCCCTACCCCAGACCATGTCTTAAGCATAATGGATAAAAGTTCACTTTATCAGATGCATGAAGTATTATCATAAATTGCAAGTATGTGTATACACTTGATCTTAGCCAAAAGGTCAAGAAGCTATGCAAGTATATATATATATTTAGCAAATCTGGCAAAGGGTGCTTGTAATAAACAAACCAGAATTGGTAACACCAAGTCTTTTCCCCAGACCTACAGGAATGCAAAGGCATTGCGCAACCATTTAGGCTTATTCAGTTCACACTTGTAACATTAAAGAATGTTTAATGTTAAACATTAAGAAAAGGTGTACTTAACAAGTACTGTGGTGCTTAAAAGTTTGTGAAGACTTTAACTGGATTCTCTTTATCAAGTTTTAGGACTTGTGTTGAGAGGCATGAAATCTGTATTATCAATACCACTGCTTTGTAAATGCTCATAATTAAGCATTAATGTAGCTGTCATTTTATATACATTTGATGTTCACTCTTCATATGAGCACAAACACATATGTGTATATATTCTGTGCAATTTAGGATGATGTATCATGCATATGCTGAAGTAGCTATAATACATTTTTACCTTAAAATACTCAAATATTGAATGGCTGTTTATAAACTACTTCACAGGATTGTCATTAGATATAATATCTAAGATACAAGGGCATATCAAATAAAAATACTAAACATTAAAAGAAGCACAAGACAAAATATGGGATACTCTACAATAGAGACATCTATGCAGCCCTGGTGCCAAAATTCATTTTCATTTTACCAATAAAACTAAGGGGAAAAAATCACAGGAAAACTTCTTAAATTTTTTATTTAAAATTCTACTTTTTGCTTACCATGTATCCAAACAAAGTACAACCTAAGCATTTGTATTACCTCTTAGACAATGCAATATTCAGAAATGACAGAAATCTTAGCATTGGATTTAGTGTTACTTATAATTTAGTTCTTTCTTTCTCAATTGTAAGCCCTTATTTTATTTTCCATAAAAGCAAGTATCTTACCATGATTATCATAAATGTGCTTATTTCCAATTATTTGAACACATACAGTACATTTTAGTTATATGCACTGGATATTTCAGTTTTAAGAATATCAGGCCTACCAGGTCTGAGCTGCCCAAATCCAGACAGCCACTAGATAGCAGCAAAGATGTGTATAAATAGCCCTCTGATCATGCCATCTAAAGGTTGCCTGGGGTTTTTTTCCAGCCAAAATCTTTTAAGTCTGCAAAGATGTACAAGCACACTAATGACATGACTACTCTTAGACAATTCAGCAACTTAGATTCTTAGATAAAAGCTACTGCACATAGCAGATCTGTGCTTTTCCAAATGAAAATCAATGTCCACTCAATGATCTATGCAAAAATGTTGGAGGGGAAGATACCTCCTTCAAGACTCTCTTGGGTACCAGAAGCTATAAAAATATTGCCTCAACTGAACCAAAAACATTGCATGCATTTAATATTTTAGTAGCAACAGTCAGATTTGTTTATGACATCTGCCTCAGTTGCTCAAGATGTGTGCAGGAAGATGTTCTCTTTTGATTGTTTGGTTGGCTGGTCTTTGTTTTGTTTTGTAGCTTGCTTAAAAATGTGTTTACAGGTAAGGAGAACTGATTCTGCAATGTTATTCCTTCCAGGCATTTTTCTCCTACCTAAGCTCAATCCTGGAAACAAGTTGACTGGGAGAGAAAGCTATGTGAAGAAAAAAGTAGGGTGGAGTTTATATCGCTCAATCTTGCCCAGGTTTTTTTAAAGAGACTTGAGTCACCTCAAGAGCCGAGGTGGCGCAGTGGTTAGAGTGCAGCACTGCAGGCTACTTCAGCTGACTGCTAGCTGCAGTTCGGCGGTTCAAATCTCACCGGCTCAAGGTTGACTCAGCCTTCCATCCTTCCGAGGTGGGTAAAATGAGGACCCGGATTGTTGGGGGCAATATGCTGACTCTGTGAACCGCTTAGAGAGGGCTGTAAAGCACTGTAAAGCGGTATATAAGTCTAAGTGCTATTGCTATTGCTATTTTATAAATTAATGGCCATTAGACACATGAACAACAAACATGGCTGCTGTCACTAACATGGCTGTGAAGTGGTAAATACTAGCTACTTGAGAGGGGGCAATTATGATGTAGAACTCAAAAAAGAGGGATCATTCATTCACAGCCAAAAACAGGGTATTTTTGTTTTTTTCAGGCCACAGAATCACTTAGTTATTTCCCAGAACTTTTGAATAAGAGGCCTAAGCTCTACTGATACAAAACTGATTGTGTCTCTTTTTTATTTCTTTCCTGCCCTTGGTCTCCCATGGAACCTCATCATGTTCTTGGAGAACCTTAGAGTTCCTCAGAACACCGTCTGAAACCAAACAAGACTGTCTTTTCCCACTCCTTAGCTAAGTTTATAAATTAGAGACACTGTTCGTGTTTCATAATAAATATTCTAATCTTGTTTGTGGCATGGCATAAATTCAGCAAAAAAATATTAGAAGAAGAAACCAGACAAACCACCAGTGCATGTTTTGGTATAAGCGCATGCATACACCCGCACACAAACACTCAGACAAGCAACATCACAAAAGAAGCAAGCTTCCTACTTCCACCATAGTATGGAATCCTATTTAGAATTCCTTATCTCAGAACCTTTGACAAAAAGAAATAGGTATTATTAGCATTACAAGATATACTGATTTTCCAAGATATTCCAGAGATACTAGGATCTTTCAGACCTACAGAGAAAATGGATTTATCCATGCACAGATACTTCCAAAGTGGTTAGTCACTCTTGGGCAAAACTGATAAGATAGTGGTTTTCACATCTGTATAAAGTTACCCTGGGCAGTTGTAAACATTTCCAAAATGCAGATGGCATCACAGCCGATCTTGCAACTAAGTGCAGCAGGTAAAACTGCCCCTTATATGTCTGTTCCTTTGACACCACAGTATAAGCATCCTTGACAAAATACCTGACTTGGGACACTGAGTATCTTTTAAAGGGCTTTTGAAAAGTCTTTGATTATCAAATGAAATCCATCTGCTTTTTAATTAGCATTTTTTCTAGCCCCATCTGGCTAGAATATAAATCCAAAAGGCAAGAAGAGGGGCACAATACAATTGACTAAAACATATTGGATTCATTTGTGACTCAAATTCTACTTCTAGAGGTTGTATAAAACTAGGCAACTGGATTAATCCCCAAACCATGGGTCAGTTCACTACAGGTTAATGCAGTGATGTCGAACCTATGGCACGCATGCCACAGGTGGCACGCGGAACCATATCTGAGGGCACGTGAGGCGTTGCCCTATGTCAGCTCCAGTGCGCATGTGCGTGCTGGCCAGCTGATTTTTGGCCTTCTGGAGGGCGGGGGGAGGTCATTTTAAGGAGCCGAGGTGGCGCAGTGGTTAGAGTGCAGTACTGCAGGCTATTTCAGCTGACTGCTAGCTGCAGTTCGGCGGTTCAAATCTCACCGGCTCAAGGTTGACTCAGCCTTCCATCCTTCCGAGGTGGGTAAAATGAGGACCCAGATTGTTGGGGGCAATATGCTGACTCTGTGAACCGCTTAGAGAGGGCTGTAAAGCACTATGAAGCGGTATATAAGTCTAAGTGCTATTGCTATTGCTATTTTTGCCTTCCCGAGGTTTCAAGAAAGCCTCCGGAGCCTGTGGATGGTGAAAAACGGACTCAACGGCCCAACCGGAAGTTTGTTTCCGAACCAGAAGTTGGGCCGTTGGGCTGTTTTTCACCCTCCCCAGGCTTCAGGAAAGCCTCCTGAAGCCTGGGGAGGGTGAAAAACGGCCCAACGGTCCAACCAGAAGTTCATTTCCGAACTTCCAGTTGGGCCATTGGGTCCGTTTTTCGCCATCCACAGGCTCCAGAGGCTTTCCTGAAGCCTGCCCACCCTCCGGAAGGCCGAAAATCAGCTGGAATCCGTTTTTCACCTTCCACAGGCTCTGGAGGCTTCAGTGATTCCTGCGTGCATGCATGGGGGGGGCAGCACAGGGGGTTATGCACGCATGCACGGGGGGAGAGCATTGCATTATGGGTGTGGGCACACGCACGCGCCCTTTTGGCACCCGAGCCAAAAAAGGTTCGCCATCACTGGGTTACTGCATTGTACAAACACAACCGGAAGAGATAAAATGGGTTTTTTATTCCATTGTGATTTTTATCACTTCTTCTGACCATTTGAAAAAGTTATATGCTGGAACTCTTCAGGTGCCTCCTGTGTTCTACAGGTAGTCCTTGACTTACAATCTTTCACTCAGTGACTGTTCAAAGTCATAACAATACTGAAAAAAATGACTTATGACTGTTTTTCACACTTTTGTTTTTCAAACTGTTGTAGCCTCCCTGTGGTCCCATTATTAAATTTCAG
Source organism: Thermophis baileyi (assembly GCA_003457575.1). Classification (NCBI taxonomy): domain Eukaryota; kingdom Metazoa; phylum Chordata; class Lepidosauria; order Squamata; family Dipsadidae; genus Thermophis; species Thermophis baileyi. The sequence continues at coordinate 1,208,835 of QLTV01002975.1, read as the reverse complement.
ATGCTTGGCAACTGGCTCATATTTATGACGGTTGCAGTGTCCCGGGGGGCCCTTTTGCGACCTTCTAACAAGCAAAGTCAATGGGGTAGCCAAATTCACTTTACAATCAGGTTACTAATTTAACAACTGGAGTGATTCACTTAACAACTGTGGCAAGAAAGATCATAAAATGGGGCAAAACTAACTTAACAACTGTCTCATTTAGCAACAGAAATTTGGGACTCAATTGTGGTTGTAAGTCGAGGAATACCTGTATTTTGCCTTCCTTTTTAATTACTATATCTCTAAGTGCGGTTGACTGAGTCCCCAAACAAGAACGTCTCTACCCTTGATGGCTAAAAGGATGTGTCCTTTTGAGTTCTGTCCTGGAACAACAGCTACCTCTGGAGAAAGAAGGACTCTGAGCTGCAGACTGAAACACACAATGCCAACGGTAATCTAACCTACAAAAGATTACAGTGAAGGTTCAATTTTATTTTGTGTGTACTCAAGGCAAGCCTGTCTGATTTCCTTCAATGTGGTCTGTTTCTGAGGCCCAATCTCCATTTTAGATGACCTACTCACTAGTTCTTTGTTTACACTTCCTCTTTTGAGGCCTAATCTTTTTTCTTTCAGCCTCAAAGCATATTTCTTTGCTGTGATATCTTTTGGGTGCCAATTTCTGTTTTAGACTGTGGTTCGGTAACGTATCTCAGAAGAACAAAGCTTCTCCAGATTGAAAATCAAATAGAGACATAAATTGGATTTGGGTCCTTCAGATTTTATTTTTATTTAGGGTATGGCAAATACATGGACTTATAGTAGTTCAAATGTTAATGTCCAGTCCACCCAGCCATTCAAGGACAGGGTGGTCTATGTTGAAAAAATCAGACATTGGGCCGGTATGAGCTCTTGATGGACATTCGGACACAATGTGGTGGATATTTTGTCGAGGAGCACCACAGTCACACTGAGGGGTAGAGACAAGACCCCACTTAAACAATGAGTCCTGGCAGACACCATGTTGGGTACGGATCCTGTTCAGAGTTGACCAATGCTGGCGAGGAAGATCAAAACCTGGCACCTTTTGTGTAGGGTAATCTACAGTACGTAACTGCCTGTATCTGAGCGTTCAGCAGCCCATTTGGCTTTCCATTGTGTGTTGACGTCAAAGTTGTTAGACAGCAATTGAGCGAGTGCCAGAGAGGGCTTCCTGGATTTAAGCCTGCCAATTGATAGATGAGGAAGATCAGCGTGCACAGGAAGAAGTGGGTTTCTCATAATTTTGTTGTACTCCTTCACTAAGGTCCTTCAGAGAAAGATACAGGTAGTCTCTGACTTACGACTGGTTGCTTGGAAGTGTTCAAAGTTCCAATGAACCTCTGTGGTGAGCATCTGTGGGGTGTGTGTGTGTGTGTGTGTGTGTGTGTGTGTGATGATCTGGATTAAGTTCCAATGGTGCCCCTCCCCACAGTCAATTGATCACACTTCAGGCACTCAACTATCAGGCTGCATTTTATGGTCATTTGCAGCATCTCGCGATCACATGACCATGCTTTATGATTGTTAAAACCTGGCATTTACTTCCAGTTTTTGTCAAAACTACACCAATAGCGAACTACTGCTTCGCTTAACAACTGCCATAAAAATGTTGTAAAATCGGGTCTGTCGGGTGACTGGTCTGCTTTCTGTCCATTATGAGTTATGACCTTGACAGGCAGACTACTTGTAGGAAATACAACTTGTAGGAAATACAATACAAAGCCTCCACAGGGGGAGACCTAGCAGGTAAATATCTCTTTGACAGTGGCATTAGAATTTCAGAAGATTTTCTTCCTATTTATCAAGGTGTTTAGATGTACCTTCTCTAATTTTCTCGTACACTGACTCTCCCCAAGGAGGTCCAATCCAGCCTCCACCTTTCCTACCTGCCCATTCCACTTCAAGATCATTAGCCTGGAACTCTGGTCTTCCCTTTAGAAGAAAAGTAAAGATGGTTTAAAAAAAAGTCCTTTCATCCCAGTTATGTCAAAGTGTGCAAAACTGGCCAGCCTTACAAGGCAGTTGTGATACAGGAACTGCCCTTGTGTGCAAGAATGTTTCTGTAACTCTAGTTCAAGTCTGATAGAAGAAATTCCAGTAAAACAAGAAACTATCCCATATTCTATTGTTTTTCCAGTGTTTAGGTGCACATGCATAGGTTTCTCTGCAGCATGCAAACAACAACCAGACACAGCCAGTCATTACAGTAATCAGTATGGCATCCAAACATGAATCCTAAAAGGTGTTGTGTCTCAGGTACAGTATATGACAAAGAATGGTACAGGGAAGAGAAGGAGGCAGGCTGTCCAAGAAGGATCTCAAGTTCCCTAGAAATGTAAGAGCTGAGAGCAAGTGAATCATCTGCATCTGATTAGGAATGCCCACTTAAGACCAACCATATGGCCATGAACTGGTATATTTTTTAAAAAGACAGTGCGACAGTTGCTATGGGACTACATATGGCTGGTCCTAACATGAGGTAAAATGAAGCAGCTGTTTTTAAGGCAGCCAATCTGGAGAATCATGAAAAGATGGTGATATAATTTAGTACTGTTGTGTTTTTCACTCTTAAGGAGGGAAATGTGGAGATTTGTCAAACAACTAGACTAAGCTTAGATGTGACACATGGGGGAGGTCCATTTGCTATTCGGCTTCAGTAGGTGAGAAGTAGGCAAGGAACAAATAGATCTCTACGTTCTTAATCTATGATACAATCTGATATTTTTATAATAGTTTAATTCTGTGCTATGAGTTCATAATATTTCAAAGCATAGCAGCACCATGCCATAACAACATATTATATGGATAATTCTAAAGAACCAGTGTGGTGTGCTGGACTAGGAGTAGGAAGACCCACATTCCAGTCCTGCCTTTAGCTTGGAAGCTAGCTGGGTGATGTTTTACCAATCAGTCCAAATAAGTGTCAGGCTTTGTGACAAGCTATATAATAAACAAAATCCTTCATCGCAACATGCATTGATGGCTTTGCTGTAAGAACTAGGTGAGCATTGTGCAAAAGCAAGCCAAGTCTGCAACCAGGTGGGATAAACACTAAGAAAAAACAAGAGCACCTATACTGAGACTGTGCAAGGCATAAAGAAAAGCATGAATCTCTGAAGCAGTATTCCTCAACTTGGGACCTTTCTGATGAACTGCCTTTTAACTCCTATAATCCCAAATTGGGCATGCTGGCTTCTGAGACTTTAAGCACTGAAGCCCAACTCATCTAGAAGGCACCAGGATGCAGAAGGCTTCAGCAAAAGAAAAAGAATAAACAACTAAGCCACCAGGCAGGAAAGCACCTAGCTATCCGTCAAAGCAAGGGGAAAGAAACAGTAGGTGGGATGGTGGCAGGACATTGTGGCGTTCTGGTTATAAGGGGAAATGGACGGCCTCAGAAGCCAGAAAAGGTATAAGTCCCCACCAATTCAAGAAGAAATGCTGCAAAGCTATCTTTGGAATTCTTATTCTGGAGCGGGAGCTGACCCAATAGTTACCAGTTGTTATTTCCCAAAGCCTTGTGACATCTTTGGGAGAGAACATGCCCTTGCACATGAAAGGGACATTAGCCTCCTCTCAATATAAACAAAGCAATTTAGAGGGCCTTGCTTAAAAAGAAACATTATGGAAATCTGTCCCTTTAAAGCCTTATGGTTATAGGAATGGCATGCTGCTGGAGATAGAAAGGCAATGCTAGAGAGAAGTAGCTTCATGATTTTGTTTTCACTGCAGACACCGCAGGCAATGTTGAGAATGAAGTGGAACTTTTGTTTACTTTTTAAAGCCCTCTCTGTATTTTGGGGGACTGTTTCTAAGCCCTTCATAGCCTTATGGGACAGCCATAACTCCAACATTAAAAGTTTTGTCTATTCCACATCAGTCTCATTTAATAAGAATAAACTGCAACATTTGTTTTAATCTTTTTTTTTTAAAGCTGTGGAGACAAAAGAGAGATTGTGCTGGGAAAAAGAAATTGGCGATACTTTCCTCTTGCGTTGAAAGCATGAAATAAAAGAGTACACATCCACTATAAAAAACACTCTGGAGTGTACCACACCCCAACCAGCAATCCTTCTGAAATGTCAACATGAACTATATTATTAATTTTCCAAGTTGCTGACCTTTACTTTTTCATGTATCACCAAATGGGCAATGTGAGGAGTTTCTGTCCTCACATGCATACAAGTTTGGTAGGCCTCATCAGAAACAAAGCTCATTTGAAACAAGCAACAGGTTCCTCTTTACAAAGTTACTGACAGCTTCCTTATTTTTCTAAAACTAATAATGCATGCTAATCAGCTAGACCAGGGGTATCAAACTCAATTTTTATTGAGGGCTGCATCAGGGCTGTGGTTGACCTCGGCGGGGGGGGGGAGGGGCAGCTTGATGCCACTCACTGGGCGTGGTCAACTGGGTGGACATGGCCAGCTTTACGCCACTCCCCAAACTGCTGGCATGTTTCCTCTTTGCATTGGGTAGATCGGGCTGAAGCAACGCGGGCCAGCCCCTTACATTTTCCAGGACGGCCCCGCGGGCCAGATCCGACCACATCGCAGGCCGCATCCGGCCCATGGGCCTTGTGTTTGACATCCCTGAGCTAGACCAAGTCAAGCAGTTTCCCAGCTGCACCTCAGAAGATGAGTTCAATCCCATTCAGGATTGTTGTTATTAAAACCCAGGATTAAATGCTAAGCAAAATGGCACCCAATGAGATTGCAAGCAAACAGAGCAACACAATTTGGCATCACTTACTTATTCCACTCCTTAAAACTGTTATTCTATGGTACAGATAGTCCTAGACTCACAACAGTTTGTTTAGTGACTGTTCGAAGTTATGGTGGCACTGAAAAAAATGACTTATGACTGTTTTTCATACTTACAAACATTGCACCATCTCTATAGTCACGTGATCAAAATTCAGATACTTGGCCATTGACTCATATTTATGACAGCTGCTGTGTCCTGGGGTAATGTCATCACCTTTTGCGACCTTCTGACAAGCAATGTCAATGGGGAAGCCAGATTCACTTAACAACCGTGTTACTAAAAACTGCAGTGATTCACTTAACAACTGGCAAGAAAGGTCATAAAATGGGACAAAATTCATTTAATTGTCTCGCTTAACAACATAAATTTTGGGCTCAATTGTGGTCGTAAGTCGAGGACTACCTGTGCTAGATTTTACCTAGAAGACAAGAAAAAAAGAAAATAATGGTCCAGGGGAAATGTTACTAAAGATGTTATATCTACTCTTACTAGTGTTAAAGCTTTATTTCTGTACCACAAAGGCACGTAAGGGGTGATTGTATTGTATTAGAATCTTTGTGATATCAAATCAAAAATAGTGAAACCAAATACTGTACATGTGGCAATAACATTGAATCCCTTGTAAATAAAGAGGTGGGCGTTTATTTAAAAATAATAAAATATATGAAACAGAACCAAGGAAATGTCAGTAATTCATTAAAAAAAACTTCTGGGGACAGAATTCCAACATTTTATTGACTTTCAAAACATAATATCTAGAGTTGCTATGGGTAGGATGGGCCACTATATAAATTTGATTAATAAATAAATAATTTACAGTACTAAGCTCACAAGCATTATATTTTAAGCTATATAATGCAGAGAGTTCTTTTCTAAAAATCTTAATTTGCCTGCCATAGCAGCCAGCTTAATTTCTTTTTATTTTACCAACTAGATAAGTGAGTGAAGAGATCTAAACAAGGCAATACTGTAAGAGTGATGGAAATGATGTGCTTTTGCTGAAAACAAACACACAAAAAGAATAAGCAAAAACTTTAGTCCAAGGACTTCCCGTGTTTCTCCCCACAAAGCAGCAGCTGAATTTCTTCAATGTTTTTGCAAATTCCATTCCCATGAAATTAAAAATATTTCAAGCTTGGCCTTTTTTAATCTTTCACTTTGTAAAAGGTAATAAACTTTGAATCTTTCTAATTCAGAACATACATGAACGAAAGTAAATTCAGGTATGTTTTGAGTATGTTGGAAGTCTGTAAGGTTTTAAGTATGGTTTATTTCACATGGATTTAACAGTATTTTAAGAAAGGTTGTACATTCATCCTTTTTAAAAAAAATAAGAAGCAGATGTGACTCTTCAGTTGAGCCAGTTTGAAATACATGAAATCTGTATCTCAACTATTTGCACCAGTATACATATATAGAAGGAAATCCCACCCCCACCACAATGTCAGAAATGCTATTACTCATTTCATAATTGTTCCTTCTCCTCCAGTATTGATCAGCAGGAAATGTTTTTAAAAGGTGCATTTAAAAAAAAAAGTGATCTGTGCTGAAAGGTTCATCAAAGTTCCCACATGTATGCATTTTGTTTACTCCATCAGCCATTAAGATCCAGAAAGTCCCTAAAGGTAATTTAGTTTGTACAATTAATGTTAATACTAAATCATCTCCATCAGTGACACAAAGCTAGCAATGAACGCTCTGTCAGCCAAGTGAGAGGAAACACAAAGCAAATTTCCTTCCTTCTGGGACCTCCAAAAAGAATTAAAAGATGCAAGCAGTAATCAGGAGGAGTCTGTTAGCACATTTTCAGATCAACAATTTTTTTATACAAAGGCATAAGCTTTTGTGCATTATAGCTTATTTCATCGGATGTATGAAGTCGTGGAACTGATGTAGGATTTGACTGGGATAAGACGAGAGGGGGGGGGGAAGAAAGGTTATGCAGATTACATGTGATTACAGATTACAATGTCTAATTGATAATATGTTATGTTTTTTTTAAAAAAACCATTAGTACTGTATGTCTTTTAGGACCTGAAACTTTTTGATGGGAGTTCAGCAGTATAATACAATGAAATCTTATCGTTCCAAAAGAACCACCTTGGAACCTCTAATCAAGTGCCCTGGGAAGTTAGTGATATATTACTTTGTCTTTCCCCCCCCCTGTGTCCTGATATCAAATGTGTGCCCATTTAATTTAAAAATTGTAAAAAAAAAATATTTTGCATTAACTTGGTTTATTTCTTCACTCCACACATCTGATGAAGTGAGCTACAGTTTGGGAAAGTTTATGCCTTCTAGTAAAGATTCTCATTTACATAAGTTTTTAATTAAAAGTTTTACAAAGAACATAAAAACTAACACAAAATAATCAAAAGAAAAAATAGGAGAGAAAAAAGATAGGAAAAAAATACAAAAGCGCAGAAAGAAGATGCTTCTGATTTCCTTTACAGCAAATATAACTAAAATTACACAATTATCTCATACTCTTATGATTACAACTTTTCTATTATTCTGTTTTTTTTTCTAATCATCATAAAATTATGAGTGCATTTTTTTCTATTTTATGTAAAAAGTCTACAAGCGGTTTCCAGTTATTCCAGATATTGTCTTTTTTCTAAGCAAAGAAGTTAGTAATTTAGCTATCTTTGCAAGTTCATCATCTTCACCAACCATTCTTCTGTTGTAGGTATTGCTGAACATTTCCACTTTTGAGCATGCTGCAACTGTCAAATATAAAAAACAAAGTTCCAATATTTTTTTCTAGTTGCCTAGCCATTTGTTTCCCCCCTCCCCCCCAAAGTCTCAGAGTTAGATTGTATCTTTAAAATCTTCTGAATTAATGTATTTGTAATATATTTTGTATGTATCCAATTTTTTTTAGCTTTTTATATGTCCACCAGGCATGATAAAATGTCCCTCTATGTTGTTCACATTTCCAGCAAAGATTCAAAGCACCTTTATACATAATAGACAATTTATTCGGTGACAAATACCAACAATACATCATTTAATAAAAATTATCTTTAGGAATAGAATATATGTACATTTTAATCCTTTCAACCACATATTTTACCATTGGTCCATCTATATATTATAGCCAAAAGTTTTAACCCATTTTACCATACATTCTTTGACTTTTATTCGTTTTGTGTTGCTTCGGGCCACACCGAACCGGCCACGCTGGTGGTGAACAGGCTGCGGCAGTGGCGAATGGGCAGGGGCGGATGGGCCGTGGCTAATGGGCGGTGCCAGCGCTGAACGGGCCGCGGCGAACGGGCCAGATGAATACCGGATGGACGCTGGGAGGCAAAGGCAGATTTTTTTTCTTGTTTTCCTCCCCCAAAAAGATAGGTGCGTCTTATAGTCCGGAGTGTCTTATACTCCAAAAAATACGGTATATATATATATATCATTAGAATAATGGTAGTCTTGTCCTAATGACTGAAAGAGGTGAATTCTCAGCATAATATCCTAGTTATGTTTTTTGCCACAAAACTAGTTTCTTATTTTGGTTTTGTTTCAATTGTTGTGGCCACTTTGAATACAGGAAATAAATAAATAAGACACTCTTTTTCTGCCCCAATATGCTTCCATTTCCACTGCATTATCTACTTTATTGGCCTCTTTGGACTGAATTTTATGGAATGCTTTATACTATGTGTTATTTTTACCATTGTAAAAACTCTGATGTCATATAGGGTGGAAACATACTAGCTAAAAGCTATTAGAAACAATAACGTCCAAGCACAGCAATAGAAATCAAAGGTTTTTTTAATCAAATTACACTTCCATACATCAACACGTTCTGTTAAAATATTTCTTAAATCAAGAATAAAATTCAATTTTCTTTACATGCTTCCTTGAAAAACTTGGTTTTAATGTATATCCTTGCCCTTTGAACTTAGCAGCCTATATACCAACTTTTGTTGGAAAGAAATTCTACAAAAAGATACTCCCTTTAAAACATATCCAGTCCCTTACTTACATCATCAATCCTAACTTAATGTTTTTTCCACTTGCTTACAGATATGTATTGGAAGATAACTATCAGAAGGAATTTCCCCCCAATTTTTTAAACATCTCAAGATTCCAAAGTCTTAAAGTTCAAAACAAGCACTCTAATTTCCAGGCACAGCTCAATTAGGAATTGGTGGCGGTAGAAACTATATACCACATTCTAAATCAGTTCAGGTTTTGGGTTGGTTTTCAAGCACAACCCTAGAAGTTTCTAACCTATTGTATAACAGTAGTTACATCCTGTAATCTGCCTCTAAGAATGGCTAGGATTGATGTATCATTTGAGGCTGATAAGCAACATCAGTGGGAATTAAGGAGATTTTCTTGATCCAAAGCACACCTCCACTGCAACCTATCCAGGAACACCCAACATTTCCAAGCCGAGAGCTGCCCTCGCTCTGACTGCCATGCTTGGAGCCACATTCTGAAACAAACAAGACAAAAACTGAATTTGGTTTCATTTTTATTTAACTAGCGTTAAATTAAATTAATTAAGTCATTAATAGGATTACTTCCTAATCATGTATTTAATCATTTTTCCCTACTGGCACATTAAAAATTACGGCCTATTTTGGGAGGGCCTCCTGAGGTAACCCTCAAGCCTTTGGGGGTTGACTGCAGCTTCGGTGTTCGGGTAATCCATCTCTCTCCTAGTCCACCCAGTCCTAAGCAGAACACAAACATAATTGACTCATCTACCAAACAAACACTGATTAGATCATTTTCATTTGCCCTGAACTAAACTATTCTCAGTCAGTCCAATCTGAATCCAGGGAAGGGGTGGAGGAGTGGCAGTTATTGTCCATGAGAGACTCTGTCCTCGCAGGATCCCTGCCCCGGAGATTGTTGGGTGTGAGTCTCTCCTCTTGAAGTTGGACTCAGGGGTTCAGTTGGGCTTGTTGTTGATGTACCTGCCTCCCAGCTGCGTTACGACGGCCCTGCCTGTGCTGCTAGAAGCAGTAGCCAGGTTGGCGGTGGAGTTCCCCAGGCTTATGGTGCTGGGGGACTTCAACTTGCCATCACTCGGTGAATCCTCAGATTCGGCTCAGGAGTTCATGGCTTCCATGATAACCATGGACCTGACCCAAGTAGTTCAGGGTCCGACTCATAGGGGGGGACACACACTTGACCTAGTGTTTCTCTCGGGGCAATGGAGACATGATCTGGAATTAAGGGGTATAGATATCTCTCCCTTGTCGTGGTCAGATCATTTCCTGCTGAGGTTAGACTTTAGGGCGCTACTCCCCCATCGCAGGGAGGCGGAGCTGATTAAATGGTTCCGCCCAAGACGCCTAATGGACCCGGCAGGGTTCCAGAAGGAGCTTGGGGAGATACCTGACTCCCTTGTCCACACTCCGGCAGAGTCCCTGGTGGCTGCCTGGAATAAGGCGGCATCGGGGGTACTGGACCAGATTGCGCCTCG
>QLTV01002975.1:1169046-1197118 GCA_003457575.1 Thermophis baileyi | reverse complement strand
CTCGTTCGCTTCCCTCCCCCTCTGGAACCTGTTACCGCCTGAGATCTGGACTACCCCCCCCCTGTTGGCCTTCCAGAAAGCAGTGAAGACCTGGCTGTTCCGGCAGGCTTGGGGCCGTTGATCTCACCTCTGTAATTGGCGAGGTCCGGCCATGAAACGGTATGTATGAGTTTTTAACTGTTTTTAACTGTTTTTATTATGTTTTCTTTTAATGGTTTTTTTATATTGTTGTGAGCCGCCCAGAGTCCCTTGGGAGTTGGGCGGCATACAAATTTAATAAATAATAAATCATCATCATCATCATCATCATCATCATCATCATCATCATCATCATCATCATCATCACTTTAAACTTTCCTTTAATACTGCCATCATCATCATCATCATCATCATCATCATCATCATCATCATCATCATCAATTTAAACTTTCATAGTAACACTGATTCAGATGCAGGGGGAAAAATAATTGGACTACCTCTACCATATACAGGTTTCTTTTGCTTCATATAAATTCACTAGTATCTGATGGATCATTGTCATCCAAGAATTCATATTATATGAAAAAGTAATATGCTACTATGCAAGTTGTGCTAGTATAATTCATTTGAATCAAAGATTTGGAGATACGCTAAGACTTCTCACCAAAACTCCTTGAACGTTTACCTGCCCAAACCTCTTTTTGTCATCACTTTCGCTTTTATAATCATATTATGCTTTTGTTCTAATTGTGCATCCTCTCCTACTTACTTCTATATCTATACCAACAATAGCTTACTGTTAACATGAGGTCAAAACATCCATTAACATAGTGTCCTTAACCAATACGAAAAGAAAAAGACTAAAAATAGTTAGCCATTACATCATGTTGAAACTGGGTTAGCTCTAGATTAGCTTTTAACCTGGGCAAATCTACTGTGTTTAATATAACAAAGAATATAATAAAATCTGTAGAGCTGTGATGTACACTACTTTTCTCTACCATAATAACATTAGAAATGCAGCTGTAGAAAATATGAAAAATGTGTTTTCAGTGCTAAGAGAAGATCAGACTAGGAAGAAAATGTGTTTTGAGTACTGAAGTCCTCCAGAATAAGGAAGGCTCTAAAAATGTTTGTATACATTTGTCAATGTATTTGGACTACTAAATTTGACCCCATACATCACAACCACCTTTTTTCTACTCATTGTCTTGCCTTATATGAATTTGTTCATTGTCTTGCCTTATATGAATTTGTTCATTGTCTTGCCTTATATGAATTTGCTTTTTGTGAGATTTTAGGGGCATCTAACTCTAACCTATTAGAGATTGGATTAGAGATTTGGAGATATTAAATATGGCACAACGTGATTTGTGAATTGAGCCAGCCTTTTTCATGGAGGTCTCGGAATTATTTTAGAAAAGATTATTTCTGCATATGTGCAGAGGATGTTGAATGAATGTTATCAGTTTAAGAAAACAGCAAAATGTTTTTAAAAAATCAGTAAATTCTAGACATCTTATTACTGATCATGTATTATCCCTGGTCAAGTAGGGGTCATTTGGTCAAGTAGAATTACCATAAAGCAAAACTTTTAGCTCCTTTCAAGCTAGACAATAGTATAGTACTTGCAGGATACCATAGTCAAAGGACACTGAAAGCACTTCAGATATGTAGGAGGTTCAATCACACTCTTATCTCTGTCATACACTTATCTTTATCTAGGCAGATCTTTCAGGGAAATCAAGGTAGTTTCCATTGCATTCAACTAGCCACAGGGTCGGGTTATTTAGATTCTTAATCCATTTAATTCAAAAGTCCCCAACATTGCCATTACAAACCAGATTTCCATGCCTAGGAACAGACCATTTAAAAGCAGTTCCTAATTCTCCAGTTTTTATGAGTCTCCGTGTTTTCTTAGTCATAGAACTTTCTTACAGGAATTTTTACAGGGTTGGGAAATGCTCATTCTCAAATACAAATATATACTGCTCCGCGGATAATTATTGTTTACCACAAATAATAAAACCATACCAATTAGCAGCAAATATGCTATTAGTGAATTAATCCAAAGGAGTTATCCATATACAAAACAGGGAGAACAAGCCTCACACACAGCTTCCCCATTTTTACGACATCTATTCTAGACCACTTAGGAGACCTAGAGCCAATTTTGTGTAGTTGTTAAGGTACCAGACTAGAAACCAGGAGACAGTATGTTCTAGTCCTGCCTTAGCCATGAAGCCTTAGAGCAGTCCCTTTCCCTCAGCCCTTGGAAGCAGGCAATGGCAAACCACTTCTAAAAAACATTGCCAAGAAAACTACAGTTGCCAGGAATCAAAAATGGACTCAAAAGAGTGCTGATATATACATTTACACACACAACTCCTTACCACAAAATCACACTATTAACATTTGACAATAAATTGATGGTTTATTAACACACTGTTTATATTTGATAATAAACTAATGTTTTCCTGCTTTAAAAAAGATATTAAAATATTTTGTGTTATACTCCCAAAGTGTTATTTTATCGATTCTTCAAAATAAATAAATAAATAACTGTTCAAAATGTTACCTCTGTTTTCCCTGGTGGTATTTTCATGCCATCAAATAAATAAAAGTAAAATTATGCCCCCAATTGCAAAATTGATGTCCATGTCTAAGGCGACTGATGACCTATCATCCTATCATATTTAACTAACACACCTCTGAATACATTAGTTGGCCATGACCTGTAGTAGAAGGCAATTCTTATTAAGCGATCTACAACTCAAGTGGCATCCAAATTGGGAGTCCATGTCTGATGCTTCACCTGTAAAACACTGCAAAACACTTGTTCACATTCCTCCAAGCTCTGAGACTCTTAATAGTGTTAGCCAGACATAAAAGACCTGCTCTTCTAAATGCCATTGTGTGTGTGCTGTACAGATGGAGATTCTTTTTGTTGCCAGCAGAGCCACTGAATACACCTTCAAATGGCCGCTAGCCTATTTTCATTCATATTTATTCTGAGTTTCCTGCCAACATTGCTCAACCAGTCAGCCCTGCTGCTTCACTGGCAGCAAACAGTTCTCCAAAATACCAGGAAAATACATGGGCTCTTGCACAGAGGAGAAGGGCTTGGAAAGCAGGCTGTCAGCTACCTGAATTAGTTCCCCATTCCAAAGACCAATAACAATTTTAACAAATACACAGCTGGGTTGGCTAAAATCTGGCAGCAATTTAGAAAGTATCCATATCAAAGCCAATTTAGGAGGCACACCATCTCAGAAAAAAAGCCACAGAAACCAAACTTCTTCATCAGACTGGAGAAATGTTCTTGAAATTTGCACAATCCAAAAACAATACAAAACAACACAGAGTACCAAATCCAAAAGAAGAAAAGACATATGTTATGGGCCTGTTTCTATGAAGCATTTTATTTTTTCTTAAGAATAGACATAAAAACCATGGCAATTCTTACATATTAGGATTCCAGGTCTAAGACCCTAAAACAGAAAGAAATCTAATAATGCCATTCTATATTGTTAAATTCACAAAGCTTGGAAGCAACCATAAAGGAAATAATATGTTAAAAAGAGGGAGGGGTTGCTAAATCATAACAAAGGAAAAGTTAGATGGGGAAAAGTATGCCAAGATTTCACCTTATAGCAGTATCCATTGGAATATTAGCTATTTCTTGAACAGGCCCATTTTATGATGTAGGAATACTCACAGCCTTTCTAGTTAGAATTATATCTTTAAGGAAGTACAGCCTAGGATTCATTTTTAACCCAGGCATGCATTTGGTAACCTAGTTCTTAAATATTAAATGGGTTGTTGCTACCTATCATAGGTAACTCACATCCCCTGTAATAGTCCACTCCCACTAGCTAGAACAATGAACTGAAGTGCATTAAGACCCTTTACAGGCAAAATGTATTAAATTAACAAAGGATAATCATAACACACTATTTAGCCCCATGTCACATCATCCTTTGTACATAGAGTTATAGACAGTGTCTATTCAGCATAACATTAAATACAAAATTTGAAATTGCAAAATGAAATGTGACTTTGGCGCCAGTATTAACTGACAGTTTATGACATACCAGTCAGGCACTTATTTTACCCAAGATCCTTAACTTTAGCCTATTAGTAGCTTAAAAAATATTGAATGAAGAATGAAGGAACTGTGAGACACAAGTTATTGACTACTAAGAGCTTCATAGAATTATATCCAAGGTCCATCAGATACAACATTGCTTGCCACAATGCCCAAATAAATGCTTTTAGAAAGCTCATAAGTAGAACATGAGGCTAACAGCGATTTCTTATTAAAGCTCCCCAGCAACTGGTGGTTTCTGGTAGACTGCTTCAAAATTTGGAGGATCTATTCACTATAATTTGTAATCATCTAAGAAGTTCTTAATGTTTAAACTAAAGAGTTAATAATAGTTTTAAGTATATTTTTGCCTGTTTCAAAATGTAGTCATTCTTGCTACCTAACAGCTATTCACTTTTCTTGTGGGCCCACAGTAGATAACCACAATGCACACTAAAAGCAGATGGTACGATTCTATCAGCATATAAGCATTTTGTACCTGAATGGATACTACAAAATGTGTCATTCTTTTTAACATATAACATAACATGTGTTCTTTTTAACATACATCATCAGGCTGCTCCACAAATTAATACTACGGTAGGTATGTATGAACAGATACCATATTTTTTACCCGAAAGTTGCAATGAATCTTTTTGAAATAAGTCTCTGTGTCATCCATGAGCATAAGTATGGTTGGAGTTACAGTTCACATATAGACATATAAAGTGTTTACAGTGAATATCAACCATTTCATACTGATAATGATCAGTGTTCAATATTATTATGAAAGAGGGGGATAGAGTCATTGTCAGCCAAGATAAGGAAGAAACAGAAGTAAAAGGGGAGCGGTGTTAAGGAAAAAAATGTATTTCTTCTTAAGTTTTAAAAAATTTAAATTGATTTAACTTTCAGAAAAGTTAGTAATAATCTAGAAAAAAATTAACAGGCAACATATTTAAAAAAACTCGCTGAATAAAGCTTAAAAGCTCACCTCTTTCCTTTACGTTATATTTATATTAATTCCAAATAGAGCACCCCTTTAAACAAATGCTTTAAAAACCCCATTATTTATTCTCTTGTACTCACCCTTTTCAGGAGAATTCAACGATCCAAATTCATAAGCGCAGAGGGGAAAAGGTGGGGGGGCTAAAAGATTAAAAAGGGGGTGGAAGGAAATAGGAAACAGGGGAATGGGGATAACAAGAAAAAGAAGATAAGACAACGGGGAGACTTAAACAGCGGGGCAGGAATGTGATAAGAAGACGGGAAGGGGCGATCCACGCTGCTAAGGACTAATGTATAGACGGCCGAGGGATTCAAGCGGCTTCTGCTCTATCCCATCACTTTGCTGTAGCCTCTGCCAAACAGGGAGGCTGGCTGGGAGGGAAGTTGGTACTGCAGCTGGAAAGAAGGATGTGACACCGTAACAAGTACAACCAGCTAGCCAGGAGGAGGAGGAGGAGGAAGAAGAGGAGAGACCTTGAGGAGCCGAAGCAGCCCGTGCCCTGGGAGGGCGGAGGCAAGAGAAGCAGGAGGAGCCCCGAGCTGTGGGAGCAGAAGCGACGGCGGCAGCGCTAACACCGCATGCCCGCCTGCACAAGGCATTTAATGGGATTGATGGGTTGTGCAGTCAGTGACTCACAGACTTTTGAGTTAGACACAGGAGGAGGTGGAGAGGGAACCCCGCCCACCGCTCTCCAGGGGCCCTATGTCAAAGCCAACTGGCACGGAGTGACGGCCCTACCCACCAATGCCTAGGCCGCTCTTTGCCCAAAGGCCGGGGGAGGGGGGTTTCCCTGCCCCTTTTCGCTCAATGAGTCTTCTGAGGACACTGCTGCGGAACGGCGGGGCGGAGGGGGGTTGAAAAGGAAGAGAGGGTTGGAGAAGCTGGCCAGGGAGAGCAGCGGGGGAGGGATTCTCCCCCCCTTTTCTATCCCTGGTTTGTCCAAAGTGGGCCAATCCCAGTAGTATTCGTTTGATAGACAAGATAGGGCCGCCCAATCACAGGAACAGGAGAAACGAGGTCTGCCTCTATGTTTGTCGGGGTGTGTGAGTGTGTGTGTGTGTGTGTGTATTTCTATGTGTCCCCCTCCACGTCCCTCTGAGCTGATCCGGCCCCCTCGGGCTGGCCTGGGAGCCCCCTGGGTATTGACGAGGGGACAGAGTACTGCACGGGGCAAGAATCGCGTTATGTTTCCCGTTTTGCTTCTCTGCTATCTGGGAAAGCTCAAGTACATCAGGAGAGGAAAATCCAAGGGTGCTTTCCCTGAACGGGTACTTTCGACCCTGAAAAAGCGAGCCCAGGCATAGCGTAGCTGTCTGGCTGAGGCTCCTCGCTCGGAAGGCATCCCGAGCAGCCCCAACGTGATCGCGAATGCTGCCATAGGGTGGCGAGCGGAGGCGCCCCGCGACTCGCAACACACCCACCCGCCCCGCTTCAGAATCGATTACTTCAGACGGCTGTCACCTTCCAAGTGGCACGCGGGACCGCACGCATCAGAGCCACGGCTGGGTTAACTGTGGTTTATTACCGAATCGACAGTGGGTTGGGTAAACAACGTACTCAGTCATAACCCAGGTTGTTGGGAGGGTCCGTAGGACAACCCAAACGGAAAACGGACCAACCACTGTATAATGCCTTAACGCGATGTGTGAATCGAATCATAAACTCAAAGGGTGTGGGGGGGAAGCATTCTGCCCAAATGGCGTCCGGTTTAATGGGTACTGGAAAATAAGTCATTGGTGTCAGTAAATTCTGGGTATGTATGTATAGCCTAATAGTATCGGCCAGCATTGCAGAACAGGCCCCTAGACTGCCTTCAGTGCGCTTAAATCTTCAGCAATCTACGGTAAGTATGTAGTCTATGAGCGTACAACCTTTTGGCTTGCCTGGGCCACACCGAGTGAAGAGGAATTGTCTTGGGCCGCATATAAAATATATAATGTAGCTTTATAATATACAATCACATAATAATGTTAAAAGTTTACGATCTTGTGAGGCCACATTACTAGCTGTCCAGGGTTGCGTGCAGTCCCTGGGCCGCGGGTTGGACGCGCCTGGTGTAATCAGCGGCAACAATTCATAGGTTTATTTGGTTCTGTTACCTTGTATCAGCTTATTTGAATTAACACTCATTGCCTGGGTGATCAAATAATCTTGCCTGCTGGCACTGACCATGTGGTAATTGTTTATAGAGTTTATAGAGTTTATAAAGGCAAGGAGATGTGATAGGCTAATTTAATTAATTAATGCTTTTTATTGTATAAAACAATTCCAGAAATACTGTAAAAAAATATCAAATTTATTTATTAAGTATCAAGTCAAGCTTGACACCTGGTGACTTCATGAACATATCCATACTGTACAATATAGTTTTCTTGGCAACAGTATCAAAATGGTTTGCCACTGCCTTCTTTAGGAGGGTTTTTGACTTCTCAATTTAATCTATAGCCCCGGATTTTCTAATGGTCTCCCATCAAAGTACTAATGAGGTCTGATTCTGCTTAGTTTTTTTTTTTCTCAAAATCAGTTACTTGCTATAATTATCAATTTGATTGGGATTGGCTTTACATATCCTGCATCCAGCATGACAGGACCCTGTTGTGAATTTAAATGCAGTTGGTCATTTGATATGCAAATTGTATCATTATTTTTTAATCTCTTCCCACCAAAACTCCTGTTTCTTTGGGGGCAATATTGTAGAGTTGTGAGTGCACACATGTCCATGGAGTTGGGGAAAGAATACATTTTTTTCTTATGTATTGAAGCACCGACCAAGATACACTGATCAAGCATGATAAGTGATGTGTGTATGGTTTCCCTACTGTGTGAAAGAAAACCTTTATCACAAGGGTTAATAACATGGCATCTCTAACATACGGTATCTACGTGGCATCTTGTCATTATTAATTTTTTTAAAAACATATACCGTATTTTTCGGACTATAAGACGCTCCGGATGATAAGACGCACCTAGGTTTTGGGGAGGAAAACAAGGGAGGGAAATCTGCCTCCCAGCATCCATCCGGTATTCATCTGGCCCGTTTGCTGCAGCCTGTTCGCTGCCACCACTGCCCCTTCACCGCCACCCGTTTGCTGCCACCCGTTTGCCGTGGCCTGTTTGGCGTGGCCCGTTCGCCACGGCCTGTTTGGCATGGCCCGTTCACCGCTGCCGCCACTGCCTGTTCGCTGCAACCCGTTCCCTGCCGCGGCCCGTTCGCCACCGTGGCCCGTTCTAGAACAGCTGATCGGCGCTGCACCAACCCCCCTCCCCCGCCCACTGCAATATTCACTGTATAAGACGCACAGACATTTCAACCCACTTTTTTGGGGGGGGAGTGCGTCTTATACTCCGAAAAATACGGTAAATGACAGAAATTTCATGGGAACTCGAAATAAGTACTGGTGAAATCTCATGGGAATTCTTGTGCAAGTCATGAGATTTCAAGAACTAGATGGGGTTTTTTTTAAAGGAAGTTGGGTCATTCTACAAAATCGCACAATAGAGCCAACCCCTTCATATTGCTCAGAGTCTGCAGGGTTTTGTATTGGTACATATAGAAAATCCTCAGTACTTTTGTGACCAGTAGGCACATTTGGACTTTTAAGATTGTTGTAAATGCTCTCATAAAATGGTTGCTATAAGAAGACATGTCTGTTTGCAAAACATCTACCATGATGGACATGACCAGTCATAAAATACCTGTTTACTAAAAACTAAATTGGTGCAGTTCTTATTACAGAATAACAGAGTTGGAAGGGACCTTGGAGGTCTTCTAGTCCCACTCCCTGGTCAAGCAGGAGACCCTATACCATTCTGGATAAATGACTGACCAGTTTCTTCTTAAAAACTTCCAGTGATGGAGCAGCCACAACTTCTGAAGGCAAGCCATTCCATTGGTTAATTGTTCTGTCAGGAAATTTCTCCTTAGTTCTAGGTTGCTTCTCAGTGATGAAGCAGCCACAACTTCTGAAGGCAAACCATTCCATTGGTTAATTGTTATCATTGTCAGGAAATTTTTCCTTAGTTCTAGGTTGCTGCTCTCCTTGATAAGCTTCCATCTGTTACTTCTTGTCTTGCCCTCAAGTGCCTTGGAGAATAGATTGACTCCCTCTTCTTTGTGGCAGTCCCTCAAACATTGGAACACTGCTATCATGTCTCCCCTAGTCCTTCTTTTCATTAAACTAGACATACCCAGTTCCTGCAACCGTTCTTCAAATGTTTTAACCTCCAGTCCCCTAATCATCTTTGTTGCTCTTCTCTGCTCTCTGTCTAGAGTCAGAACCATAGTTCTTCCATATGTTTTCTTCTCCCATACTTTGTATAAGGGACCTAGAAGCATTTCTAGATAAAAAGTTGATGATGGAGGGTAGAACTATATATTTTTTAAAAGTGTGCAAGGGGTCTGGTGGGCCCAAAGGCTGTATCCATAGGCATAGTGATGCACATGAATATCATATAAGAGTAGATCTAAATAGGACTACTGTATAAATTAACACTATATAAATAGTCCTTGACTTAAATCATTTGTTTAGTGACCATTCAAAGTTACAGTAGCATTAAAAAAGTAACATGACCAGTTCCCACAGTTAACACCTATCACAGCATCCCCAAGGTCATGTGATCAGAATTTGGGCGCTTAGCAACCCACATGTATTTGCAATGATTGCAGGGTCCTGGGGTCATGTGATCACTATTTGTTACCGCTTCTGAGAAGCAAATTCAATGAGGGAAGCCAGATTTGCTTAATGATCGCGTGATTCATTTAACTGCAGTGAATTAACAACCATGGCAAAAAAAGGTTATAAAATCAGGCACAACTCACTTAACCACCGCCTTGCATAGCAACAGAAATTCTGGTCCCAATTGTGGTCATAACTCAAGGACAACCTGTATATGTTTACACAGAAACTCCATGGAATTTGGAAGTCTTTAGTTATGAGTTAAGTATGCATAGCACTTTTCATTGATTCTCCAGTCAGTTAAGCTTGAATAAATTTGCATATCATCACTTTCTCACTGCAGATGCTTTTTTAAAGGATGAGATGTTTCAATTTAATAACAAAGTATGTCATCCCTTGTGATAAAAAGACAACCATTCTCTTTTCTATTTCACACTTGAACCAACATAAACTTCAGAATGTGCAAGTAAATGTTAGGCTGATTTGGGGAAATTTCTCTGGGATAATTAATGAACTAAAACAGCTTTCTCCAACTCAATGCCTGAGGATTTATAATATTTATATAGCCGCTCATTTATATCAAACTATGGGTGGCTCCCAGTCAACAATTAAAACATCATTTATTTCCTATTTAACACATTAAGTGTTAGTATCTGCATATTGTAGAAAAACAGTTGAACTGGCAATCTTTTTATTAATACAATAGTGGCTGCATTAATTCCTTAATAGGTACCCTGGGGAAAATAGGTGATTCTCTAATAAAAATTTTGCTATAATTTTGCTAGCTGTTATACATTCCTCTTAATGGTACTTTGTGGAAATCCTTATGTGTTTGTCTTTGTGACATTATTTCTATACTTTCTACTTTTATTTCTGGGGGATCTTTACAAATCAGAAAACTGTTAGGCAGCAGTTAGTAGAGCAAGTTTGATCACCTTCATTTTTGTACCAGGATATGATCCATAAAATAATATTATATAATATTTTAAAAAGTTGAAATTCTGTGTACTATATGTACTTACTTCTGAGTAAGCACAGACTCTATATCTTTTCCATATGAGAAACATTATTAGGGGTTGGTTGGTGGGTTTTTTTTTCCTCATCTTGAATCCTTGTTTTTATCTTATGGGTAATGAAGACTTTGAGTGGAAAAGAAGGGATTCACTAATATCAAGATGCGAAAGACAAGATAGCAACCTAAAGTATCTGCTAGAAGAAATGAAAGGGAAGAATGGGAGAAGTGAGCGAAATGCACTGAAGTTTAGAGCAAGGAGACCGTCTTCTGTTAAAATTACACAGGAAGAAAAGTTTGCCGTGAGCAGGAGGGGAGGTGTCTCCCAGACCAGGGGTCTCCAACCTTGGCAACTTTAAGACTTGTGGACTTCAACTCCCAGAATTCCTCAGCCAGCAGCAAAGCTGGCTGAGGAATTCTGGAAGTTGAAGTCCACAAGTCTTAAAGTTGCCAAGGTTGGAGACCCCTGTCCCAGAAGATTATGTAAGTCAGATAATAGACACTGCAAGGACGCTGGGAATGGAGAAAGAAGGGGGAGAGGGCCAGGAGAAAGGTGGAGGAAATGTGGGTGGGGACCAGACTGATTGCCATAAAGAGAAAGTCTTAGAGCCTGGGAGAAAAGGTAGCATTAGGAAAGTCTGTTTTAGAAAGTGCCTGGCAATAGGGAGGGATGAGCAGTTTTCTGCAGTGAGTACTGTATTGGCAGATCAACTGCTCTTTTTACAGCCCTAGCTCTCAGCTGCCTTCACAGAGAAAGGATGAGTTGAGCAGACTCCTTCTCAACTCACGGATGGTGAAATTATTTGGAATTTCATTTGGGTGAACAACAAATTTCTTCCCAATTGCTGAAGTGTGCATGCTGGAAACGGATTTTGAAGCACTCATCATTTATTACACATCTGTGATATTAGATATAAGTAGGCCGGTCATATCAAAGCTTGGAACTCTTCATTCTCTTTCCCCACAGATTCTGTCTCTTATTTAAAAGATTGCTACAAGAGCAGTATATTTTGCTCTCAGTACACTACAGATTCACTAGTGGTACTGAAACAATACCAGATACCATCGTATTGGAGACTGCCAGACACAGTTGGAAACTGACAGTGGCATCAAAAACATGGATACAAGTGCAATACAGATCCTTGCAGAATGAAGTCACAAGTAAGCATAATTTACGGTTGATTTACTCCTAAAGAACATTGACATGTGTGTCAAAAATGGCACAGATCAACTAAGAAAAAACAAATCTAAATATAGAAGTACGTTTATAAAAGTGTTTATAAAAGCTATAAATAATGCTGAAACATTTTATTGTTTAGTTAGTACAAGTAGGAATACCCAGTCAATATGTAACAAAGGACTTGTAACAAATTCTGCTCTTAAGTTCCAAGTGGCTGTAGCAAAGAGACTATTCAGTTAATAACTTTTTCTTCATAGCCACTCAGGATAAACTTTTGTACTTTGTTTAGGACCACTGAACTTAAAAGTGAGTTTCCACATGGTTTCTCATGAACTCAATGGAACTGAACTTGTTTATTTTTTTTAGATTGTACATTGCACTGGGGGAATTTGGAGAAATGAAAAATGTTTTCTATCAATTTTATTTGGTATCTGTAGTTTCTCATCTATTGCTTAACATCCTCGTGTGGTTTACATACAATATGTCCGCATCTCTTCATAAGTGCAGCATCAGGTGATATAAGTGCTAAAAAGACATTAAACGTGGATCAAAAAGTGGACTTTAACAGACATAATATCTATTACAAATGCAAACGCATGATGTTTTATAATGAATCAGTTAATACATTCTGATGCCATCCACCGAAGTATAATTTATGGAAATTAAGTACATACACACACATATACAGTACATAGACACAGGTATCCTAGTTGAAGCCAGGAACTCTGAACTGACTGAACCAAAAAGGATAAATATTGATATATTACTTCAAATTTAGAGATAGGCAATGAAAAGGCATCTATAAACCTCCTCTCCATCAGAATAACAAACCAAAAAGCAGATATCGACACTAATAAATATTTTAAATCATAATGTATAAAATTGTTGGTGGATTCTAGGGATGTGCAGCTATTCAGATCCAACATAAAAAAGGTTTTTTCCCCCCTCCGATTGGCTTCAGTAGGCAATAAAGTCAGATCAAGATTGGCCACATGTCCATGTTTCCTACTCTGCTGCTGCTGCTGCATTTAATGTAGTGATACCACATATGAATTTGTCAAGTCACTGTTCTATATGGAATTTGTTCAGCTAGAATTCTTGATCGTGCATAAGTGAGGCATAAAAAGGAGGCTTTCTCTGTGAGGGAGGGAGGGAATGAAGGGAGGAAATGACTAACAATTTTACTATGGTATAAGTTTACATGAATCAGCTCCACTCCTTCAGATGCTCAGAGAAAAGGAGTTTTGCCATACAACATGAGTTAACTGACAGCATAAGGTTGTCTGCATTGCATCTAGGAATGGTTTTGTGGATGGGCATTATACCTCCTCCTGCATTTCATTGTCAACACTGTTCATTCTCTCCCACCCCATAAAACATGAGTGCATATACATATGTTTATATCAGGATAATATGGTCTCACCGTGAAGACATACGCTACTATATTTTTAAAGCTTTTAGGTGCTCCTAGACTTGGAATTTGCTGCTACAGATCAGCATGGAAAGAAGCAATTAAAGCATAAGTGGTGAGATCTGCATGTAGATTCCTTAGCAAATATTGGACTATAAACCCTAAGAGCAAACTAATCCACTAATAACCCTTGATTTCTTTTTATAAGCAGCAATGGTTATTCTGAAAGGAGATCTGTAAAGGAGCTGTGTTGTAGATGTTCTTTTCACTCTCAGTCACATTTGTAAGCTGGCTACAACCCAATGAGGATGTATTGTCTGAGCAGTGGGAAGAGGAAAAAAAAAACATAGTAGGGGCATTTACTAGATGTGAGACAGAAACATTGAGCAGCCTCCAGATGCCAAAAGGCCTTGCAGTGCTGCAGCTGCTTGTCTCTAAAGGACCAAATACCAGAGGAAAAGCTGGCTGGGAAACATTTGGCATAAGATGGCAATATGTTTGGAGTTCTGTACCAAATCTTCATCATTAGGAGAGTCCAGAAGATTCATACCAGTTAGTCAGAAATGGAAATAACAGCAGACACATGTCCAATATGGAGGGCAATAATATTGCCCTGAATTCCATTGTATTAGCACATGTAGATTTAGGAGCAAGCATCTGTCTAGAGAACATGCAGTTTCCATCTGATTATTAGGCCAATCTTCTGTCCTCTATCTTTTAGAGTATGTCTATACATGTCTTTCTGGTTTGGGGACAGAGTTTATCATTTAAAATGTTATAGAAAAATGTCCTCTTCATTTCTTTAATCCAGAAATTGATAACTTGCAGTCCATGGACTATGTACAACTCCTCTAATATTCTCTAGAGTAGTGTTTCTCAACCCCAGCAACTTTAAGCTGTGTGGACTTCAACTCTCAGAATTCTCCAGCCGGCAACTTAAAGCTGCTGAGGTTGAGAAATACTGTTCTAGAGTAAATCTGAAATCCATATCGCCTCTTAGAACCTCTTCCAAACCAAGCCAATTTCCCCCATTTTTTTTATTACTTGTTTTTTGTACATCCTCTCAGTTACAAGAGCCTAGGTGGTAACGGCTTAGAATTAGGACTTAAGGCATCTGTTTCACTTTAAAAGAAATTTTCTTTTTCTAACATTTTTGGCTGTGCTCACTTCTGGGACATCAAGTATCAGCAGCCAGCAGTCAAACAAATGTGCAATCCTTGGCAACAAAAAACTTGTTCACCTCTGCCACAGACATAATTCTGATAGATCAATGAGTCACAATGAATCCAAACTAAAAATCTTGCTGGTATGTGAAGTGTTGTGGGGAGCAGGACTATTTGGGCTCTAAAAACATCACAGTCCCAGTCTGGACTCTAGCCCTTTTAGGGCTGTTTGAACCTCATATTGTCCTCAATTAGTAAATCAAGTTTCAAAATTAGTGAATAAAATTTTTCTTCATCTTTGACCTCCAGGCTTTATGAAATCAAGTAGGAAAATTAGTTTTAGATTAGTTAAAGCACTTATTTGGCTTAGGACAACCAGTATCCCTAAGTGAGAAAAACTAAAAGGACTAGCCTTGCCCCAAGTTTTAAACATTTACAGATCATCCCTGTTTACTTCCCAACACTCAGAGTAGCTCTATAACCATGTAAAACACTGCACAGGGATTGCTTTAAAGCAGAATTAATGTTAGAGGCCTGGAATCTTTATTTCCACTAAGCACTCTTGTAGTGATTTGTTTAGCAGTGTCTCCATAGCAGCTGTATTAAGTAAGCAGATCTTTAGTAAACTGAAATTGGTAAATGATTATCAAATCTTTTATGACAATTTAATTTATAAATTCTCCAAAAAAAGGGGGGGGGAACAGAAAGCCATCTATTAGATGGTTCCGTAATTAATTTTTTTGTTTGAACATATTATGGTTTGATAATGTCTGTTTTTAATAACACCAGGATGTTTTGCAATCTCCTGAGACAAAGCAAGATACTTACTTTGCATCCATTAAAATAAATTCTCCCATCTTCTGATTTATTTTTCACGGTGATATTTAAATGCTGAATTATAATCTATAAATTATATGTACCCATACCAAGCCATGATGATATCAAAATGATGCATGCATCATGATGTCATTGCACAAATGATGCAACTATTGTATGCAATTGCTTCATGACATTTGACCCAAGCATGTAAATCAAATAATTAGCATAGTGACAACAGAATATGTGGGTCCTCATTTATCCTATTTGCCCCTCCCCCACCATCTATGCAGCATATATTTATTATATCAATGTGCTGACTGAAGCAGGCTATGTAATTTCCTGCTAGTACTCGTAGAAGGCAAATAAAATAAGCTACATTTTGGGCCTAGGGCCCAGTTTATATCTGCCCCATTAGCTCACTAACAATCACCAATCCTTTTTTTAATACCTGCTTGCCACTGCCTGGCAAACAGGCAGCATGAAGGCTCCTTTATTACCAGTTGCGTTCTATTTTTTATTGTAAAACGCTTCTTAAAATACATTGACTAAGGGACTTTTAAAGAGTGGCCAAAAGGGTGTTTTGATTAACTGAATCCAGTTACCATACATACAGTAATCTCTTTCAATTAAAGGAATTTGTATTGACACACATAAAGCACATAGGATCGAAATATTCAAGTAATTTCTTTGGGGAATAGCAGAACATAACGAATTTTAATTATTTTAGCTGGAGGAAATTAGTAATTCAATTTGAAATACCTAATAAAGAGTAAAATGCTATGTCAAAAATAGAAAAAGAAACTGGCAAGTATGAACTCACACAGTCATACTTACTTCAAGGGGATTGGGGTGAAAGTGTGGAGAGGCTCTAATCTGAAGACAAAAGAGGAGTTTTAAAAAAAGATTTTTTTTTCTTTCAGAGTCTCACTGGACCAGCCTATAAAGTAGCTAGAGAATGGAAGTAGCCTGGATCAAATCAGAATCATTTTAGCCCAGCTTTGTGTTTCTTACAATGGCCAACCAGATGCTTCTGGATGCTCACAGCAGGAGAGGAACATTTGTCGTCCTCCCCCCCCCCCAACTGGTATTTTGTGGGATGTATCCTCAACTGGAATCTTTAAGACAGACTTTGATAGATCTAGCCTTCCACAAATCTAGTCAATCCCTTTAAAACACACACAATAAAGAAGTCTTACATTAGTTATATATTGTATATGTTCTAAATTTCTTCCAGTCAGTTTTATTAGATGATTCCTGATTCTGATGGATTGAGAAAGGGTCATTAATCTCTGTCTACTTAATTCATGCATGCATATTTTTATTTACTTTGATCTTAACCCCATTTAATAAACATTCTAGTTTTCTCTTGTATGTGTCCAAGCTTCCTAATTATTCTGATTGCTCTTTTCTACTCTATTACACATTTTCAAATGTGGCAACCAGAATTAATACAAAGTATTTCAGGTTCAGACCTATTTAGAATTATATACAGGCATTACAAAGTTGGCAATCTTATTTTCAATCCTTTTATTAATGATCTCAAGTAGAACATTGCCTTTTCCCCCACACTAGATGTTGGCATGTTCACCAAGCTATTCACTGTGACCCCAAGATATATTCCAGTTTAGTTAAAGATTCCACCTGTAGCTCAGATTCCACCATATATAAGAAGTTAAAGGAGCCCCAATATCCATCACTTTATACATATTTAAATTGAACTGCATCTACTATTTGTCTATCCGCCCAATTTAAAGGGATGTTTCTGGAGTTCTTCATAATCACAGTTCTATCTTATTTACTTCTCTATACAAGAGTCTCAGCCTTTAGGAGCTCTGAAAACAGGAAAACATTTTATCTGGTTTAGAGGAATCTTAAATTTCCTGGGCCACTAGTCTGGCACTCCTCCCAGACCTATAATAGCTCTCTTGCTTTCTCTAGCAATATTGTGGGGTGGGCAAGGACACCAACTTTGGGAGCTCTAGGACATTCATTTTTGCTTGGCTACGAATATAGGGTCTGCCAGATTCAGCAGGTGATAATGATTGATTACGTGCTATCAAGCTGTTGTGGACTCTTAGTGACCACATATATTTTCTCCATGATGATCTGTTCCTAACCAGTCCTTCAGTTCTTTCAATGGTGCACTCATTGCTACTATAACAGCCTATTCACCTTGCTGCTGGTCATCCTCTTCTCTTTCTTTCCACCTTTCCCTGCATTAAAGCCTTCTTCAGAGAGTTAGGTCTTCACATAATGTGTCCAAAGTAGGATAATTTGAGCCTGGTCATTTGTACCTCCAGTGAAATCTCTGGGTTGATTTGTGAGGTGCAAGTGAGTGAATACTCCCACCAAAATTTGGGAGACTGCAGTAATAGGATTACAAAGGAAAGAAACACTGCAGTGTATCTTGATTGGCTTTAGTCCACCAAAGCAAAAAAGCATCTTGAAGAATGATGACATTATAAGGAAAACAGAAAGATTCCAGAGTATTTGACCTGAGCTTGATTGTCCCATTGGCTGGGAAGGCTACTTTTGACCAGATTAGCATGACCAGGAGAACTGATAAAATTGATTTGATAAGGTTGATTGGCAAAGGGGCTCCCTAGAGATATGTTTGTCACACTGAAGTATTCATCAGCAACAGAAATTTAATTAAAGTTAACATTTTTTAATTCTAAAACAGGCAAGATAAACTCTTTTCTAAAAGCAGCTCTCTTGTTTGCCAAGATTCAACAAGTGACAATTTCTCATTTTGACCGTTTTTTTCCACATAGTTAGGATGGAGTAAACAACTCTTTGAAATAAATCCTTCCTAGTTTTGTTCACCCTAGCCTGAAAGATAGAGGGGCAGACCTGCTGCGATCTATTCTGTTATTTCCCTGTCCATAACTTTCCATTATGAATGTGCTATCTAATGGCACTCCTTTCAGAAACAGGATAGCCTTGAAAATGGTGCTGGAATCCTGTCCATCACCCCAACTGGCTTGCTATTCTGAGGAACATCAAAATGCAGTCTTGTTGGAAATATCTCAGAACTTTGTGGCAATCATTGATCTGTTCCAATTGGCATAGATTTGACCTGGTTTTTTGGGGGGTTGGGTAGATTAACAATGAATGTGGATTCCCCCCTCCCCTATAGTTTCATTGCCATGAGTAAATCATTAACTGATGGGGAGTATACTTACCAGGACTTGGATCTTCTGCAAAGATGGAGACTTAATTAAAAATTTTCTTTAGCAAGTTGGAGGATCTGAATAGCTTTCTGCTGACCCTTTGAGATTTTCCTATCACCTCAGTAGGTGCTTCTGTTAAAGTGTCAGACTTCACAGTAGCCACAATTATACATCTCTCCTTTTAAAAAAAAGTGTCCTACATTCAGAACAGTAGAGCATATGATATGCTAAACAAATAGTTTTGTTGAAGAAGTATTCTTCAGTTGTTGAAGAAGAAAGAAGTATTAAGTATGCAGAGTTGCCTTATGTAGATTGCTGCAAAGCTTCTAAGATCTTTTCCTCCTTCCTTCTCGAGTCAACAACTATTTCTCACTGCTATCTTCAATACCCTGAGAGGCAGTAATATGGGTTGCCTAGAAGTTCTGTCTAGCTTGAATGCCACTTTACCAGTTTTAGCTCTGTGGAATGGAGAAATGGCTGGGCAGTAGACACAAGTGTGCCTGACACCTTTGTGTACTATTTCAAGGGAGCTTACAGTAATAAAGCAGAGAGAATGCTGGCTGGACTGACATTGACAGAAAATGCCAATGGCCTATTGAAGATAGCAATAGCAATAGCACTTAGACTTATATACCGCTTTACAGTGCTTTACAGCACTCTCTAAGCGGTTCACAGAGTCAGCATATTGCCCCCAACAATCTGGGTCCTCATTTTACCCACCTCAGAAGGATGGAAGGCTGAGTCAACCTTGAGCCGGTGAGATTTGAACCGCTCAACTGCTAAACAGTCAGCTGAAGTAGCCTGCAGTACTGCACTCTAACCACTGCGCCACCTCGGCTCTTAGATGTAAGATGTGTTACAGTCCATTTGAAAGCTTGTATAGTGATGTTGGTGGTGGTAGCAAAGGAGTGTTCTTTCATGTGCATTTGCACAGTCATCCAGTTAAAATTATCAAAGACCTGTGAGAAAAGACTACTCAGTACAATAAACACATGAAGAGGTTTTTTTTTACTTCGCAGATGACATTTCTTCTGTTCAGCCTTACTGCCATGACTGAAACAAGTCTTTAATTGTCCAGTTAGAAGGAAACAATAAAGCAGAGCAAGGAATGAGGAAATAATCTATAGTAATGTTTCTCAACCTCAGCAACTGGTAAGATATGTGGACTTCAACTCCCAGAATTCCCCAGCCAAGGGAAATGGCTGGCTGGGAAATCCTGGGAATTGAAGTCCACACATCTTACAGTTGCTATGGTTGAGAAACACTGCTGTAGTGGATGAGATTATACTGCCACTGTTTGTGATCTAGGGATGGTGTGGGCATCAGAGTACAAGTCTTGTCTCCTACTGTGGAGAAGAAACCATTTAAACACATTTAAACACATTCCAGAGTTAGGCTATTTCCCTTATTAATCTCTTACAGTGTTAATCAGCCTTTGTTGAGCTGATGCCTCTCCTCACTGCTATGATTTTAGCACAATGATGGTTGAATTATTCCAGATGCTTTAGGTCACTAGTTGATTAGTTTCCAATCTATTGCAGAACAGCAAGTATAGATTACCTACTTGAAGAGGATGAACAAAAGCCAATTTCAGAGCTCAATTTTCTTTTCACAATTAGAAACCAATTTCTTGTGCCAAAGCTTCATAGGCCAAAAAATTCAAGTCTTTTTTTTTTTAATTCTTTTGTTTCACATGCTCCTTTTGTGATTTTTTTTAATGTTCAGAACAATGTTATTTTAAGCACGTGTGATGGTGGAGGATTTGAATGGCAACAGTGGGCTAAAAAGGATCAGTTCAAGAGTCTTCAGAAAGGATTTGGATGAAACAGTAGTAAAAAAAACATATGGAACAGCTGTTAAAGGAAGGAGGAAGCAAAGGTTGCAGAAATGAAGGGAGCATGCTTTCATTGTTGATCACCGTGTCATCAGAACCGCATTTTTAGCATAGTTACATGGCTCCAAGGGCACAAAACATACCACGGGGTGACTGGAAAACAAGAACCAAAACAAGGAGCAAACCACAAGGCTGCATTTTCCGAGAGGTGCAACCACCAAGATAAAGGCGCGCGCTTTGACTATAGGACCACTCAGCGGGAAGGCGCCTGAAACTCTACTACAGGGTTTCCACCTCGGGAAGCGATTATTTTAAGACTGTAGTTTTCCAGCTCGCAGAGCGATTGCACGGGCAGGAGGAGACCCCCCCACGACACCGTGAACCGCAGCCAGCCAAGAGGCCTTTCGGAAGGCGGGCATTATTCTTATCTCTCATTGTCTCGCCTTACGCAATAAAAAAAAACAACACCAAACAAAAAAAACACCACCACCCGAGTACAAGAGAGTTGCCACGCCGCCGCGAGAAAGCACGCGCCCACGCTCCCTGCTCTCCCCTTCCTCCCGCGCCGAACAAGGAGGGGAGGCAGCGCGTGCTCTGCGGCGGGCGCAGGGCCTATAAATAGAAGCGTTCTAATACCAACGGGGTACGTCATCTCGCCCCGCCCACAGAGGTTCGCTCAACCCCTCCGGCTATGCGCCGAAGGTGGGGGGAACCAGGTAGCAACAGCAGCGGCAGCGGCAGGGGGAGCGGTTTATAAGGCGCCTTGGAGGCGACGTCTGCTTTCCTTTCGCTGACTTTGCCTCCGGCGCGCTGGACAAACGTAGCCCTCTTTCAGAACGAGGGACACTCCGTCTCCCCCCTCCTGAATCCCAAAGGGAGGGAAATTCGCTGCTGGCAGGTCTCGGGCGCTGAAGACCGACCTGTGGCCAAAGAAAGCGGCTGCCGTCGAAAAGGCAGCGCAGCCAGACGCCTGTCGCTCGGCGGGGGCGGGGGCGGGGGCAGTCGCGGAGCAGCTTTTGGACGGATTTCTGGAACAGTTCGGGGACATCTGGAGCAGGAGGGCAGCGTTCCCTTCGGGGAGGGAATGTGAACGTTTCTGGAGGTCGGGACAAAGCAGTGCTGGTTCACCCGCAGACAGACAGAAACACGGCTCGGGCTGAAAGGGAGAGAAAAATCCCTGCACGCGAGGAAGGTGCTGGAACAATGCCGTGGGAAGGGGAAGAAGGCCCCAAGTAGGTGGGAGGAAGCTGCAGGGTTGGAAAAAATATTATTACTCATATCAAAAATTGGACCGAAGGAGAAGATCATTGCTATTCCTCAATTTAAACTCTATAGCTAAAAGTAGGGGGGGGGGAATGCAAGATAAACTAAACATCGGGTAGAACCAAATCCTGATACCAGCACTAAGTTCAGAGCGTCTTGAAACTGACTGGTGTCCCTACAGATAGTGCTGAAATGGAAAAAAGCAAGGCAATTGAAAACCCACGTGAGGAAAAAAAAAAGAATGGTTTTACTTATATAGAATTTAAAAATGTGCAGATCATAATAAAGGCATTCTATTTCCACATAAAATAGATAACAAACATCTTTACAGGTAGTCCTCAGGTTATGACCACTCAGTGGCCATTTAGAAAGTGGTGCAGGAAAGGGGTACTTACGATCGGCCTTCAAAATTCCTGCTACTATTGCAGCACTGCCAAGGTCATGAGATTTCAATTTGGGCACTTGGCCACTGGCATGTTTCCTGATCATTATTTGTGACCATCTCTGCTGATAACCCAGAAGGGAAAGTCTCAAATTGCCCCCATAAATTGACCCTGCTCCCACTGCTTTTTCTCCCTGCTACAGAGTGTGAATTCCCAGGCTTCTCCTACTCAGTAGCATGCTTCTGCAACACCTTGACCCCACTCTGTAGTGCCTGTCCCCAGAACGGTTGCATTCCCCTGCACAGTGCTCATCTGCCCATTGGCCTGCTTGCAGAATGCTTAAAGGAAACTCCTCTTGTGACTAGGACTTGCAGCTTTCCCTTAACTTGCTGGTTGGAAGCTGACAGTAAGTGTCAAGTCACAATCACATGAGGTCCTGCTAAACAAACTGCAATCCTCACTTAACATTGGCCACTGGGTTTGCTCTCACTAAATGATCTGGTCCTGTGACTTGCACTTTGCAACTATATTGCTTATTGATGCAAATTCCAGTCCCAATCAACTGTTGCTAAGCAAATACTATCTATATTTTGAACATGAGCGGTGCACAGGACTAATTGAAGTTGCGCAGATTGTTGAACTATGGAAAAGTGTATTGTAGAACTAGCAACAACATTGGGTGTCACTTGAAGCAATTTCGAGGCATAAAAAAATCAAATCGGACTCACAGTGCTGAGGAGGGACATTTTAATTATTTTCCTTCCTGCTATAATCCTGGGGAACGGATCTTCTGTTGGTGCAGCTTACAACTCCATAGTTTACTGACTGAAGATTTAATCAAGATTCCAATGGAGACTGAAATGATCCATCTTCTTTACTGTATACTGTGTTCCCAGTCTACATTCTTCCAGTCCTTGATTTTAATTATAATAACAAGCTGAAGTTATTTCGTGGGATACTTTACGTAAAGTGTATTTAGACCGTCATCACTGCTTATTTAAATCATGGAAGCTCAAGTGGAATGTATAGTACCAATTAGGAAAGACATAAATATAGCCAAGATGATTCAGTTAAGAGAAGCTATAAAAAGCTGGAAGGCTCTATTTCAGAATCAGAGCCTTTCTTAAGTGAAGAAAATAAAAAGGGAATTAATGAATACATCTAAGTTGACTGTAAGGGAGATTTTTTTTTAAAAAACCCCAATGAATATATATTGCTAAAACATTTCATTTGACTGCCCTGAATCTCCTACTGTTCAACTGCCAGTAATAATAATATGAGAGAAAAGAATAACATTTACTCACTGTTTACACCTTGATAATAGTGTCTGCCATTATTCACGCTTTATCTGAGGTTAAAAAGATCCCATTAGTTTAAATATGTTCCAGCAGCATGGATGCTATAAAATTGTCTTACAAGGCTAAACTGCTCCTATCCTATCTCTTGTACTTAACTTCTATAAGGGCTCCAGATGATTGTTGGTGAAATTATTAACTGATTAGCACTGCAGATAGTCCTCAACTTACGACCACAATTGAGCCCAACATTTCTGTTATTGAGACATTTGTTAAGTGAGTCTTGCCACAGTTGTTAAGTGAGTTTTGCCACAGTTGTTAAGTGAGTCACTGCAGTTGATAAATTAGTAACCCGGTTTTAAGTAAATCTGGCTTCCCCATTGACTTTGCTTGCG
Source organism: Thermophis baileyi (assembly GCA_003457575.1). Taxonomy (NCBI): domain Eukaryota; kingdom Metazoa; phylum Chordata; class Lepidosauria; order Squamata; family Dipsadidae; genus Thermophis; species Thermophis baileyi. The sequence goes on along the minus strand of QLTV01002975.1, from coordinate 1,173,439 downwards.
AGAAGATTGCAAAAGAGGATCACATGACCATGGGACACAGCAAAGGTCATAAATATGAGCCAGTTGCCAAGCATCTGAACTTTGACCACATGACCATGGGGATGCTCAAAAATGGTCATGAGCCATATTTTTCAGTGCCATTGTAACTTTAAACAGTCACTAAATGAACTGTTGTAAGCCAAGGACTACCTGTACTCTTTTATGCCAATTTATTTGGCTTTTGAATTATTGTCTGGTTTGGTTTTAACATGCATTTCATTCTTTACTATTATTTAGCAGTTATTTATTTATTTATTTTATTTATTTTATAAAATTTATATGCCGCCCAACTCCCGAAGGACTCTGGGCGGCTTACATCATATTATCTTTATTATAGTCCATTCTTGGACTATATTGGACGTTATTTATCTTTATTATAGTCCATTCTTGGATCTTTTTGGATAGCTGGTATATTAGAAATATTTCAGATTTAATTAATTACAAACATGAATACATTTGCCGTTTGTGTCTTACTTTTTTAAACATTCATCTTGCAAGGGCTCAACATTTTTCATCTCTTTTTTTTAAAAAAAATCCCAAAACCAGAGGCCAGAAATGAAGGTGATGACCGCTAGAAACATCCAGAGTATCTGAGTGCCACCAATCCTCAAATCTTGTTCCTCTTAAAAAGCCTTGAGAAAACCAGAAATGAGAAAGGAAACTCTATAAGGCAGGGGTGTCAAACTCGCGTCAGCATGGCGGCGTCACATGACGTATCACACCTTTTTTCCCCTTCACCAAACCGGGTGTGGGTGTGGCCAGCGCATGACGCATCTGGCCCGCGGGCCGCGAGTTTGACAGCCCTGCTATAAGGTAATGCCAACAGCAACAAATCTCATGAAAGTTGTTGATATACCCGAGCGGAGAGAAAATAAAGTTCTTTTATACTTCCTATATAAATGGATTTGTATGCCAAAGCCCTCCTTTACGTGTGTGTCTCTGAGCTTAAACAACCCTATTTTCCCTCTCAATATGCTCATGAGCACTTCCTTTCAAGATCTTAATTGCTACCCAATCATTCTGTGTGTCATCACATATTATTCCTCACTGTGTATTTTATCTTACTATGGAAGAATAAGCATGTAGAGTTTAAGAGTGTGAGTTTCTGGCTTCCTAGAAACATTGACAAAATATAAGTTTAGTACTAAATATTTTGGAAATTGTGAGGATAATATGCTAGTATCATACTGTATCAAGTCTGCACGATTCTGGAGGCAAAGGCACTCCGCATGCTGGATGTAAATTATGTTCCTTTTTTCTCTCTCTTCTTGATTTGCTATAAATCTCCTTGGCTTGTTCAATTAGTTTTGGATCGTTTGACAAACAGCTAAAAATGAGGGGATTGTTTAAAAAAAGGATTTACAAGGGTAGTCAAAAGGGGCCATTTTTCCAGTAGACTTGGGGGTCATTAAAAATATAATAGTACTGTAATTGCTCAAGAAAGGTACAACTAAGTCAGGGGTGTCTAACTCAAGGCCCGCGGGCTGGATCCGGCCCACAGGTTGCTTAGATCTGGCCCGCGGGGTTGCCCTGGAAACAGCAACGGACCGGCCCACAGTGCCTCTGCCAATGAAAACGGAGCTCGGGAGGGCCGTGGGCAGCCCTCCCGAGCTCCGTTTTCACTGGCAAGAGGGTTGCAGGAAGTTGTCACAGCCGAAAATGGAGCTTGGGAGCCCGTTTTCTCTGGCAGAGCACTCGGGCCACCAGAGGCGCCCCTGACACAAATGACATTGAGCTGGCCATGCCCCCCCTGCCCCCCGCCCCCCCCCAAGGTCAAACACAACCCTGATGCAGCCCTCAATGAAATCGAGTTTGACACCCCTGCACTAAGTCAAAAAGCATTCAATAGTACAGTTAGTGGACAATGTCAAAGAAGCTGCTAAAGAAAACTTCCTCCTTCCATAAAGGCATTATTGCCCACATAAGAAATTCCAAAAGGAACTGAAACCAGCACCGAAGAAATTCAGGGACAAAATATATAATGGGGGAAAAAAAGCAACGCCATTGCTGGCAAAAGTAAGACCAAGAATAAAAAGGGTTTGTTAAATATCAAAAATAGAAAACTGGCTATGGAAACGATTGCACTATCAGATGGCAATGGGATTACAGGAGTACTAAATGAAGACAGCAAAAAGGAGAGTCTGTTTTCTACATTGTTGTAGAAGGTGTGAAAGTGAATCTGAGGAACTGTGGCAAAAAAAGGCAATAAGCTGCTACATCATAATGAGGGGATTCCTAAAAAATCATTTAGGGGATTTTTTTTTAAAAAAATCAAAAATATTTAGCGCAGCTGAGATTAGTGGTCATATCAGAGGACAGAAAGCAGATAAGAGAGGATCCAGGAAATTATAATCAGGTGGCTGGATATCTGTTCTGGGTGGAAAACTTTGCTTTCTGCAAAACTATTCAGAGACAGAAGTGTTAACAAATGTATGAACATGACTGATGCTGTGGTGGTGGTTTCTTAGACTCTCCAAAGACTCCCCAAATCTAGCTATCATGGGAGAAAAAAAGAAATCCTTGCCTTCAAGCCCCAGTAGCCACTTTTCACCTTCTAAAAGCTAGATTTGTATACACCTAAAAGCAATATATTATTTATAATATCGGGCCATTTTCCTACTATTGAATTAAAGCTTTATCTACCTTGCTTTGGCACAAGCTGATGCTATCACAAAATTAGCTGTCCCTATCATGGGTCTCTTACATTTGTGTGACTACCTTCAGAATTGTACTGATTTATAGAATCGCTAGTCATAGGCAAGGTGATCGCTCTTTTATTTCTGTTTTACTGCCATTCTTTTCAATATATCACTAATCTTTAGAAAAATCTTCCCTAATCAAGACGTTGCAACCTGGATGAGTTATATTTTGATACCTGCCAAAAGAATCTGGCTGTCTTGGTGGATCACAAGCTAAAGTGAGCCGACCCTCTTGTGAAGGTTAATCCTCCCCCTGCCAGTAAAAAACAAGAAAAGAAAAAAAGAAAAGAAAAGAAAAAAGTGTTATAAAAACAAAGGCCAAGTGGAAACAAGCCAGTCTTAAAAAGGGGGGGGGCAGATGATACATTAGCTAAGATGGGACAAAAACAATTCAACTTAAGAAAATTTGGATCATATACTTAGGTATACTTAGTAAATAAATCAGTGCAGAAATTACTTGTCTGGCTTCAGGACTGGAACCGCTTAAATAAGCTCGCAAGAAAGTCCCAAATTTGAGAAAAAGTTTTGAAAAAGTAGAAAGCTGTTACCAAAATAATTTCTTGAGAATGGGCTGGCTTGTTTCAATCTTTCCTTTATTTTAACAATAGTTAAAGATTTGATTTTACCTTGGTTCTTACCGTAGGAAGCCCCCCTCTCCAGATTAAAATATTCTTTATTCTTAATATTAAGAGAAGCAGAATATATATTTCCCCAAAGGAGAAATGGAGAAACATGCTCTTAAAGGCAAAATGCAGCCTCAGTCTTCCTGCTATAAGAAACAGCCTCCAGCAGACTCCTGAAGTCTTTAGAGATAGATATTTTGTGCCCAATAAGAAATCTAGACCAGCCTATTCATAAACAAAACGCCTTCAGCCCAGTTCCCCCAGAAGGGATTAAAAGTAGAAAAACAAAGACTACTAAAATCTACATTCCCCACCCAAATTCTAAAGACAGGACATAACCTCTAGGACAGTGTTCCCAAAGTGGGCGGTACCGCCCCCTGGGGGACGGTGGGATGACTTAGGGGGGCGGTAAGAGGCAAGGGGGGCGGCAGGTGGTTCGCCATACCTGTAGCGACAGCTGGCTGGCCTACTCCCTTCCCCGCAGCCCTGCCATGCTTGGTGGCCTTCCACGCAGCTTTCCTGGCGGTCCCCCACACCCACTTGCCTTCCGAGGTCGGCATCCAGCCCAGCCCGGCCTGGCCAGTGGGTGGACGGGCGGCCCTTGGAAATGCAGACGCTGAGAGGGGCTGCTGCACATGCGCCCGCCCCGTTTCTGCAAAGGCAGACCCCCCCTTTGCAGGGCGATCCAAAGAGGTGAGGGGGATGCTGCCCCCGCCAGCCCAGAGACCGCGCTCCTGGACGGCACATGACAGGGGACGCGACGCTGCCGGAGCGTGGTTGCTGCTGCCCCCGCCCCTCCCGCTTTCCCGGCTTCAGCTCCGGGACCTTTGAGGGCCGGGAAGCGTCCATAGGTGCGCGCCCTGACGCTTCCCGGCCCACAAAGGTCCTGGAGCCCAAGCATGATTGCACTGGTCCAATATTGGAGGGGCTCCTACAAAGAGGAGGGGGGGCAACTTATTTTCCAAAGCACCAGAAGGCAAGACAAGAAAGAATGGAGGGAAACTAAGCAAGGAGAGAAGGAACACAGAACTA
>QLTV01002975.1:1147669-1167936 GCA_003457575.1 Thermophis baileyi | reverse complement strand
TAGAAAGAAAGAAAGATGGAAGGAAGGAAGACAGAAAGAAAGAAAAAGAAAGAAAGAAGGGGGGAAGGGAGGGAAGGAAGAAAGAAAGAAAGAACGAAAGAAAGAAAGACTTATGACCACAAATGAGCCCAAAATTTTGGTTGCTAAGCAAGAGCGTTGTTAAGTGAGTTTCACCACATTTTACAAGTTGGCCACGCCCACCAGGTCACCTGACCACCAAGCCATGCCCACCTGAAGGGGGTGGGGGGCACTGAGGATGAGTTTGTAGCACCAAGGGGGCGGTGGACTGAAAAAGTTTGGGAACCACTGCTCTAGGACATAATAGGGATTAACCCACCACCATTAGAATAGCAAAAGACACTACATTGCACAACCCCCTAGAGCATCTCGATCACAAAACCCCAAAGAATGTATAAATGCACATCTATCCCAACCCCATTTTGTCAGCTGTCCCAGAACTGCATGCTGTTGTTGGTTCTGCTCATCAATAAACCTTCTTTCTTAAACAGCCTCCATTTTATTCCTGGCTTGGAACAGGAACCAATTTTTCTTCCTACATTACTGATAATGGGAAAACTAAGTGTGGGATGCAGCTGCAAAACAAACCCAATCTTAGGCAGTGTCTACTTGACACTGAAGCATAGTGTCAAGATGATGACGGTGGTGGTGGTGGTGGTGGCTTCCTGAGGCTTCCTGACTCCATAATGAATTTGGGTGGCTGATGGATAATTGAGGGGGGGGGGAGGACAGCTAACAGCCAATAATAACCAACTAAAGGGGCTTGATTCCCAATCTAGCACAGATCTTGTGAGAAGATCAAGAGAAGTAATTATTTCTTTTTATTCTGTATCGGTCAGATTTTACTCAGAGCACTTCATCCGCTGCATTTTAGAAAGGACATAAAAAACTAGTATATGTCCAGAAAGAAACAACCAAGATGATGTGGAACCCAGAAGGAAAAACATATTATGAATAGTTGGAAGGGTTGGATATGTTTAGCTTGGAGATAAAGAAGTCTGTAGAGAGATATGGCAGTTTTCTTCAAGTATTACTGGAGCTGTCCTGCATAAAAAAGGGACCGAACTCTTCAAAGTTGTTCCAGATGATAAAAAAAGAAATGGAATTAAATGACAAGAAAATCAGTTCTAGTTGGATCTAAGGATACATTTGCTCATAATGACAGTGATTCAGCATTGGAAAAGGCTACTTTAGGAAAATGTGGTGGATTTTTTCCCCTGGAGGTGTTTAAATAAAGCCTGGTTGGCCAGTTTTTGAGATGCTGCACTTTTGAGTACACTAGTGGATTCCTCACTGGGCAAGGTGTTGAACCAGAAGATCTCTGTTCCAGCCCTTACAATCTAAGACTGTGTTGTTTTGATGCAAAATTCTCCATTGGCCTCTCTAAGTTGGTTTATCTATCCTTTTCTCGTATCCCATCAGCGGTGGGTTGCTCCCAGTTCGGCCCGGTTCTTAGAACCGGTAGCGGCGGTGGTGGGAGGCTCTGCCCACCCGCCCGGGATGCTTCTGCGCATGCGCAGAAGTGTTCCGCGCGCGCAAACCGGTAGCAAACTAATTTACAACCCACTACTGCATCCCATTTGACATTCCCAAGTTCAAAATAATGTACAATAAACTGATTTGGGAACATAGTAAATGTGTCTACACCACCAAACTGATTTTAATAATGCCAGTATAATTAGAGATACTGAGGGAAATACCAGGACAGAAGTAATCCCAGAGGAGAGAGATAACACTTTCCAATAGTGCATAGCTCGTAAGTCCTATAGAACTAGATAATTGAAACTGACTAACTGGACACTAATCTCTTACATCAGGGGAAGGGAGAAATGATGGGAAACTGGCAAATAATACAAGTACAGGTAGTCCTCGACTTACGACCACAATTGAACCCAAAATTTCTGTTGTTAAGTGAGACATTGTGTGTTTTTCCCCATTTTATGACCTTTCTTGCCACAGTTGTTAAGTGAAACACTGCAGTTATTAAGTTAGTAACACGGTTGTTAAGTGAATCTGTCTTCCCCATTGACTTTGCTTGTCAGAAGGTCGCAAAAGGGGATCACATGATCCTGGGATGCTGCAATTGTCATAAATACATGTCAGTTGCCAGACGTTGAATTTTGATCATGTGACCATGGGGATGCTGCAATGGTGTGAAAAACAGTCATAAGTCACTTTTTTTTAGTGTCGTAACTAGTGAATGGTCACTAAATGAACTGTTGTTAGTTGATGATTACCTGTACACACCTGATCATATTCAGGATATTTCACTGAGGAAAAAATGGGGGGGGGGGTATATCTATCAACTGATGCCTTTTCAAAACTGCCCAAATAAGGATTACACAAATGCTTCTTCTCTCCAAACAAATTAATGAAAATCAGGCCAAAAACAATAATCTAATCAAGGAATCAATAAGGAGGAAACTACATCCCCTCCAAAATTAGCACGGTAAGCAACTATACATAAACAGGCAGCAAACCCCACACTCACCAGCGCTGATGATGTTACCTAGTTGGGTAATGAAATGTCTGCAAACAACCAGGTTCAGAGAGCACCAAGAATACCACCCTCCCTAATATGCTTTACTTCCCCACCTAAGCAAAGCAACTAAACAAGAATATTATTGGAGCTGCCTTTTGGAATCTCTCTAGTTATAGAGTTGCCTCCGGTGCATTGATTACTTTTCTGGTCTCCTCTTGTAATTTTGGCTCTCAGCTTCCCTGCACTTCCCCAACACACCAAAGAACTCAATTCTAAGGTAGGCACCAGATTGCTACCAGCCCTGATTACTGTTTTCTGCAGCTGCATCATTTTCTCCAACCTAAAGGTTTATAGCTCAATCAATATTTGGGTTGTTTCAAGCCATTCAGCCACTGTAAATTTGGCTTCAAGTGGTTATGTCATCTGTATCCACATCTAGTTAGTTACAGAAGCACCCATTAATGAGATGGTTGGCTGAGTACTTTTCATTCATTTCTTTGGCAGCCTACTTGTAAGATGTTTATTTTAGCTATTATCACAGAATTGTCAACCACTACAGCAGAGTGGTTAGAACCATTATTGTACACAATTAATTCACTTTCTACTGTGAAAGTGGCAAAAAATAAACATCTTGAGCCTGACACCCCACCATTGTCCACAGGCTCTGAGAAGTTGCTTATGTTTGCAGAAAGCAAACAGGAAATGGTAGTTCACTCGTGCTACCTCGTTTCCTCTCAATTACCCAGTGGGGATGCCCACAAAATAAAAGAATGGAAGAGGAAACAACAACTGTAATCACATGTATGATTACACAGAGCTCCAGAATGGACACAGCATCAGCATCTGGAAAGGAGATGAACATGAGAAAAATAAGACAAAATTCTCTATTCTCAGCATTTAATCTGTAAACTATGGGGTCCTTGGTGCTCTCTGAGCTTGGTTCTTTTCTTGCAGATGTTTCATTACCAAACTAGATAGCATCATCAGGGATAGTAACGCTCCTTCAGAACCCTGGGTATATTTTACAAAAGAAAAATTAGAATCTCTGTATAAAGGTAATTCCAATTTAGCAGCAGCAACAAGGTGAATTATGTAGTCTTCATAAATGAATTAAATGTGCACTTTTAAATTTACTCTTCATACTTTTCTTCTGTTCTTACAGATTATACAGAGAGGTGACAAGCTAAACAAGGTAGAAAAACTCTCTTCCTAACAATTGTTTGTTTCAAGATTCACCCTGGCTTTTAATTTCTCTAATGACATAACCTTTTTCACTGTCATAAGACTAGAGACTTACCGGTATATGTGATAAGGAACACTTAAAACAATAAATAAATCTCAGGATGTGGCCGCATAGTTATCCCCAATCTTCTGGTCTTTTGTAAAATTAGTAGGCATAGATGATATCCTTTAAAATATGCTGAAAGCCATGACACCTAGAAATGCACAGATTTTAAAAATTAAAGCACATATTCTCATCTACTGAATTTTGCAGCTACTAGCAACCAGCGGTATAGCTCTTCTGAAGGGCAGAATGTTGGGGAAGATTGCTGTATGGCCAATGCTAAAAAAAAAGAAAGAAAAAGACAGGTTATTTCCCCAAATCATTTGTACATGAGTAAGGATTCATCAGTGCTATGTATTCACTGTGTATTTGATCAAAAGAATAAAGAATAAGTATTATAAAATTACTTCCATAGAAATAACTGTAATAATAATATTTTTGTTCATGTAGTCCTCGACTTATGACCACAATGGAGCCCAAAATTCCTGCTGTTAAGTGAGACATTTGTTAAGTGAGTTTTGCCCCATTTTACGACCTTTCTTGCCTCAGTTGTTAAGTGAATCACTGCAGTTGATAAGTTAGTAACCCGGTTGTTGAATGAATCTCGTTTCCCCATTGACTTTGCTTGTCAGAGGTCACAAAAGGTAATCAAACCTCCCTGACCTTGGGACACAGCAACGGTCATAAATATGAACCAGTTGCCCAAATATCTGAATTTGGATCACATGATTATGGGGATGCTGCAAAGTTCGTAACTGGGAAAAATGGTCATACCACTTTTTTCAGTGCCATTGTAACTTTGAACGGTTACTGAATGAACTGTTGTAAATTGAGGACTACCTGTATTGTAATTTAAAAATCTGTGTATAATTGAAACATTTTTGGCCTATATGATTTTTTTTATCAGTGATATGATCATGTAAATCAAATTTCTTATAGTCTCCCACTAAGTAAAGATTACAGTGACTTCTCATTGCCCGAAATTCTTGTAGCCCTTGCTGTGATCTGAATGGATGCAGCCCTTCTGCAGTAAGATCCAAGGAGCTCTGTCAGAGTAATGATGATTTAATAGCTGCCAGCTGATGGAAAGCTGATCCAACTGTAAAGCTGATGCAACTGTAAAGCTGATGCAACTGTAAAGCTGATGCAACTGTAAAGCTGATGCAATGTAAGGCTGATGCAATGAAAATGAATCAGCAGTGGTATTGCCGGTTGTAGAATACAAATGGGCTCCACAAAGGTTTTTACCACTTTAAGAGGTGGTTATATAAGGCTGCCAGGAGAGGGCGTATTCTCTCTCTTCGTGTATCTCATTCTCTCCTTGTGTCCGATATCCTTTGCTGAGTTCTCTGTGTATAGTTAAGAAGTAGATTGATTGCTTGTCAGGTATTTGCCTACCACCAGAGGTGGGTTTCAGCAGGTTCTGACCAGTTCTGGAGAACCGGTAGCGGTAATTTTGAGTAGTTCGGAGAACCGGTAGTGGAAATTTTGAGTAGTTTGAAGAACCGGTAAATACCACCTCTGACTGGCCCCTCCCCCATCTATTCTCTGCCTCCCGAGTCCCAGCTGATTGGGAGGAAATGGGGATTTTGCAGTAACCTTCCCCTGGAGTGGGGAGGGAATGGAGATTTTGCAGTATCCTTCCCCTGGAGTGGGGTGGGAATGGAGATTTTACAGTATCCTTCCCCTGCCACACCCACCAAGCCACGCCCACCAAGCCACACCACGCCCACCAAGCCATGCCCACAGAACCGGTAGTAAAAATTTTTGAAACCCACCACTGCCTACCACGTATATTTCTGTATATGTACATGTATATAGATGCCTTGTATATAAACCACTGTTAAATGTCTAAGGCTCTGTGTGCCATGTTTTGCTCCTGGGTTGTCTCCTAATAGTGGTCACACTGCAAACGCTCTGACAAGCTCCTTTACTTTTGAGCTGCAGATCATGCTTTGCTTTGTTACTATGGCTACCCCCCCCCCATCACTTCAAGAACTTAGAAACACAAATGGTTTGAAACTAAAGGTGTTCAGAGCAAAAGAAAAGATAATGAATGAATAGGTGTTCTTTTATATTAAATTTCAAACCATCCACTAACAGGCTTCTCAGTGCAGATTAACAAGCTATTAAAGCAATTCTAAAAAAGATGAAGAGCCAGAGGAAAATACAGAAATGCCATGATCTCGGAAGGTTTTAAACAGCTCAAAGGCTCGGTTTGGCACAACAAAATAAGAAATGCATGTGCCAACCAGGCCTCTTGAAAACAGGGCTTCCAGAAGAGGAGCCTCACTGGGGCTGTTCTTTATAACCATCCCTCCATGTTCAGAGACAGCCAAAACAGAACAGTCTGTTCTTACAATGGATGGTTTCACATACATTATACCAACAAAAGCAAACTACACTGAAATGGAAGGTGGTGCATGAACCAGCTTTGGAGTATATTAAGCTTTGAGTTGTCTGCTTTGGCAAAACAACAACAACAACCAAATAATAAACCCTAATGCAGGCCTGTTAATCTGTGGTAAATGCCACCCAATTTATAGCAGCTTTAGAGCCCTACTTTGGCAACTGCTTCCAATCCCAGTCTTCAGAATTTGGGAGGTTTGTAACTCCTCCATCAACTGAAAAACCCTATCAGTGTTGTAGCCAGATGATTTAAGCAAATAAATACATTAAAGAATTACAACATAGAAACAGGCCTAGTGTGTGGCTACAATGCTCTTGGCTACATCTTGGAGAGTCTCTGAAGCGCTGCCTATTCTCAGATCACCAACAGAGCCATCTTGAAACCATCTCCTACAGGCTGGCTGCAGGCTGCCGTGAGGTGGAGTCCTCAGTGAAAGACTGGCAATCTTCCCCAATCCTTAAAAGCCAAAACAGTTTGGCTCTCTTCCAGCAAGAGCAAACTCTTGCTCATTTCCACCATTAAGTAAAAAAAAATAAAATGCTGGAAAATCCACATTTTTTTTATTAATCAAAAAGATGAACTGAGCTTTCAGCGCAGTTTTATGGAACTCAGCCTTCCAATTGTGTGCTCCTCCTTCCTTTTTCTCCTGTAAAGAGCAAATCTGAAGCTTGCTTTCATTTCCAACAAATGAGGATACGTTTATGTCCAAATGAGGGACTGGGATTAGCATTATCTATGGTTTCACAAAACAGCATAAACCAGACTGAACATTTTACTTATCAGTTTGATACTCTGCTTTTTTTCCCACTGTGTTTAACATAAAAAGGTACAATTTAATTGTGTTTTTAAAAGAAATTTAGATTTTAGTTTCAGAACAGCTGTAAAACAAAATTCAACTGGACTCCTTATAAAAAGGTAAATGTTTCCCTGTCCAGTCATGTTCAACTCTAGGTGCTGTGCTCATCTCCATTCGTTGGCCAACTGAGGCAGCGTTGTCTGAAGACATTTTTTTTGTGGTCATGTGGCCAGCATGGCTATGCGCCAAGGCTCATGGAACACAAGAGGAAATCCCATTATTGGCTTATTTCTGTAAACTATTAGTAAAACTAAATTCAGTTATCCAAATTCATATGTAATTGTGACAAAGGAAACCACATCTGGTTCAGACAATTAATTGAATTAATTATATAATTTCCAAAGAATAAAAGTAAGTTCTTTAGAAACTGGAGTATAGAATGACCAAAATATTGGCAAGGAGATTATGTTTGAGAGCCTAATCTGTGTAAATTTGAGAGCTTAATCTGTGAGCCCACTGGAGATGGATGGCCAATACATTTAAATGAATAAATAAATAAATGAAGTATGACGAGCAATAAATCAACTGTTAAATAGGAAAGCACCAAGCACAGATGAAATGCCCACTGAAGCTGCAAGAGAAGAGTCACTTCCAAGTATTAAGAGCTCTACGCCAGCAAATGTGGAACAAGTTTACATGGCCTAGAAAATGGAAGAGATCAGTTTTTATGTTCAGTTTTATACCGAAAAACAGAGTGACAAGAGTCACTGTTGAACCATTTCACTAATTCCATATGCATAAAAATTTGATTTGAAATCTTACAGAGAACAATAGATCTTTCTATGGAGAAATTCCAAATGCACAGGGATATTTCTGAAAAGGCAAAGAGGAAAGAGATCAGATAGACTATATAAGATAAATAATAGAGAGCAAGAGAAGAGGAGGTTTCCCAGTTCAACAAAAAATGGGGTCTTTCAGTCAAAATTTAAGATTTCCTAAATTGGCTATGAACAAATCATAAGTTTTCCCCTTATGCTGTTGATGGAACTGGCTCATTCACTAATACAGATAACATATCAAGCTTTGTTGGGATCCGTACCAACCATAATTTGCATCTAAAAGGTACATTTTTTATTCCTATTCTTCTATCACTCTGACCACTCTGGTGTTTATTTTTCTCATTTTCAGTATCTAGAAATCCAAGTTTTATCTTAATTTATATAACTGCTTTGCTTTGACTATAATTTGAGCCTTTCTTAAATTAGCAAGTTTTCTTGGAAGAAAATGTGACCGCTATGATATATGTGTCATGCATGTATGTTTCAGAAATAAAGATACGACTGGAAACTTACAGTTACTTTAGCTATATACCTGGGCTGCAAAAATCTGGATGGCAGGAAAGACAAATAGAAAGTTCAAACCCTTCTGCTATAATAGGGAAGCTGGAGGGTGCAGTGGAGCAGTGCCTTAATGATGCTGGAACTGCGAACCAGAAATGTCTGCACTCCAGCGGTTCGAGGCCAGCTCTGAGAGACAGGGTGAGCTCCCCTGCTTGCTCCCTGGCCCCTGCCCACCCAGCAGTTTGAAAACATGCAATATTGCAAATAGATAAATGGGTACCACTTTGGTAGGAAAAACCTAGCTGCATTTGTGTGTGCAGGGAGTGGAAGCGGCACTGGATCTGGCCAGAGACAAGGCGACGCAACACGAGATAAGGCGAGGCGAGATCAGTGGAGGAGCCCAGAAGAGCCAGCAACCTTAGTGCCACTAGTCAGCTGGTGTAAGCTAATTTGCACCCTGCAGTGCACCAAGGATAGGTGTGCAAGTGCTGAACAGAATGAACTAGCAATTTAGGCTGTCAGGACTGCGTTGTGTCTAGTATTTGTAGATTTCCCTCTAGCCATGTAGCAAAATAGTGATTTGTTCTATAAACCAAACTTAACACTGCTACTTAGGTAAATGTAGATCTGGGGTACAGATGACTAAGAAAACCCTAATTTTACGTAAATAAATAGGATTTTCATTGTGTCTGTGAGAATCCTGACATCTTTTCTAATAAAAAGCTAGGCTAGAAGAGAGGCATATTTTCAAATAATGAACTTATAACCTAAAAGATGATGAATGCTGAATTGGGATAGTTTGCACTGCTTTAGAAAGCACAATTTTTGCTTCCTTGTCCGCTTTTCACTGGAACAGAACAGTGCCTAACTGTTTAACTTGTGGTTAAGGATTATTTGTATCAGGCCCTTCTGTAGGTAAAGAGGCATGCATTTGGTAGTATGCCCGTAGAACCCTGCACAGGATCTCTGGTTACACACTGCAAATGAGTAACATAACAGGAAACCTGGAGCCTGATATTATTCCACGGGAAAGATTAGTTATTTGGAAAAAGAGCTCTACAGCAGCCTAATGGATTTTTGGAGAAAAGGCAAGCAACACAATTTTAAATTCACAAGGCAATATTATCATTTGGGAATCACTCATCAAAAGCAGCCCGTTTTTCTCTTCTATCTGTGTACCGTTTTCATTCCAGTTCTGAAAACTTCATGTGGGGAAAAGCCCAGAAGCCCTTTTCATTAACAGAGTTCAGCTTTATAATCAAGAAAGATGATCAGTAATCAAGAAGTTGATGGTATGGGAAGAGTGTTGTTCTTTGTGGAGAAATTAACACTAGTTCTTATTCACCAAACATCAAGAAGCAGGGCTTGGTCTTAGATGCTAGAATTGCTTTTATGGTGCCTAACATTGTCATGCATTGACATGAAGACTGTAAATGCTGGGAGTTGTACATCTAGAGACACCAGGATGAAAGGTTGCTCGAACCTTGTGAGAACTGGGAGATTGAAATCCTCCTGAACTATACTTCCAGCATCCTGAATCATCTTCGTCAATCATCTGATGGAGATTATAGGAAGGGCATCACAATGTCTGTTAGGTTGTTATTGTTTGTCAAATCAACCCTTACTATTATGGGCTACAGACTCAGGTTGTCACAGTTTGGCAATATTTTTGGAGGTAGCATGGCTTTCTTCCTAGGGCTGAGAGTTAGGGTTAGGGTTAGAGTGCCTAAAGTAGGACTAGAACTCATGGTCTTTTGGCTTCTAATTTAGCACATGAACCACTATATCACACTAGCTTTCTCTGAAACAGTTAGAGAGTATAACATTAGGGGGGGAAATGTCAACAACAACAACAACAACAAAAACAAACTCCAGGAGTTGGTAACATGATAGAGCCGAGGTGGCCCAGTGGTTAGAGTGCAGTACTGCAGGCTTCTTCAGCTGACTGCTAGCTGCAGTTCGGCGGTTCAAATCTCACCGGCTCAAGGTTGACTCAGCCTTCCATCCTTCCGAGGTGGGTAAAATGAGGACCCGGATTGTTGGGGGCAATATGCTGACTCTGTGAACCGCTTAGAGAGGGCTGTAAAGGCACTGTAAAGCGGTATATAAGTCTAAGTGCTATTGCTATTGCTATACCCATTGACATTAATGGTTCATAGACACATGCTTTGACATTCCCCAATCTTCCTGCCCCTCCTGATTACAGGTAGTCCTCGACTTACAACTCAAACTGGGATCTGAACCTCTGTCGCTAAATGAGTGGTTGTTAAGTGAGTCACACTAGATTTTATGATCTTTTTTGTCAGGGTCATTAAGTGAATCAGACCAGCGTTAAGTGAATCCAGCTTCCTCCATTGACTTTGCTTGTTGGAAGCTGACTAGGAAGATTGCAAATAGCTATCACATAAACCTGGGATGCTGCAACCATCGTAAATATTGCTGGTTGCCAGGCACCCAAATTTTGATCACATGACCATAGGGACACAGTGACAGATGTAAGTGCAAGAATCGGTTGTCACATTTTTCAGTGCGGTTGTAACTCTGAACTGTTGCTAAACAAATAGTTGTAAGTCTAGAACTACTGTACCTGTACATCCCTTTTAAAAGATTAATTAAATTCCAAATAATAAATGGGAATTAGTTTGCTACAAAGCAAAACATTAGTCTTAATTGGCACTTTTTAATTCATCATATATAAAAAGGCTTTTGGCCCCACAGAGCCTTAAAGAAAAAGACAATTCAAGGTTTTATTGAGTAGTTCACTGAGCCAGAGGCCAAGGCCAAATTTAAACCAGGGTAATTGAGAAAATCTTGGTGGAGTGGAGGGAATGGCGGAGTGTATAACTCCATCATTTGCTCTCTGGTTTTAAGACTAGCCATGCCTCTCATGCTAGTCATTTTCTCAGAGCACTCAGATATGCTCTCAGTGCTCTGAATGTGCCCATTGATCTAAAAGTTTGCTTCATCTTGAAGTATAGCACTATTTCTATGACCTCCCGGGTGAAATATATTACACACATTTGGGGGGGGGGAAGAGCTCCATTCAAGGCATTTTGGTTTTTCTTTTGTTTCCAAACCATGTGGCATGGATTTTGCCACACAGGATGTTCTCCCTTGCTCTGACAATGGGATGCATCCAGAGCCGTGGAATGTCTCCAGCCACATGCTGTCTTTTCACTATCATCTCAGTGACAGGAAAAGAGTGTTAGAATCTGTGTCCAAAGAGTCCCATGATCCACATTCCTTTTGCATTTGTTTGTGTTCCCAGAGGGAATGTGGTTTGAAAGGGGAGGGGGGTTTGGAAGAACTATTTTTAAACCAGCACGATATGCCACTTAATATAACTTTTCCACCCAGAAATCACTAAAGTGTTGCCTGCTTCAGAAGCACAATGTTATTCCTTCCTAAGCACATTTGCTACATTTGCCCAAGATGCTGAATAAGGTCTGCCAGTCAGTGCCAAACAGGAAAGCCTCCTTGAGACCGTCATGTTGCGGTGGCACAGTGGTTAGAGTGCAGTACTGCAGGCTACTTCTGCTGATCACTGGCTGCCAGCAGTTTGGCAGATCGAATCTCACCAGGCTCAAGGTTGACTCAGCCTTCCATCCTTCCGAGGTAGGTAAAATGAGGACCCAGATTGTTGGGGGCAATATGCTGACTCTGTAAACCGCTTAGAGAGGGCTGTAAAAGCACTGTGAAGCGGTATGTAAGTCTAAGTGCTATTGCTATTGCTATGTCCTTGGGCTGAATTTTGGATAAGCTCTGGAGCTTCGAACATGCCAGGCACTGAACCCTTTATCTAGATCTGTGCTTCTCAATATTAGCAACTTTAAGATATGTGGACTTCTGGAATTCCCCAGCCAACAAATCTTAAAGTTGCCAAGGTTGAGAAATATGGATCTAGATACTTAGACACATGAGTGGTGGCTTTTGAAAACTAAGAATCAACCTATTTGTGGCTTTTGAAAACTAAGAATCAACTCATCTAAACAAGTATTTCCCTGATTTTTCTACACCATTCATCAAATAAGGCAACTGGTTCTTATCGGCATTGTTGTTCGAATCAGATTTAAATTATGTCTTTCTTTCATCAAGTCACAGTAAGATGTTCACATTCAGTCCTCTATTCCCCACCCCTGGAGCAACCAGATGAGATAGGTTGAGTTGACAGAGGGTGACTGGCCCCAAACCATGCACTGAGCTTCCATGGAGAATGCAGACTTGAAGTGGGGAACCCCTGGTCTTAAGTCCTAGATCTCCCTTGCTCTGCTAAATACTTTAAGCCATCTATTGTCTCCAGTTGTGACTGTTGTTCTGTCCACTTTCAACCCCATAGCAGCTTTACATAAGTGTCTAAGCCAGTGTTGGCGAATCTTTTCGGCACCGAGTGCCGAAACAGGAGTGCGCGCATGCACGGGACAGCACCGGAAATCAGAAGAGCAACTCCCCGGCATGCACATGTGGGAACGCCAGAAACCGGAAGAGTAGTTCCCTGGCGCGCATGTGTGCGCCGGGAAGCTGAGCTTCCAGTTTCCGGTGTGCGCATGTGCGCCGATCACCTGGTCTTCTGGTTTCTGGCACACATGCATGCGCAAAGACCAGCTGGCTGGCGCACATGTGTATGCCGGAACCCAGAAGAGCAACGGGCGACTGCTGGCGTGCCCGGAGAGATGGCTCTGCATGCCACGTGCCATCACTGGTCTAAGCATTAAAAAAATGAAGATGATAGGGGAATGTGATAACAAATTTCTAAATGATTCCAGGTATTAATTTAAACTGTAAAAAACATTGTTACACCTGCCTCAAAACTGGTCAAATTTGGAAAACAGAATCCTCACTTCACTGCAAATTACCTACTGAAAAATTTAGCTGACACTGGAGTGGTTGTCCACAGATCTAAAGTACACTATTAGCAAAAGAACAAGGATTTGCATGGCACAGTTGGCAGAAAAAAAAATTCTGACCTTATTGCCAAAGTTGTAATAAGACTTACAAACATAACCTTACAAAGATGTAAGGTATGGAGAAGAAAATCTTGGTAGACTGCTGAAACATTTTGAACAAAGTGCATTGGATTGATGAACCAAAAATTGAACTGTTCAGCTGAAGCCACCCAGTATATATTTGGAAAAAAGAGAGATGAATGATTTGAAGCCTAAGAATTTGCATAATATAAATAAATGTGAATATTTATGAGCAACAATAAAGCAGTTTGACTAACTGACCACTATTGCACTCTGCACTTTTTTTTCACTTTTAAGTTTGGCAAAAAATGAATCCAAGATGGCTTTGAACTGCTTTAGTGGGATTATGGTTTGGAAATGCCCTATCTGGAATAGAACAGCAGTCACACCTGGTTGTATAAGGTCACAAAACACGTTGAAGTAAACATGTGCAGGTTGAACACTGACACATACACACAATACTTTCTCTCACCAAAGCACATTTGTTCATGTGTTGAATATGTGGAGAGTGCTAATCTTTTGCTGAAATTGTGGGTTGGGAACAAAATCGGTTTTGCCAGAAAGAGATGGCACCTTTACAGTGCAAAAATATATCTTAAATTGTCGTGGTTTCCTTCCAGAATATTTGGAAGCTATAACTTCTGAGAATGCTAAGGAGACTTGAACATACTGGCTAGGATTATGGCTGGTGTCATCCAGTACATCAAGACTGAGATAGACTGCTCTAGCCTTCATACTCCTACTGCTGTCACCAACCCCTATAGTTCCTTAAATTTATTGCAGACAAGAAATGATTATTAAGGTCATTTTGGCTTTGGCATAGTTAGGCCATCTAGTATTATGAGCTACGGTGGCGCAGTGGTTAGAACGCAGTACTGCAGGCTACTTCCGCTGACTGCCGGCTGACTGCAATTTGTCAGTTCAAATCGCACCAGGCTCAAGGTTGACTCAGCCTTCCATCCCTCCGAGGTGGGTAAAATGAGGACCCAAATTGTTGAGGGCAATATGCTGACTCTGTAAACTGCTTAGAGAGGGCTGTAAAGCACTGTAAAGCGGTATATAAGTCTAAGTGCTATTGCTATTATCCAATATATTTTGACTCTGACTCCCATTAGTGTCCATGATCATGGGCATCGTAACCCAAATATCTGGACTGCTAATGTCTTTGCACTGCTTTATGATATTTAAATGTCATAAAAGCTAGATTAGGCTGTCTGCCTATGTTTCTATGTTTCCATCTCTCTTACAAAGAATGGTAGGGAGAGCTTAAAAAAATAAAAAGGATGTTTTATGTCTCATATTGCTTTTGGGTAGAAAACTAAAGCAGCTATGATAAATGAACAACTGAAATGACTAGCATCTTACAGTATTCTATTTCTATTCCAAATTTTATCAGTTGCTAAGTAGATTCTAACATAACGAACATTCAAGATGATTGAAATGATCATTAAACTAACTCCAAATTTCAACAAATGAATCACCATAGAAACAACCCTTTATCCAGAAAGTTGCCACAAAGCTTACAATGATCTTCACTGTGGTTGTTTTCCTCAGTTCTCTCTTGTGTTAATCAGGGTTAATTGTTGCTCTACCTGAATAATACGTTCTGAGGAAAAACATTTGACATCTTCGAAACAAGGTTTTCCTAACACTATAACAAGCCTGTCAGAAAGAGTCAGCGAGGCCGTACCTATAAGTAATCCCGGCAAAGGCATCTTCAAACTGTGACTCCTGAAAATCAGTTTTCAGTTCCCCAGTCTTTCCAGAATGGGGTGGGAAGCTCTTTTTGAAATATTGAGGAGGGATCTCAACTGGATGTCGTCGTCCCCTGACTGAATTGGTTTGATTATGGCCACAGAATAGAGGTTTATGGCCAAATTCTGCATATTGATATCCAAGTTAGCTCCACTACTTTCTTTCAAAGGAAATATAGGTAAGACCACCACCTAAGTAGTCTTCCCTCAAAGTAGAGACATACCTCCCGGTCCCAGATGGTTCAGTCTAATGGGGCATTAAACTTTGCTAGCAGATGAAGATTAAGTTTATTGGTAAGAGGTTTTAAAAAAACTTCCCCGTTTACATATGGTGATCAGTAATGTTATTGTCCAGTACTTTCTTTTCCATCTCTGAAGACTCCGCAAAACAACTAATACAATTTTTTTAAAAAAGCTATGTATGTGTGCGTGTGTGTTTCCTCGAAAATAAGACCCGGTCTTATTTATTTATTTTTGCCTGCAAAAGAGGCAATAGGTCTGATTTTGGGGGGTGTCTTTTCCACTGTCTCACCTCACAGAGGCGAACTGACAGCCCCGCCCAGCAGGAGCCCGTGTGGCTGCTGCCGGCCCACTTCTTCTGTGGCCGCTTGTCGCTGCTCGCACGCAGCACCCCCCCGGCCTCCATTTCACCATCATAGGGCTTCAGGAAAGGCCTCTGCAGCTGAGAAGCGCGCTCTGGATTGACACATGCGGCACCCCCCCGGCCTTCATTTCACCATCAGAGGCCTTTCCTGAAGGCTTCTGAAGGCGAAACAGAGGCCGGGGGCGACATGCGCAAGCGGCGGCAAGCGGCTGCAGAAGTGGGCTAGCAAGGCGAGGCAGGTGTCGGGGTGTGGGAGGCCTGGCTGCAACTGTCATAAGTGGGTGTGGGGCACATGGGGCAGCTCCACCCCCCATCCTTGCCCTAGCTTGATTTTTACCAGTGCACCTCACCCCACCTCGTGCAACCAGATGGGCGGGGTCTTAACCAGGGCTTATTTTTGGGATAGATGTTATTTTTGGAGGAACACGGGTATGACGGGTATGTTTAGTGACCATTCAAACTGAAATAATGGAACTGAAAAGGTAGTTTTACTACTGGTCCTCAAACCTATGTCTATTACAACATCCCTGCGGTCATGGGATTACAATTCGGCTACTTAGCAACCAGTGTGCATTTATGACGGCTATAGTGTCTTGCAGACACCTAATTGCCATTTGTGAACTTCATAGCCAGCTTCCAATAAGCATAGTCAACGGAGAAGTTGGCAGGAAGTCACAAGTCATGGCCTTGGGATGTTGTGCTTAATGACTGTAGGTGATTCACTTAACAACTGCAATGGAACTGACATCAGCAGTCCAGCATGATCACATGAAGCTTCACATAATGATGATGATGTTGTTGCTTAGCATGAAGTTGCCACTCCCCATTGGAATCTTTAAGTGAGGACTACCTGTACATAACCGACCTGCACGCACGCACGCACGCACCCACTCACTGTCTCTCTCACACATACAAACACACCCTTTACAAAACTTTATCTTGTGTTAAACAGTGTTATGCAAAGCAAGGAAAAAGAATAGTCATACACAACAGAAACTGCAGTCAGGAGACAGGAGAAAAAGAAATCTAACTAAATCTAACTGAGACCCAAACAACTTATTGCATCTCTCCTTTGTACCCTCTTTGTACCCTCACAAGCCATTCTTGCTTCTACTGCATCCATAGACTACTTCATTGATGGCTTTTTATTCTTATCTGTCTGTTTCCAAGAATTTTATAAATTCTTCTGTCCAAACACAACTTTCTTGGTTACGCTCTGCTCTTCAATCCATTCAGTCTTCCGTCATATATTTTGTGATTTAATCTTCATCACTTTTCTCTATATGACTAAATTACTGTAAGAACATCTTTTGTTAATCACTTCTGAGTCCAGTCCACGTTCATTAGCACCATAGTTTCTAGATCCTATCTCTTTGTTTGCCACATACATACTTAAGCCCCCCCTTCTCGTTGCATTCAGCTTATTTTTAATGTTTTCCCCCCACCCCCGGCATATCCAACTCTTACTTCCTTATTACAGAGCAGACAGAGGTATGCTCTTCTACACTGACACTTTTGCTTCTTTTGTCTAGATTCATTACTCATAACAAACTACAAATAACCAAACCTTTCTCCATTCACTTCCCCATTTTTATTAAACATTCTAGCGATGTACGTAAATTCCTGCACTAGCTCTAATTTTTCCCAATTGATGTTAATTCAGTTTTTCCTGTCAAAAAGCTACACTCATTTTAATGCCAATATCCCTTGTTGCATCATGCAGTGTAACATTGGCATCAAATCATCCAGGTTCTCAACCAACAATATGATATAAAGTACATATACTTTAGTTGGAGGGGGAAGGAGGAAGTTATTAAGAGGACTTCTCTTACATACTTGTGTGGGTTATCATGATGCAAGTATGAAAGTGCACTTGAGTCATGTTATCACAATGCATGTATTATTATTTTGCCATCATCATGATTAGGAACAGATGCCTATGGAAGTACACACACATTTTTCTGTACCAACACAGGTTCTAACAAATCACAAGCATTCTTTACATATTTATCCATAAATACATGAAAGAACCAAGAAAAGAATAACGTATCTTCACTGCCTTGAGTTATATAAAAAAAGTGGGAAATAACAACAACAACTTTATCTGACTCTTCGTTTGGCATCAAATCATTTGCTAAGCATTCAGTTTATCCTAACACATCCTTTACTTATTTATGCATTTATTATTCCAATTTATATAGATACCCATCACACACACACACACACACACACACACACATATTGTGTGTTACAAATAGTAAAAATAATATAAAACTTTATTTCCATAATATGCTATTCTTATTTCACCTAGCAAACAAACTTCAACTCCATATTCTCATATAACATATAGTGCTACAGAAATTGTAGATTCCTACACATTTTCTTTTTTTCATTTTATGCTACTTTAGTTTTCAGGAGAAAAACCTCATCTCCTGATGGTGGGTTTTAGGAAAATAACAGGGCCATTTCCATACTTTCTTCCTTCTCCTTCCTCCACCATTAATTTCCTTGTTTACTTTTTCATTGTTATTCTAACACATCCTCAGCAGTATTGTACTGAATCTTTCTCTCATCACTGACAAAATTAAGTCTCTCAGATGGAGCTCAGCTAAAACCACAAATACTACAAGTATATTTTGTTCAAATTCTTCTTGTTTATACTTCTTAAGACTTTTCTTATGTACCTACTATTGTATCTAATGCTATTTTCTCAATAACTCAGCCTTTTCATTACTAAATCACATCAAGATGTTCCTTCTGCCATTGTTTCTATGATTTCCTCTCCTTTGTATTATATTGATTTAAAGCATGGCTGTCCAACTTTCTGGGCTGCGTTGAGTGAAGAGGAATGTCTTGGACTACATATAAAAGATTAGTTTATAGTTAATGTATATAAATAACAAACTTCCTTTATTGTTTAATATTTTTATTATATACTGTGGGGCTGCATTACTAGCTGTCCAGAGCCACGTGCAGCCCGCAGGCTGTGGATTGGACACACCTATTTTAGAATATACATGTGCATAATAAATTCATAATAACTTATACAGATCATCCTTGACTTATGACCGGTTGCTTAGTGACCATTCAAAGTTACAACCTACCCGAAAAAGGAGACATGACCGGATCTGAAGTTCTGATTGTTCCCTCCCTGCAGTGTCATGTGACCACAGTTTGAACACTCAGCACTTACAGCCATTTGCAGCATCCATCTTCTGGTTAGTTTACATTAATAATTGCCCCCCTCAAGTTGTAAAATCTGCAGTCATGTGACCGACCCATTTTACAACTGTTTTACAACTGTCATGGGTTGGTTCCATTATATGAGTGGTGCGGTGGCCTAGAGGTGGAGCTCTCGCCTCACATTCAGGAGACTGTGAGTTCGATCCTAGGTAGAGGCAGATATTTCTCTCTCTGGGCACGTTGAGATTATATCTGCTGAATATAACTCCACATTGGCGATAGGAAGGGCATCCGGTCAGTAAACACTCAGCTCCATTCAGTTGCCCAGACTCCACCCCGCAAGGGATTATGGGGTCATTAAAAGACGACGATGATGATGATGATGGGTTGGCTCCATTATGATAATCTGTCAAGAACTACTTGTATTACAATGCTATAGAGAGAATATAGCAACATAAAGAAAGACGCCTATGCTACGCTTCTCTCAATTCCAAAATTCAAAAGTATCATTGTCTTTTTTTGCTCTATCTGCAAGTGCTTCATATTTCCTTAACAATACCGATAGAAAGAAAGAAGGTATAGAAACTGTTTTCTCTATATATACCTTTCTCTAATGCAACTTTAGAAAAACAAAACGTAAGTTAAAAACATATATTAAAGATTAACGCTATAGTCACAATTCTTACAGATTTTTGAGCCTAGAAGATATACGTATAGTATTACAATTGCATCTTCTCATTACCAAGAGTTTCAAAAGAAAGCCAATACCACATTTCTAATTCCTGTAGGGAAAGCTGTACATATTAAGATTCCATGACAAGCAGGGATTCTGTCTCCCCCACTGCCATTTAATTATGGAAAAACAGAGCCATTGAGTGAGATGGGTGGCCATAGAAATCAAATAAATAAATAAATAAATAAATAATAAACAAACAAACAAACAAACAAACAAACAAATTGTTAGAATATTCATGACTGGGAGAGCCATGTTAACAAGGTTAGCCGATGAATAGGCATAGCAACTAAGTCAGCCAATGGGAGCTAACCACATCTGAGTCTGTGCAGAGAATCGAAACTGAAAACGTAAGCTTAAGGCTGGGCGTGGCTCAGTCTACACTCTCTCCACTCTGCTCTTTGTCCTCTCTGTGCTTGTACTCACTGCTGAAATGAAGCTAACTCCTGCTTGTGTTTACTTGAAGAAATAATCTACTAATGGTATTGTAAATTCATCTGTTACTATGTTTATAAAGAAGTTATTGAATCCAGCTGAATCAGTCATCTGTGTGTGCTTCTGGTTTTGATTTTTGCAACAAATTCTAATAGGTTATGGGCCCAGAGCACTCTGAAGACTGCATTGTAATTTAAGCTGAAGAGACTGCCTGTGTTTAGAAAGCGAAACAAGGCAGAGATTGCAGGATGGCTGCTGTTGAC
>QLTV01002975.1:1108118-1136135 GCA_003457575.1 Thermophis baileyi | reverse complement strand
AAATAAAATAATAAAATAAAATAAAATAAAATAAAATAAAATAAAATAATAAAATAATAAAATAAAATAAAATAAAATAAAATAAAATAAAATAAAATAATAAAATAAAATAAAATAAAATAAAATAATAAAATAATAAAATAATAATAAAATAATTTTTTTTACTACAGGTCAAGAATCTGGACTAAATAAGATTTACTAAGGGTTACTAAATCAAAGAAAAATCACTTAGGGGCAATCTCATCTTGCACCTTACTCAACTTAAGAGTTTGAGCATGACTAGGTGCACAGTAGGTCTATTGTAAAATCTGGATCCATCAGACTCTTAAGCCAGGCCACTTTAACAATTTCATCACCACCACCACCACCACCACCACCACCACCACCCTTCTCCACAGAAATTGAGGCAACAATAGGTCTGTACAACACAGAGTGATCCAATGATGGCAACTGAGTAAAAGAAATGTCCTCCATGTCCAAATATCCTCCCCATATGTGTATTCTTGCATGCATAGGTGCATCAGGAAAACCACTAATTGTCAAAGACACAAGTATACATCATCCTCAAACAGACCTGGGCTTATCACAAAGAGTCAGCCTGTTGAATTAGGCCAAGTTAAAAAACAGGCATGACAGGGATTTCTGGAATATCCTGTTGTAGGATAGAAGAGGATAGAATAAGAGAATTTTGAGTTTCTGTTTGTCCCATTTTTTATCAAACAAAATCAAGGCAGAGTTATTTTGAGTTCCTGTCTCATGTTCCCTACTAGTAATCTTTTCTAAACGTCCCTCCTCCCTTTATGGTTCACTCTTTTTTTTGTTTCCAAGGCCAGATCTACATTTCTTCCCACAGTCATCTTCTGCCTGGCTTTCCTTGCTCCACCTCAAAAAGGGTGCTTTTTCAAGCACAAGCTATGATGCGGCCATAAACACATATCCTTCACCATATTTTTTATTACTTGAATTATTTAATTATAGTTTTAAATTGGACTTTGGGTGTGGGAATAAACAGAAGGCCAGAGTATCAATTCAATAACTGAAGTGTGAGAAGTTATATATTAGATACAGGGTCTGTAGAAGACAGAATAGCAGCTGCTGTCAAGTTTTAGTAAAGAAAAAAGCATCAAAATAGGGGAAATAGCAAGTTATTCAGATTAATACAATCAAGGTCAGAATTGAAATATCATCAATTGATTCAAGGTGTAGATTGTGCAAAGAAGCAGAAGAAACAGTAGATCATACAGTCAGAACATGTAAGAAGATCGTACAAGCCAGTGGTGGGTTTCAATTTTTTTTACTACCGGTTCTGTGGGCGTGGCTTGGTGGGCGTGGCATGGCGTGGCTTGTTGGGCATGGCAGGGGAAGGATACTGTAAAATCTCCATTCCCTCCCCACTCCAGGGGAAGGTTACTGCAAAATCCCCATTTTCTCCCGATCAGCTGGGACTTGGGAGACAGATAATAGATGGAGGCGGGGACAGTCAAAGGTGGTATTTACCGGTTCTCCGAACTACTCAAAATTTCCGCTACCGGTTCTCCAGGACTGGTCAGAACCTGCTGAAACCCACCTCTTGTACAAGCGGATTATAAATAGCAATAGCAATAGCACTTAGACTTATATACCGCTTCATAGTGCTTTACAGCCCTCTCTAAGCAGTTCACAGAGTCAGCATATTGCCCCCAACAATCTGGGTCCTCATTTTACCCACCTCAGAAGGATGGAAGGCTGAGGCAACCCTGAGCCGGTGAGATTTGAACCGCCGAACTGCAGCTAGCAGTCAGCTGAAGTAGCCTGCAGTGCTGCACTCTAACCACTGCGCCACCTCGGCTCTGTGTAATAAATGATTACCAAAAATTACCATTTGCCAGTAATGAAAAATTGGGGGGGGGGATCATGTAGTTAAAAAAGTAGTTGAAAATGAGAATGAGACTATAGGTAGACAAAAATGCCAAATTCAGTCAAAACATCTGGCTGATTTTGCAGCCAGCCATAATTCAGCCAAATCTCTGTTAGCATTTTTAAGCATTTTAACTGGGATTTGGTATTGAGCAATGATGGCTTTCAATCAATCAAGATCAGGTTGTGTTTGACACAAATGTTTCACTTGGCCCATGACCAAGACTTGCAGTCTCCCAGCGTTGAAGAAATGCTATTTGGATACGTTTGCCTCTGTGTCTGTGTTTCTTGTTCATTTCAGAACAGGTGCCATTCCTTACAACCAAAATGACTGTATATGGAAGAAAAGGAATACTTTGATTTTTTTTAAAAATCATCAGTAATGTTAAGAGAGAAACTTTGGAATTAATAATATACAAAATGGTAAAATTAATATTTCAGTGTAGGAAGATTTTACTTTCCAAAAGTTTTGCCTTTGTGGCATGAGATTTTGGCTTGGTTTGCACATCACACAGCTACGAACAAGCTGCTATGCAGGTTCACACATTGTGCAAAAGCATGGTTTGTTTAATCATAGCTTGTTGACTAAATCACAATCATTGGTTGGATTTACACAATGAGGAAAGCCAAAATGAAACATATCACATTGTAACTTAGATTAGTTCAAAGTTACAATGGCAGTGAAAAAAGTGACTTATGACCATTTTTCACACTTAACGACCGACGGTCGTTAAGTGTGAAAAATGGTCATAAGTCACTTTTTCACCACATTTTACAAGTTGGCCACTCCCACCTGGTCACACGACTGCCAAGCCACTCCCACCCAGTCACATGGCCATCAAGCCACTCCCACCCAGTCACATGGCCGCCAAGCCACTCCCACAAAATTAAGCCACGCCCACAGAGTGGTAGTAAAAAAATTGGGAACCCACCCCTGATGTAACCCAAACATTTTTAAATTAGTTATGCACCCATAACTAATGTTATGTGTTATTCTCTAGGGCAGCGGTCACCAACCGCGAGAAAATTTTGGTAGTCCGCAGAAAAATTATTTGCATTTTTAATATTGCACTAAATACTATTTATCTTTTTAAAAAATTCTTATTAGTGGTCCGCGGGATTGAAAATTATGAATTTAGTGATCCCTGAGGTCCGAAAGGTTGGCGACGCCTGCTCTAGGGTAAGCACCTGTAATAATAAAAACAACTAATGCGTAACGTGCTACCAAAAATTCTGAGGCAATTTAAAAATTAGTAAATTTTCTCGCGCCTCCTCTTTGTGTGTGTGCACTTTTAGGCACCATGGAGTTTAGTTTTACATGGAAACTAGAAGCATAGCAATCATTTGTTTTCCCTTATTGGGAAGTTGAGTTCAGTTGAATTCAACCGAATGTTGAGTGGAGTGGACAACCCACAGATCCATTTTATAGTCACCATTTGAAGGTATGTGGTGTTCAAATAATTGCTATCAGCAGCTCAATTTGGTCCCACACCTTTAACAAATTAAATCCTAAAAGAGGTTAACTGTTAAACTTTTGATAGGACTTAGTTTGAGAATGCACCTCAAAACCTCCCAAACTCTCAGAAACTGCAGAACATTTCACAATGTTCATGCAATAGGTTGAACAGCAAAAGCAATCTTATTCAAAAAGATATTTTTCAGGTTGTTGACATCACATCCAGGCATGTTCCAAATGACAGCAATAAGATTTTGCAAATGTATATCTGCCATAAATAGAAATTCATATATGTGGCATGGCTTATGATAAAGCATCACCTATATCATCACAAATCTATCTTCCACCACTGAGTCCAGAAAGCACTGAATTTATAAGCGATGTTTAAAGTATTGATATAGTTAATATGCTTTGGAATTAATTTAAGGAGATCAAATTACAACAGAGTAGTTTACCCTTTAAGTGCTGAGTATTTTCTCCTATGGAAGAATGCATATGGTTTCTATGCACCAAGAAATGTACCAGTATTTTGTGTCTAAAGGTTTTTAGTTTTTCCATTGTTTCATTGTAAATGGGGCTCTCCTTATAGTCTCATATTAAAGTCCAATTAATATGGTTACTTCTCCATATTTGCATAATTTTCTGTTTCCTCTTTTATGTAAAAGAGATAAACAATGTGCCGTATTTCAAATATTGAAAAACTTGAGAACTGCGGATTCAGATCTTGTCCGAGTCTTTCAATCATCTACTGTGCGCATGCAAACATGTCCAATTTGTACAGACCATTGAGACTCAAGGAAGCAGGGAATCTTAGTATTATGCCATCTAGATCATTTATGAAGATGTTGAAGAGCACTGAACCTATGATAGAACCTTGAGGTACTCCAATGCATGCTTCCCTTCATCTAGTTCCATGTAGTTCCATTGAGGACTGCCTACTGAGTGTGGTTGGTCAGCCAATTGTGATTCCATCTGGTGGTGATATTGTCTATCCCATATAGTTCTGTCTTACTGAGAAGTTGGCTGTGGTCTACTTTGTCAACTGCCTTACTGAAATCCAAGTATACTATACTGACAGTAGTCTTGGCTCTGATTGATGGTGGTGTGAAAGTTGTTTAAGTTCTAGTGGATCTTTGCCAGGCTTTCATGGTCAGCTAGTAAAGAATCGTATGCAGCCTTTCCCCACTCTAGCATCATCTTGAAACCATGGAGAGCTAGTTCTCATGACTGTTAGATTGGCAAAATAATGCTTGGATAACTCTAGAACAGCATTTCTCAATCTTGGTAAGATTGAGTGGGCTTCAACTCCCAGAATTCCCCAGGCAATTATGTTTTACTTCTCTAGAAGATATTAGAGCCATTTATTCACTGATTTGTAGCATCTTCTTGCATCATCTAATCACTAATCTGATGATCTGTGTTCTGCCCTGAACTATATGAGTACTTTATTCCCATATAGTTAAGAAATAAATATGGAAAAAAACGCTTCTCCACAACCCTGCCCTTCCATGGTCTTAACACAGTTCACTATAACAGAGTACAGTAATGTTCTAGAAAGGACTATTTCTGTATTGTGTATGAGCAATTAGAAGAGGAAACATGAAATAATAACGTTTAGGTTCCTGTATTGATGTGCTGCATTCCTTTGATTTTCATTGGAAGCAATTTAACTATTTTAACAGTTGCCTAACTGGCTTTTCTCCTGCACTTAGTAGTTTGCAGCGTAGTCCTATACACGTGAACCGTATACAAACATAAATTCCGTACATGTTGCTCCAGAGGTGGGTTCCTCCCGGTTCGCACTGATTCTATAGAACCGGTAGTAAACTGGTGGTGATGTCATGGAGCCGGTTCTGTCGGTGCCGGTCCGTGGGCGCCGCCATCTTTTTTTTTTGCTTTTTTTTTTTTTGAATTTTTTTTTGGGGGGGGATTTTTTGCTGGTTTTTGCTTCTGCGCGTGGGCAGAAGCCAGGTTTTCGGCACTAGGCATGCGCCGCCATCTTGTTTTTGGCTTTTTGGGGGATTTTTTTGCTTGTTTTGCTTCTGCACATGCGCAGAAGCCGAGTTTTCGGCACTGCGCATGTGCGGCCGCATGCGCAAAGTGCACGCAGGCCCATACGGCGCACAATGCATGCGCAGCCACGCAGCGCAGGAGGAAGCGAACCAGCGGCGAGGTAAGTTAGAACCCACCCCTGTGTTGCTCCCATGTAAGAAAGCATGGGATTTCAATGCAAGTTATTTTGTTTGGTCCCTGTTATTTTAATTTAGTGATGGTTGTTGCTTTGAGGTTCCCCCCTCTAATTTTAGAAAATATACAAATAAAACACCCAAACCACATGAAAGTCTGGCATCTAGGTCACATAAAACCTTAGCAGTAACATATCTTTACCAAATTATACTTATCCTACATAGAAGTAATTTATATTATTTTGGAGAACTGGGTAAACTGCTTTCAACACCTGCAGAACATCTGTTTCTTGAGAATTACCTGGACTGTATGCTTGATTATTTGCAACAGAAAAGATTTCTATTTGTCAAATTATCCACGAGGAAACAAAGGAATATTAAGTAACTTGAAGTATTCACACAAGGACATCCACATAATTATTTTAATTACTACTTCTTTAATTGCTGACCCTTTCTTCTATGCACTTACATTTTACAATGTCTCCCTGCAGCAATTATTGATAAAAGCAACACCAAGAAAGTTGTAAATTATTCAGAGCTGTACAGGATGCTGATTTCTTCAAACAGGTGTAGGGAGGCCTCAGCATCAGCCAAGGACTTCCAGATAAGTAGTTTATGAATAATCAGCAGATGCACAGGGCAATGTTATATCTGTGGCCTTGAAGTCATTTGTCAAGCCTCTGGCTTGTTTTACTCCCCTTAACTTCACATAAAGCCTTCAGAATTATACTCCATCTGGTTTAAATTGCCAGTTGTCACCAACAAGCCACATTAAGCAGTGCTTTTGTTCACATGGAAGGCAAAATAATTAAAAACTAAAAAGAAGCAAAGGCTTTCTGTCTCTGTACCTATACTAGAGAAGGAGAAGGGAACCCAAATTTTATCAAGATTTGCTTCAATAAAAAAAAATACCGGTAAGTCCCTCCTCATGAGCATTCATCATGGTGAGGGTACTTGCACAGAATCAAAGTCAATGGTGAAATCTAATTTTTTTCCCCTACCGGTTCTGTGGGCGTGGCTTTGTGGGCGTGGCTTTGTGGGTCATGTGACTGGGTGGGCGTGACTATGCAGTCATGTGACTGGGGGATCAAAATACAGAAACTCTTAACAATGTCCTGCTGGAGCAGGGTTGGACTAGATGACCTCCACGTCCCTTCCAGCCCTGGATTATCCTCTGAAGCTGCGTGTAGTGTCAGGTTTGTAGTCCTTCCTTCCTCTCCTTTTTCCCTCCCTCCCTCCCTCCCTCCCTCTCTTTCTCTTTCTTTCTTTCTTTCTTTCTTTCTTTCTTTCTTTCTTTCTTTCTTTCTTTCTTTCTTTCTCTCTCTCTCTCTCTCTCTCTCTCTCTCTCTCTCTCTCTCCCTCCCTCCCTCCCTCTCTCTCTCTCTCTTTCTTTCTTTTTCTTTCTTTCCACCCCACGCCCCGTTTTTGGCCTAGCAGGCTTCTGTGCGACGCACGATGGTCGGAACTTTTTTTAAAACTATTTTTTAGTATTTTTTACTACCGGTTCAGGCAAACCGGCCCGAACCGGTAGCATTTCACCCCTGATCAAGGTACAACTATGGAAATGCATGTTGAGTTCATGATTCTATGCCTGTTATTATATCACAGAGTCCTTAAAAGTGCTCCACTGAAATCTTCCTGTTAATTAACATGCACACAATGCCATTTGTATGAGGAAGGGAGGGGGGAGAGAGAGGGCAGCAAGTAATGTAACCAATGTTCCCTCTAACAAGGGAAATCGCCGCGCGGCAGTTCGAAACTGCTGCGCGGCGATTCCCTATGACGTGCGCGGCCGCGCGGCAACGTTCCCTCTAACAAGGGAAATCGCCGCGCGGCAGTTCAAAACTGCTGCGCGGCGATTCCCTGTCACGTGCGCGGCCGCGCGGCCGCGCACCTTAGAGGGAACAGTGAATGTAACCCAGGGGTCTCCAACCGTGGACCGGCCCCAGTCCATGGCATGCCAGCAACCGGGCCCCGCAAACAAATGAAGCCCCATTTTTGGGATGCAGGCAGCATGCAAAACCACGCCCCCTCCAGTCTGCGGAAAAACCTTTCTCCATGGAACCGGTCCCTGGTGCCCAAAAGGTTGGAGGCCACTGATGTAAATTTTTGGATCTCATGGGAACAAAAATCAGTAAGATGAAAGAGTGAATTGGGGTAGCATCAGAAATTTGGGGAGTAGTAGAAATGGCTCTGGGTATCTTTATTGCATGACTATTCAGCAATCCAGATTCAAAGGGAAAAGGGTGATTTGAAGCATGCATGGGTGTGCATGTAACACCTGTCAACAACTCATTGAAGAGTTATATCTTGTGTTTTACATGGTAGGGCAGAATTTAATTTAAGGAGGTGCAGACAGGTGGGGAATGTGTGCCCATGTACACTTCAAACCATCTTTTCCCCTGGATCTTGGCACAGCCCTAATTTTTGGTTTCTAGAATCGGTCCAACATGGTTTGTACTGCTCTTTCTTTGTAAGATGAACCAGGGGATCATCATTTCTATGGGGAGAAATTAAGGGAGATTTTTAAAGGTGTTTTGTAGCTGTGAGTTGGAGATGACTGGGGAGGTTTTAATCACTAATCCTCCATGAGTGGTATAGTATGACAGAAGAGACATAATCCAGGGTCCTTGAACAAATCTCATGGAGTTTTGTTCTTATGTTCTTAGAAAGAAAATTAATGAGGTTAAGCGGGGATTAGTGAAGCTATGGGGGAAAAATCGTGCCAAAGTGTGGTAGCCATAATATTTATATGTTGATTTATTTATTTAAACTCGACTTTCATAAGGAACACCAATTCTATCTAAAACAGAACAGTATTTGCAGCTCAATAGAACAAGCCTAACTTTGGCAAAATATAGGTAGTCCTTGACATGCAATAGAGCCCAAAATTTATGTTGATAAGCAAGACCGCTTAGAGAGGGCTGTAAAGCACTATGAAGCGGTATATAAGTCTAAGTGCTATTGCTATTGCTAAGATATTTGTTAAGAGAGTTTTACTCCATTTCACAACCTTTCTTGCGGCAGTTGTTAAGTGAATCACAGCAGTTGTTAAGTCAGTAACATGTTACTGAGTGGCTTCCCCATTGACTTTGCTTGTCAGAACGTCGTAAATGGTGAGCACATGACCCAGGGACATTGCGATCGTCAGAAATTCATGTCAGGTGTCCAATTTTTGATCATGTAACCGTGGGGAAGCTGCAACAGTTGTTAAGTTGATAAATGGTCATAAATCACTTTTTTCAGCACCGTTGTAACTTCAGTCACTAAACAACTGGTTGTAAATTGAGGACTATCAGTTAATAGAATGAAATAGCTCTTGTGCCAGTTTGTTTGTTTTTCTGATGGAATAAAAATCTTAAGCAATTTAAGTGTAATTCAATCTGATTGACTTAAAATCTCATTCGGTACTAGCCAACAAATTAAAACAAAAGTTGTGCATGACACTCACAGCGTCTATTTTTCAGATCAGTGAATACCATGTCACACAATCAAATGCAACAACCAAGACCAACTGGATGATTTTCATGTTCACATTCATTGTGTCCTGCCATTTTTTACTTTGGTCTTCCACATGGGCAATTGCCATCGGTGTTAAAATGGTAGGTGGTGCAGGCAACAGTGTGGAGTTCTGCTCACAGTATGTAGCCAGGCACCGTGGACTTTTCCCCATATTTTCGGTCATTGATGCAACACCCTTCTGCGGCGGTACAGTATCATTGCTGACAGGGTCAAGAAGTCTAATGAACAATGGAGCATGTGCATCTCCATGGCATGTAAAGGAGACTCAACAATTTTGGGGGTTGGCCAGCACTCAGTGCTATACAGTGCTATTGGGTGGCCCATCATTCTGTACACTTTCGATTTTAGATGAATTGGCATGCACTCCAGTGATCGACTTCCACTGTAGCCATGTTGTATTCACCCTTATGCACACTTCCTCATAAATGCCACCGTCACTTTGCAGATGGGATATTAAGAACGTAAGTTCTTGTGAGCTGTTGCTCACTTCTACCACACGCTTGGCTCTGCATCTGATGACATGAGATGCGGTTCATGAAAGTTTATACCTTTTAAATAAGATTTGTTAGTCAGAAAAGGTTTCAACAGATTCCTCCTAATTTTCTGCCACCATTGACTAACAGGACTGTCCTCCTACAAGTTTTCCAGTTTTGTAGTTCTATGATGCTTTGATTGTCTCCTATAACAAAGCCACAGGTTTTATTTTATAGAATTTGTATTACTGATTTTGCCACTAGGTGGTACTGTATGCTTTAACAAGTAATTGATAAATCTAACAATTTTTTTCTCCAAACATTAAGACCTGCAGGCTTTACTGTATAATACAACATTCTCATCATGACTGCACAAGCTAAATCGGCTGTTCTTTTCCTACTGTAAACACTGTATGTGGAAAACACAGGCACAATTGTGTTCTGAGCACAGAGGGGAGCTGGCAAAACTGCAATATGGAGCCACACTAACAAAAGGAAGTAAGAACTCAGTTATAGTAAAGGTCTCTGAAAGTATGGTATCCATCAGCCCCATTCTTCTTCCTCCTTTCTTGGACCCCCAATTGGTAGCTTCTGAGACAAAGATGACAGGTAAGGAAAAGGAAGCAGAAGCAGAAAACTTTTCTAATGGGCAACAAATCTCATGGAGTTTTGTACTTATGTTCTTAGAATTGTAAGCTGCCCACATTCACTTGGTTGAGCTGGGGAGCTATAGAAATTGAATGAATAAATACAATAAATACACCCAGGGGTGAAATGCTACCGGTTTGGGCTGGTTCTCCCAAACTGGTAGTAAAAAAAATGCTACTGGTTCACAGAACCAGTAGTAAAAAATACTAAAAAAAGTAAAAAAAGAAAGAAAGAAAGAAAGAAAGAAAGAAAGAAAGAAAGAAAGAAAGAAAGAAAGAAAGAAAGAAAGAAAGAAAGAAAGAGTGAGATAGGGAGGGAGGGAGGGAGGGAGGGAGGGAAAAAGGAGAGGAAGGAATGACTACAAACCTGGCACTATACACAGCTTCAGAGGATAATCCAGGGCTGGAAGGGACCTAGAGGTCATCTAGTCCAACCCTGCTCCAGCAGGACATTGTTAGAGTTTCTGTCTTTTGATCCCCCAGTCACATGACTGCATAGTCACGCCCACCCAGTCACATGACCCCCACCAAGCCACGCCCACAGAACCGGTAGGAAATTTTTTTAGATTTCACCACTGAATACACCCCACCAGCTGTCTTTATTTCAACAACAACAAGAACAACAATTCCTATGGTGCTTGAGTCTGAGTGATTTACCAATCTTCAGTATGGCAAAAATATATAAAATAATATAACCCTAAACAAATAAAATAATTATAAAAATGTTAACCATACATTTCTTTGGGAGAAGGATGTTTTTGAAATTTCTGTGGGAGCAATTCACACATCAGAGTACATAGCAAGCTGTATAAAATTGTTAGATAAATAAGATGGTTTTTGGGTTTAAATTTAGTTTATCAATCCAATTATAGGAATGGTCCCCAAAGAAAGGTAAAAGATATAACTTGCAGCATTTCCAATGATAGCCCTCCATAATGGCACATATTTCCCCCAGCAGTTGTTCTAACTTTATGAAACATGATCCAAATTTCCAGTCTCTGCCAGTAATTAAACTGCTAAAATAATGGAAACTAGAAAATGATTTCATTATCCTTCAATTTGTGGGGAAAAAATCTGGAGCTGAATAGAAGATTGGACAAAGGAACGAAACCGATGTGTGAAGATTAAGCCAAACAGATTTCAGAGGAGTAACCAAATTAGTCTTTTGCAGTCTGTTTTAAATATAGTGGGAGGGGCTCCCTAAAGAGCCATGCCCTTGAATTTAATGCCCTCCTAGGGTGTTTCTGAAATTCAGCCTGGTTTCCTATAGCCACTTAGAAGGAATCAATGTATCCCGTGGCCTGTTTTCTGTCAATTGGTTTAGCCCTCCCCTGAGGAAATTAGAGAGCCTTCTGAAATCCTAAAGGAAAATGCATTTACTGTGGCATAATCTTTCCTGAAGCAGAGCAAGCCTTTTCACACAGCTGAAGAGTTCTTCCCTATTAGCTGTGAATATAGAAGAGAAAAAATTGCTTAAAATGCAAACAAAATGAGAAACCAGTAGAGGCTGTAGTTGTTTCATTAAACCCTAAAGGTAAGCAAAAGAAGGAAAGCATGTGTACATGGAATAAAGTACACAATAAACTTGAGGAAATATTTTGCTTCTGCTGCATCTTAAAATCCAATCTGATTGTTAACACCATCTGAAACTGCCAAGTGGCCTGAAAAAGAACGAGGCCGCTGGTGACAGGAGAGGGCTCGTCTCTCTCTCTCTCTCTCTCTCTCTCCCTCTCTCTCTCCCTCTCTCTCTCTCTCTCTCTGTAGAACTTTCTCCCTATTCTCCAAAGCCACCAAGGACAATGAACACTGCCTGCTTGCCTCCTACAGTTGCTGCAGCTGTAGCTCTTAGAAAGTTCACCCTAACGTGACAAGAATAAAGAAACCAACCAAGCAGCAAGAGACTTCTTCTTCCCAATGATGAGCTGGCGAACAACCTTGGGGGGTGGGTGGGAGGGGGGGGAATCTCAGGAAAGTCATTAAGAGAATGCAATGTCCAGAAGGATAATAACCGTATTCATCAGTGTAGCAGAGAGAGAGTCACCTAAGGAAATTCATAAATCTATTGTTCACAGAGTTGTTTTGCTATGCTCTCCTCCCATCTCAGAGGCAACAGAAATTCATGCTACCCCTACAATGCAATCTTACTATGCATCCAGAATACATCTGGATATAATTTTAATACACCACATTCTAAGTACCAAGATTAGTGGCTCCTTGGTTGATATTCCAGCCCTGACCAACATCTCGAACATGAAGAGTCTCCTCCTACTGGCATGCACACAATGCTACACATTACTCTGCGTTGCCATTTCCCCCTTTTTTTTCTCTTCCCATCATACCATAGACTGCACTTTTCATAACAGCAACAACAACACAATCTCGAAGTGATGGGTTGGCTAGGTTGAACTATTGACCACTAGGTGACAGCAAAAGGTTAGAGATTTGTTTTAGCTGCCATCTCTTGGCCATCCAGACTTCTGCAGCCACTGGATTACTGTTAAATTGCTGAGTGACTTTGGGCCAGTTTCTCTCTCTCCCAGCCCAATTCACCTCACAGGGTTATTGTTGTGGGGAAAATAGAGGGGGAACGCGTATTGTGTGTGTTTGCCGCCTTGAGTTATTTGTAAAAAAACCCATAAAGGTGGGATATAAATAAATAATACTTAAATAACACTTAAAGAGCTGGAATATAAGAATAGAGATTTAGCTATGAGAATCAGCATCTGTAATGGTAGGTGGGAATGTGTTTGGGAGCATGCCCACAGAAGGGGAGATGGTGTGGGAAACATTTCAGAAAGGACCCTCCCTAGTTTTTCTGGAGAGTAAAAGGAAGGGAGAAATATTTAGAACTGATGTTAGCCCTGCAAAGTAATTCAGAAAAGCACAACCAGGAGTACCAGCTGTATCTCTATTACAAGTTTACATTAACAGAATCTTGCAAGACTGAAAGTGGTAAGATGTTCGTGGCATTGCTTAATTCTCCAGGGGTTGAGATATATAATTGGGTATCATCAGCATATTTATGATACCCTACCCCATGGTCATGGATAAGCTGACCCAGTGGTCTCATGTAGATGTTAGAGAGGAGAGGAGAAGGCACCAAACCCTGTGGCACCCGACATAGTAGGAGCTAAAGATGGGACCTCTCTTCCACAATTTATTTCCTCTTTCTTCCTAATCAACTTTTAAAATAAATTGTGACATTTGTATTAGTTTTATTTTTACTGGCTGGCTGGCTGGCTGGCTGGCTGGCTGGCTGGCTGGCTGAATGATCCTAGCTGGGTGATCACTGAGCTTTGATTATGTCCCATCAACTCAGTGTAAACTCTTAGTGACCACATACTGTAGATCCGTGATGGCGAACCTATGGCACGCATGCCGGAAGTGGCACGCAGAGCCATCTCTCCGGGCACGCGAGCTGTTGCCCATTGCTCTTCCGGGTTCCAGCGTGTTGGCCAGCTGGTCTTCACACACGTGGGAGCGCCGGAAACCAGAAGAGCAGCTGTCCGGTGCGCATGCTTGCACCGGGAAGATGATCTTCTGGTTTCCGGCATGCACATGCGCGCTGGCCACCTGGTCTTCCAGTTTCTGGCACACATGCACATGAGAAGACCAGCTGGCCGGTGCGCCAGAACCCAGAAGAGCAACAGACAATGGCTCACGTGCCCAAAGACGCGGAGAGGGGATCCCAGCGGTCACTTCCTAGGGGAGCAGAGCTGTCGGCCAGGACGGGCGGGCCGGGGCTTCCCTCCCTCCCCGCCGAGTGGGCTTCTTGCATGGCCCCAGCCCTCTAGCCCGCGGCACCAACGTGCATCCATGGTCCGGAGCACCTGGCCGGCTCGGGGGCCCAGAAGAGCAGCAGCAGCGGCAGCCGCAGGGCGAGGGGCAGGAGCAACTGGCCAGCCCCCGCAGCTGCTCCCCTGCCAGCAAGCTGGGCCCTTGGCAGCGTCTACATGTGTGAGGACCTGCACTCTCCTCCGGCCCTCCTGGGGCAGCTCGCCTTCCCAACGGCGGCTCCTCCTCCTCCTCCAGCATCCCAGCGGGAAGCGGCTGTGTGAGAACCGCTGCCGCCCCCTCACCCCTTACCCCCAGCCGCCCACCCCACCTGCTGCTCCTGCCACCACTGAGGGCGAGGGACCGGCAGCGGTTCTCACGCTGCCGCTTTTCGCCGGGATGCTGGAGGAGGAGGAGGAGCCGCTGTTGGGGAGGGGAGCTGCCCCAGGAGGGCTTAAGCAGAGCGCAGCTCCTCACGCATGAAGACGCCGCCGAGGGCCCAGCTCAATGGTGGGGGAGTGGCTGCAGCGGCTGGCCGGTCGCTCCTGCCCCTCGCCCTGTGGCTGCCGCTGCTGCTGCTGCTCTTCTGGGGTGGCAGGGCTGCACAGGAGCTGAGTCCGCATGGGAGGAACGTCTGTCCAGCGCCAGGGTAAGAGGCGTGCCGGCCGGGAAACGGTCGCACTCCATTGGCAGAAGTGGTGGGAGGGGGGAGGCTGCGCTGGCTTGTTCTCGGTGGTGGGCTTTGCTGGGGTGCCTCATTGACACTCTTCCGGTTTCTGGTGCACGCAAGCGCAAGCTTGTGGGCAAGCACACCGGCCAGCTGGTCTTCTTGTGTGCATGTGCACAAGAAACTGGAAGACCAGGTGGCCGGTGCGCATGCGCGTGCCAGAAACCAGAAGATCATCTTCCCGGCGCGCGCATGCACACCAGGTGGTTGCTCTTCTGGTTTATGGCACGCGTGTGTGCGCGCGCTGCTCCCATTTCGGCACTCGGTGCCGAAAGGATTCGCTAACACTGACATAGATGGATCTTCTCCATGACAATCTGTCCCAACCTCTTCTTTCAACACTCCCAATAGTGCACTCATTGTCACTGTAACCGAGTCCATCCATCTTGCTGCTGGTTTCTTTCTTTCTTTCTTTCTTTCTTTCTTTCTTTCTTTCTTTCTTTCTTTCTTTCTTTCTTTCTTTCTTTCTCCTTCCTTCCTTCCTTCCTTCCTTCCTTCCTTCCTTCCTTCCTTCCTTCCTTCCTTCCTTCCTTCCTTCCTTTCCTCCCACCTTTTGCAGGATTAGAGTTTTTTCCAGAGAACAGGTCTCCTCAAAAAGTGTCTGAAGTTGGATATTTTGAACCTGGTCATTTGTGCCTCAAGTGAGAACTCTTTGTTGAGGTTTGCAGATGCCAAACATCTCCTCGTGGAACTTTTGTTCAGACTCAGAGATTATAAAGAAGGAAGTTGCAGATCACAATCACTGCAGTAGAAAGCAGTGAGGGAAACGAACAAGGACCAAGGGACAAATTAAGAGGTTTAAGGAGGCATAATTTAATTTTGGGGTCCACATGTGCCCTATTATGCACAGCTGTGCAGCCTCTTGTTATCTCTCACTTTGCAGTTCCACACTGCTATTTCCTTTTGAAGTTGCTTTGTTCAAGAATAACTCTTTCCAGTCTATTGCAAAGTGTCTTATGGCTGTGGTTCATTTTTTTAAATTATTTTCTACTATTGGATAATTTCTGCTGTGTTGTGTCTTTATTGGAGTTTTCTGTTCATTTTCTCTCACAGACACGATGATACTGAGACTGCAAAAACAACAACAACAACTGTTGTGACCCAGCGCGGCAAACCCCCCAGGAAACGACACACACACACTGTTTTCCAAAATAAAGAAGGCTTTACACTAATAAATGCTTAGTAATAAGTTGATTTCAGGGTTTATACCAAAGTTCTTGTTGCAAATCACAGAACACTTTGGCCGGGATTCCAAATACAAAAAACACAAACAGGTCATTAAGTCCATAAATTCCTCACTTGCTGGAATTGGCCGAGAGCCTGGACTGGAGTTAGTCCAACTGATATCACCAAAGTTCAAACAGCAGCCAGGTAAAATACGTGCGTTGTTTCCAGCAAGAGTTTCCGTTGTGATTCAACCTTATAGAGTCTTAGGGCGTGGCCCCTCTGCCTGCAGGTTTACCTGTGAGGAGACCTCCTTCTACAAAGCCACTCTTGCTGGCTAGCTGCCCTGCGTGCCCTAGCATCAATCACAGGCTCCTCCTCTTCACTGGAGTCACTTAACTCCTGCTGGGGAGGTGCAGAAGGCCCTGGTTGAGTATCGTCCTCTGGCCCTGCGTCCTCCTCGGTCTCGGACTCAGGTGCCGGAGATGCAGACTGATCTTCTCACCCCATGATTGGTTCTTGGTCTTCCGGATCCATGAGCAGCTGCGCGGGACTTGGGCAAGCCACAACAACAACAAACCATTCTGTATGGTGAAGGAACAGGGATTACAAAATGATGAATAGGTAAAAACGGCCATGGAAATATCCAGTGGGAACCAGCTATCCTTGCTACTCTGTTGCTTTCAGGGTTTATTGAGATTTAAACTCTTCTCCTTAGAGATTAGGACTAGAAAAAAAAGACTTAAAATGACTGAGAACTGTTCAGTCTAGATATAAGACCAAAGCCTGGACATATTTTCCATTCATTGGGACCACATGATAGATCATATATATTTCCTATGGACTGCAAGATATTCCACAAGACCAGGGGTGAAATCCAGCAGGTTCTGACAGGTTCTGGAGAACTGGTAACGGAAATTTTGAGTAGTTCGGAGAACTGGCAAATACCACCTCTGGCTGGCCCCAGAGTGGGGAGGGAATGGGGATTTTGCAGTATCCTTCCCCTGCCATTCCCACCAAGCCACACCCACCAAGCCACACCACGCCCACCACGCCACACCCACAGAACAGGTAGTAAAAAAAAATTGGATTTCACCACTGCACAAGACCCATGGAGAACCTGATATAGCACAAGCATCAAAAGAGACTGGTATGTGACAATCATTGTGTCCTGGGTGTCATTCCAAAAGCACACAACCCTAAACAGATGGATTTTAAAACTCTGTTCAGAAAGGTAGCCAGGAATGAAAGCCCAGAAGCAGGCTTTGCTGGTTTTACAAAGGTCTCTTCTAAAGCTTTCTGAAGTTAATAAAAGGACTCTACAAATATTCCGTCCCAAGGCTTCACACTGTAATGGTGGTGGTTGTGTTGTTAAATGGGCCTTCTGTTTTGTCACTTTCTCATCTTAATATATCAATATATGGGATGAAACCAGGGGTGAAATCCAGCAGGTTCTGGAGAACCGGTAGCGGAAATTTTGAGTAGTTCGGAGAACCGGCAAATACCACCTCTGGCTGGCTCCAGAGTGGGGTGGGAATGGAGATTTTGCAGTATCCTTCCCCCAGTAGTTGGGAGGGAATTGGGATTTTGCAGTATCCTTCCCCTGCCACGCCCAAGCCATGCCCACCAAGCCACACCACGCTCACCAAGCCACGCCCACAGAACTGGTAGTTAAAAAAAATTGGATTTCACCACTGGATGAAACAGCAATTCTTGCCACATCCTGTACTTCTATCTTTTACTTCTGTGTTAATTAAAAAAAAATATATGTTGGTATGACTTGGATGAAACTTCCAATAGTTTTCAATCCAGATCATTGTCAAATGTTCAGCGTCTCCAATGTTCCCAGACCACAGATATGCAGAATTTTAAAAACTGACATGATATTTCACTAGGGCAGCTTTGTAGTTCAGCATATTTTTCTGCATTTTTAACTGCAGGGGGGAAAAAATGCCAGGGGGTTACACTGACTCTTCTGCATATACAGGTAGTCCTTGATTTAAAACAGTTCATTTAGTGACCGTTCAAAGTTGGCACTGAAAAAAGTGTCTTATGACCGTTTTTCACCCTTACAACTGTTGCAGCATCCCCATGGTCATATGATCAAAACTCAGATGCTTGGCAACTGGTTCATATTTATGATGGTATCAGGGTTCCAAGTAATAGTTCCAATGCAGTTCCAATAGTTCCAAGCAAAACTCCAATGCAGGTAGATTCCTCAATACCCATCCGAAGAAATGAACCTGGTGTCAGGGTTCCAGGTAATAGATCCATTGCAAGCAAAACTCCGAGGCAGATTCCTCAAAGAATAGCTTTATTGGAAATATCATATTGGCACAGATCTGGTGAAAACCGACTCTAAAGGTTGTCGCGGTTTTCACCTAGTTAAAAGAGAAAGTTTTCCCACAATCCCAAACAAGCAGTCACATGGTCCAATCAAGACGCTGTCTGGTCATCTGGTGACCTCACTCCTCCTTCCACGGCCCAGGTGTGAGAATGTCCTTGGTTCTCAAGAGAAAGTATTTTTTGTGGCTACACAAACCCCTCTATCGCTAATTCCCCCTCCCTTTCCCTCAGCTCCAGTGTGGCAACACTGAAGCTCCAATATGGCTCCGGTCAGGTCAGCTTCAGAGTTGACAGATGGTTGCAGTGTCCCGAGGGGGGGGGTCATGTGATCAGCTTCTGCTACCTTCTGACAAGCAAAGTCAATGGGAAATCCAGATTCACTTAACAACCATGAGACTAACTTAACAAATGCAATGATTCACTTAACAACTGTGGCAAGAAAAGTCGTAAAATGGGGCAAAACTCACTTAACAAATGTTTCACTTAGCAGCATAAATTTTGGGCTCAATTATGGTCGTAACTCGAGGACTATCTGTAAGTGGTCAAGTTTTCTTTTATTTTTATAAAGTGTTATGTACTGTATTTATGTACTTTACAGAGGATATTTTGCCCTCTTCAGCTCCTTCAGGATTGATTGTATGACAGTTTAAGGATTCCAGCTTTTCAAAGATAAACAAAACTAGCTCCTTAATATGCTGAAAAAGAATGCCAAACCTCCAAATCCTTAGTGGATTTTTTGTGTCGGTGAAAGAGAGAAAGATAAATACTAACCACACTGCATACAGGACAAGTGTTCATCTAGCAGGGATTCCTTGGGGGGAATTCCCCTTCCCATCTGCACTCCGAAGCATTCCTGAAGTAAAGCCTTTACATCGCTTTCCTAACTATTATTCTTATCCCCAATTCATTCTTGACTTGCACCAAATCTTTCCCTCTCTTCATTCTAAGTACTAGCCTTCCATTTGTCCCCACTGGGAAGTAAGTTAAGATATACATATACGTTGAAAATAGAGGTGGTAGTGATGGTAACGATACGGTAGTGTAGAAAGTTGTCACCCATCCCTCTCCTAGAAGAATGAAATATTTTAGGAATTATTAAAAAGTCAGAATACTATATTTCCCTAAAGGGAGAAATATACTCTTGGAGACAGAAAGCAGCCCCCACCTTTTTAAATAGCCCTCAGCAGATGTCAGCACTTAAGAGATAGATAGCTCTATTCATAGGTAAAAATTCCCTGCAGGAAGGTCTGAACAAAGGTAGGATTAGCCCTCAACCACAATAGGAATTGCCCAACAAGCCCCTTCATTGCATCAGCCCAAACCTCAACCAAATTTAGCTCAGACAAACTCCTAGGATTTGTACATGGCCCCATGGGAGTCTGACAACAGCCAATAGAATACAT
This sequence comes from Thermophis baileyi, assembly GCA_003457575.1. NCBI lineage: Eukaryota > Metazoa > Chordata > Lepidosauria > Squamata > Dipsadidae > Thermophis > Thermophis baileyi. Next base: position 1,116,541 of record QLTV01002975.1, on the reverse strand, counting down.
GTTCTTGCACAGGAACAGGAAGCTCAAGTTCAAAGCCCAAGAGAAGGTATAAAAATCCCTCATGTGGTCAGCTGCCCAGAGTCACACATGCTCGGTGGTTCTGCTTCATCAATAAATGGATTCTCTTTCCAATCAGCCTCCAGCCTCCATTTTGTCTCCAGTGCCTTTCTCCCGGCTTGGAATTGAACCTGATGGATATTTCTTCTAACAATAGAATACGGGGGGGGGGTACTTAGTTAATAGCCACTCATTAAGCCACTACTTGGACACTGAGTTAGTGAAACTTACCACTGGTCTACACACTTACAATGGTTGCAGTATCCCCATAGTAATGTGATTGTAATCTAGGTGGTCGGTGACTGGCCACAGTTCTAACATCATAGCATCCCATAGTCAGGTGATCACCATTTGCGATCTTCACAGCTAGCTTCTAAAACGCAGACTCAATGTAGTCCTTCACCATCATTCCTCCAGTATTGTTTTTAATCTCACTAGAGTTGCATCTAAACATTGCATAGTTATGAACCTTCCTTAGAAATCTTATTTTGAAGATAAATAAAGAGGCAATATTTGTCAGCAGAAAAAGACCAGATCAGTTAACATGTACATAATATTCTACTTCATGTGGTTGCCCTTTGGAGCGTCTCTTTCCTTGATTAACAAATCTATCGACGTCAGCAGAAGATATTTTCCAGGGTTCAGCTAAAGGGAAAGTGTTTTTTTTTAAACAACAAATTATACACTTGTGTGTTTTCCCTTAGTATGGTAGATTAAGGCTGCCCATCACCGTTCTTTTACTTTTTGACTTTTGCCCCTCTAGTTTTGTGGATACTGCATGTGTAACATCAGCATCCAAGTCTTTTTCTACATAGTGTAACTAATGGCTGAATTGTGTTTTCTGTGTTTCTCATGAAATAACTAAGTCTGTAAAGTTTGTTTCTCCATTCAACAGTTTTAAGAATGCTTCCTGATGGCAGATCCGTGACGATATCTGTCAAAATGTGTGCCTTTCCATCTTTGATTAATACTTTTGAGTAAGAAAAAGAGCAGGAAGAATAATTGCAAACAAAAAGGGGTTACAAATGCAATGTAATATGGTCCTGCTACCTATAACATTTAATGAATGGGGCAGAGCAATTTTATAACAAAAAAAACCTCCCTGAAAACCTCCTAGGTATATTTTTTTCAAGTCAAAGTGAATTTGGATTACCTTATTTTTATTTATTTTTATTTTAGAAGTGTATAAGGTCACTCAATTTATAACGACTCCAGGCAGTATGCAGTAAAAACAAACATACAGTACCTTGATTCTCCACCAATTTTAAAGCCATTAAAGGCTCCAAATATATTTTTCTGATTAAGCATTACACAACCTGCACATGCTTAATGGATGTTCACATCAAGCAATTATTCTACAGTGCCCAGATTTGGCTATTAGGAGAGGGTTTTATGTGGAGAATAAAGACAGTGGCCTTGAGGACAGAGGCTGCTACCAAGGCAATGTTCAGATAAATGTAACTTGAGTCCAGGCCAAGAAAGTGTTTTGTGAATATATGTCAGACAAACCCCTTCCCTTTAATTCTCATGAAGATAAATGAGAGAAGAAAAGCAGCATATTCAGACTCGCAAGATTCTATAACTGGTCTGTATCAGAGGTGGGTTCCTTCCAGTTCGGACCAGTTCTATAGAACCGGTAGTAAACCTGTGGTGACGTTACGGAGCTGGTTCTGTCAGTGCCGGTCCGTGGACGCCGCCATCTTGTTTTTGGCTCTTTTTTTTTTGCTATTTTTTTGCTGGTTTTTGCTTCTGCGCATGCGCAGAAGCTGAGTTTTCGGCACTGCGCATGCGCCGCCATCTTGTTTTTGGCTCTTTTTTTTTGCTATTTTTTGCTGGTTTTTGCTTCTGCGCATGCGCAGAAGCCAAGTTTTCCGCACTGCACATGCACGCCCGCATGGCGCAGCCACGCAGTGCGGGAGGAAGCGAACTGGCGGCAAGGTAAGTTAGAACCCACCCCTGGTCTATATGATTTCTGGGTTTTTATACTGGTTTACTTTATAGAGATGATCGTTTCCCTTCTTCCTATTATTGAAATAGAAATGATTTATTTTTTAAAATGCTTGGTGAGATTGGCAGTATTTTTTGCACATGTGCTCTGAAAAGTGAACAGTTTTCCAAAAGAAAGTATAAAATCTAATGCACATTGAAAGAGTAGACTTCTCCATTGGAAGAGTGGAGAAATCCACTCTTCCAATGTGCATGAGATTCTATACCTTCTTTGGAGGTGATATCTGGCGTTAAATGCAAATTAGATTTTGGCATATGCTTTTGCTCACCTGTGCAAAATTCTGAAGAAAACATTGAGAAAATGAAATAAATTAGGCAGGGATGCAAATGAATCATTGTAATAATGGGGAATTTCAATTACGTTCAGAGAGACTTTGTATAGTCACCTCACATCATGATTTTAGATGTCTTGTTTACTTTAAAATCAAGCAGAGTTGACAATGTTAGAAGCAAAGGTGGTATAATTGATACAAAACAATAAACACAATATGATATTTAGTGTACATGTTAGCAGAACCTCCTGTAGGGTCCAGCAGAGTCATATTTGCTATAGAAGGAAGCATTAAAAAAAAACCTGAAAGAAGAGATGAAAAAAAACCTGAAAGAAAAGAAAAATGTGAAATTTCTGATCACCTAAAGCAGCGGTTCTCAACCTGTGGGTCGCGACCCCTTTGGGGGTTGAACGACCCTTTCACAGGGGTCGCCTAAGCATGCGCTAGCCCACCACGCCCCTTTTGTCACCTCATCGCGCGTGGGGAGGGGGAGGGGCGGGGGTCGCAGCATTAGGAAGGTTGAAAACCACTGACCTAAAGATATATATCTTGTTTCTCAAATCACACTCAGTGCCAGAACATTGGAGGGTAGCCAATTTGACCCCAGTTTTAACAAGGAGTGCAAAGCAGATGTAGAACATAAACTGGTCATCTTAATGTTTATTCCAGAAAATTTGGTAAACAATTATAATTAAACAAATAATAGCACATAGAGCAGGGGTCTCCAAACTTGGCAACTTTAAGACTTGTGGACTTTAACTCCCGGAATTTCTTATGCTGACTGAGGGACTCTGGGAATTGAAGTCCAGAAGTCTTAAAGTTGCCAAGTTTTGAGACCTTTAACATAGAGGGACAGGGATTTCATAACATAGAATAGACTCTGCAAAGGCAGATTCTGCTTTAGCCCCTATTAATGAGGTTTATGGATGGAGTTACTCCATTGATATTGCATTCAAATGATTTTGAATGTCATTTGACAAGGTTTCTTGCTAAAGATTTTTGAATACACTCATGGATAAGAGAATTTATCCTTATCTGTGTCTTGTCCTTAAAAACAGAAATATATATAAAAAAATCAAATAAATAGGCAACTCTTTCAATAGAGCAAGTAAGAGTAATCCTCAAAGATCTATCTTGGAAGCATTCACCAATATCTTTTAAAGCTTTCATTCTGCAATGAACCTATCAAAACAAGCATTTCAGAAATTAGTAATAAAAAACAAGTTTATAAGTATAAAATATTAGTTCATAAGCTTCACAGCTATATGTGACTTAGGTCAATGAGTTTGCGGGTTGTTTATTTCACCCACCTTGGACAAAGTCCTAATGTAATTTTCTGGGTGATGTTGGAGCATTTAATGGTCAACTATTCAGATTTCATGGTAGAATGATTGTTTCAGATAATAAACTGTAGCAATCTATCAGTTGTTTGTCCTTGGTTGGCATAAAATTGGATTTTTCCCATGCATCCGTTTATCATTAGAACTCCTTTATTGAGCATCTTATTGGTTCATAAAAGCTTCATTGTTTAAAAATTATTATAATTCCCATGCTATTTTGCAAACAGAGCCAAATTCAGAAATTACTAGTGCAATATGGAATATAGGCACCTGCCAATGGATTTCATATAGATACAGTTAGCAACAAATCAGTGTTAACTCCAGATTGCAACTGATTTTGAGAGACAAATTATTTTTGAAGGTATAAAAAAATAAAGTTGGGAGAATTCACATGAACTCGGCTTCTTATTCCCAACCAGTGTCAAACCACACCATTCTTGCTTTCTGCCAGGTTTCTTCTTTGGTTAATTTTGTTAATTAAATTGTTTCATATTGTTTTCTCCCCCCCCCCAGTCCTATCCTCTTTGATTCCAAAGAACTGTTTGTGAACTTTGGGTTTACTTTAGTTCAGTATGGTTGTTTAATGTTCTTTCATAAGCTCCTCATTAGCTCAAAACTCAATCCCTCTGTTGTTTTTCTAAGCCCTAAAAATTTCCTCATCCTTTCTGTCCCTTTTCAGTTTTATTTTGTTTGATGCTTTATCTCTTTCCAGCTCATATAATAAAATTTCACATAACTGACAATGCTTACTTTTCCCACATTTTTTTTCAAAGTTTGTCTTTTGGTTTTTTTAAGCAAACCCTCTTATTTTGATTTGACTTCTCCAATCATTAATTTTTGGGCCAAATTTTATCTTAGATCCAAAGTCTACCAAAGATCTAAGTGCACACACAGCTTGGGGGAGAATCTGAAACGTGGTGAAATCAGAAGGGAATCTAGAGCTATGGGGTGGAAAACAAGGGCCACAGACCTCACCTCTGAATCCTTTTACAGCAATTTAGCACAGCCACAAATGAGTCCTTTCTATTATGCTTTGTTCTCCCAATTGAGCCACCCTGCATTCTTGCCAACTGGCCGGGGGGGGGGGGAGGGCAAGACAGAATAGCAATAGCAATAGCAATAGCAATAGCACTTACTTATATACCGCTTCACAGTGCTTTACAGCCCTCTCTAAGCGGTTTACAGAGTCAGCATATTGCCCCCAACAATCTGGGTCCTCATTTTACCAACCTCAGAAGGATGGAAGGCTGAGTTAACCTTGAGCCGGTGAGATTCGATCTGCCAAACTGCTGGCAGCCGGTGATCAGCAGAAGTAGCCTGCAGTACTGCACTCTAACCACTGCGCCACCGCGGCTCTCTAGCCAGTCAGCCAGCCCTCCATCCCAGATTGTTGTTCTCCTTTTGCAGTGGGGAAGAAATGTAACCAGCAAAGCTGTTCCTCACAATGATTGGGGAGCAAGACACAGCCCGCAGCCATAGTTTAAAAAAAAATAAGAGGAGGAAAACTTACAGGAAAGAAAGTTTCATAGGTGCCTTCAGCTGCAGGAGACAACAATCTTCACAGAACTTCCTTCAGAGCAGGAGCTAACCAGCTCAGCTTCCCAGGTCCACTGTATTGTTAGGACACAGAAGTTTGATGCTGGTTTCAAACTGATGTAGCATTTATTTATAAGGGGGATTGGATTCAACTAAATCTTCTTAGCGAGTTACATTCTGTTATCATGGCACAGATAATGTTTCACTGGCATTTACTCATTTATCTGTTTTAAAGATTTATAGGCTGTTTTTAAGGCAACTTGCAGAGTCAGAGTCAAATTTAAAATGTCTGTACAGACCAGAAGAAGCCTCCAGATATTCTGAACTACAATTGCTAATAGCCTTAATTGGGATGAATAATGCTGGGAATTGTAGTTCCTCATTTAGGGCTATATTTCCTCAGCCTGAGAAAAGCTGCAGCAGAGGTGGGTTCCTACCAGTTCGGACCGGCTCTATAGAACCATTAGTAACGTGGCGGCCTGGGTCGCTAGAACCGGCAGCGACCCAGGCCTGCCACGCCCCCGAGCTGGTTCTCTCGGCGGCACCATAGGTGCCGCCATCTTGTTTTTTGCTTCTGTGCATGCGCAGCTTTTTTTTTGTACTGCGCATGCGCGCACCCGCGACCCACCCACGTGGCGCATCCCTGAGCAAACCGGCAGTAGGAAAATCCGGAACCCACCCCTGAGCTGCAGTATGCGAAGATTTGAAAGTAACATGTGGAAATCTCATCTTGGGGTATGATAATCTTTTGCTGAATTAATAAATGAATGGAATGAAGAGATTACCAGATTACCCTCTGAGATTCCCCACCTTTTGTGCTTGTTTCCATAACATTTAAGATGATACAGATAAGGACCGTCTTGGTAAGTCTCTCAGATCATAGACTTTCTATACTCATCTTCATATTTACTAAATATGAACTTTCCCCTTTACAATTGGTTTCTTTTCTACAGTTCACTTTATCCCCCTTGATGAAGGAATTGCCGTGCTATTGCCGACTCACATCTTTGAAATTTGTTTTCACATATGGATCCCCAATATAGCCGGACAAGCTGTCATCTCTCAAAGGTTCCCATTTAAGATTCAGAGTGAGGCTTGGAATTGCCAAGTGGCCCAAAAGGCTGCCAAGGCCTTCTCAACAAACGTCAACCTTCTGGTTGCCTTGGCTCAGTCCTGCTCCCTGCATTCTCTTTTCAGCACAGTAAAAAAAAAAAAATATTGTGTGGGTCTTGCAAATAATGGGGTATTTTTCTTAGAGCTCCACAAAAGCTTTCAGCATCTTCCAACAATTAGCGCCCTTCTTTCTTATGCAACAGGGAACCCTCAGTATGTTCTGCATCTCCATTTCTGATCCTTTTGCTTTTCAAAACAAGAGGACTTCTTATGGCAGATCAATATTTCTTAATTTACTGCCCCCATCTCATTTATAGCCATTTATAGCAATGCTAGTAGTAGATAGGCTTATATACCATGGGCTTTACAGCACTCTCTGTCAGCATTATTTGCATATTGCCCCGAGCAATCTAGGTCCTCATTTTACTGACCTTGGAAGGATGAAGGCTGAGTCAACCTTGAGACGGTCAGGATTGATCCGTGGGAGGCCAGGTGGTCAAGGTTTGGGATTCAGTCCCCAGCAGCTCTGAGGGAACAAGGTCAATTATCTTTAATGTGATACTGGGAAGGCCAAGGATTCCCATCTCTTATCCCACATTATTCAAGTTTGTTCTCTTCGTTGCACTTCTTTACTCTAAGTAGACTCTCATGGACTTAGATAAAAGCATACAGTAAAGTCAGAAAAAAAGTAATGTTAGAAAATTCATAAGTACCATACATACTTTCAGCTGTGCAAAATAAACCCCACCTACTGTAGCTGGTAAACCAGAGGCTGCATGTTACATGACATTTGTGCTTGTGTTGATACTATTATTTTTTAAATAAAAGAGGCATCTAAGGGCAAACAATTTATTAACCACAGAATGAAAGGAAACACAAAAGCCTGCAGTTCCTGGTATCTCAGTTTCATTCTCAGCCTTCCCTAGGTCTTACACATGTGTGTGCTAGAGATAAAAGACATCCACCCACAACTCAAAGAGATAAAGGTACGAGCTGCTCCAACAGCAGTGAAGGTTCCCCCCACCTCCAAGAGTGATACAGTTGTCATGGTCAGGGCTAAAAGCTGGCCAGGTCTGATTCATGTAGATGTTTTCTAATGTTTCTATCTGCCGGTCCTTCTAAACATACATATTCATACGCTGTCTCTCACACAATTATATTTCTACACATATATATTTGTAATACACTGTCTCCTCAATGTCAAAATAAGGCTTAAAATGTATCCTAAATGTATATGCAAAGGAGGGAGGGGAGAAACAATTTGGAAGAATCATAACGTAGGGACAGGAAGGTTAATTCTAATGTCCCCAGCTACAAATGTCCCCTACTGCAATTAGAAATGAAACATACATGTACATACCATCAAAGAACTACGTTCAAGTTTAATTGCTGTGATGAAAGAGAGCTGCTGTGAACCAGAGGGGTTCAGGAAGGGGTTTGCTTATTCCCTCACCTTCCGTGCAGATTTACTTGGGAGCAAGTCCTACTGAACTCAGTGGGGCTCTCTTTTAAATAGGTCAGTATAACCCTGTGATGGCGAACCTATGGCACGCGTGCCACATCTGAGGACACGCAAGGCGTTGCCCTATGTCAGCTACAGTGCGCATGTGTGCACTGGCCAGCTGATTTTCGGCGTTCCAGAGGGCAGGGGGAGGCTGTTTTCGCCCTCCCCAGGCTTCAGGAAAGCCTCCTGAAGCCTGGGGAAGGCGAAAAATGGCACAACCGGAAGTCCGGAGGCTTCAGTGAGGTCTGCGCGCATGCGGGGGGTTGCAGGGGGGTTGTGTGCTGTGCGCGCATGCGCGGGGGGGAGAGTATTGGAGTATGGGGGTGGGGACGGGCATGGCTGGGGGGGAGGCTGTTTTCGCCCTCCCCAGGCTTCAGGAAAGCCTCCTGAAGCCTGGGGAAGGCGAAAAATGGCACAACCGGAAGTCCGGAGGCTTCAGTGAGGTCTGCGCGCATGCGGGGGGTTGCAGGGGGGTTGTGTGCGCATGCATGGGGACAGGGCATTGCATTATGGCTGTGGGCACGCGCGCGTGTGCTATCGCGCACATGCGTGCCCTTTTGGCACCCGAGCAAAAAAAGGTTTGCCATCACTGGT
>QLTV01002975.1:1047056-1092163 GCA_003457575.1 Thermophis baileyi | reverse complement strand
CTTCTAATGTGGTCACAAAGGTCATTTCTGTAAAGTATGAAGAGTGTTGGTCCTAGAACGCTGCCTTGAGGGACACCACTATTGACAGGTACAGGATTTGATAGAGAACTCTCTATTTTGTTGTCTGTTTGACAGGAACGCAGTTATCCAATCATGTAGGGGTCCAGAGATGCCATAAGATTTTAGTTTCAGAAGTAGTTTGTCATGTACCACTGAATCAAAGGCTTTACAAAAGTCTATGTAAATTGCGTCTATTGCTTTACCCTGATCGAGTTGTGTAGTCCATATGTTTTTGCAGTGTAAGAGTTGCAGATTACAGGATTAATAATTTCTGACAGATGGCAATCCAGTCTCTTCTTGAAAGCTTCCAGTGATGAAGCTCCCACAACTTCTGAAGGCAAGCTGTTCCATTGGTTGATTGCTCTCACTGTCAGAAAATTTCTTCTTATTTCCAGGTTGAATCTCTCCTTATTCAGTTTCCATCCATTATTCCTTGTCTGACCTTCAGGTGCTGTATAATTGATTGTGCTGTATTTTGCACCAGTTGAAGTTTTTGGATATTCTTGAAGGGCAAACCCATGTAGAGCTCACTGCAAGTCAGAGCAATAATTGGGTCAGATCTACTTGCCATGTTGCCCAGAAAGAGAGGGAATAAACTAGAGCTGTCCCTTGAAGCTGCCACCTAAGCCAGCAACTCAGCAATGTAGGCCTTTATTCAGCTGCCTTTTCTCTATCCATGTAATGCACTGGGAAGAAGGGAACTCTCTCCAGTTACCACATTCTCATTCCCATGGAGGACCAATGACCATTCCTCACAAGTAATTTTAGCCAGCAGCCAGAGAGTAATTGGCAAAGAATAGTTTGCCCCCCCCCTGCTTATCCTTGGCAGTGGAGCCTTAGCAGGCCCCAGGAGGAAATGGGGGTCAAGGGTTGCACTGGCAAGTGCCTCTGCCCCTTGCTGGAATAGGAAAGCTGAAGCAAGGAACAGCAGCTGCTGCAGCATCTGCTTTCTCCCTTGGCTAGAGAACGTTTGGCCTGGAAGATTGCAGGCCCTGTTCTCTCTAGCACAGTGTTTCTCAACCTTGGCAGCTTTAAGCTGTATGGACTTCAACTCCCAGAATTCCCCAGCCAGCATATGCTGGCTGGGGAATTCTGGGAGTTGAAGTCCATACAGCTTAAAGCTGCCAAGGTTGAGAAACACTGCTCTAGCAGGATGCCCAAGTGGTGAGGGAAAGGAAGCACCTGTTTTTGGCAGGCCTGGCTACTTCCCATAGGGGTGTGTGACCGCAAGGGATAGCTTTCTATTTTTATTTGTTGCTGCCCCAACAAAATCAGGCAGGGTCAGGTGAACCACTCCCTGCTGCCATCATCTGCCCACCCACGAAGCAGCTTTTCCATTTCTCAGCCTGGGGTCTTGTGGGTCCCATTGCAGCCCAGAGGGATGAGGCATCTAGCAGGTGTACATCTGCCTGCTTTGGTGGTTGGCACTGCAGCCTATCACAGATGGAAGGCCTTTTCGAGGTTGCCCCTCTGGAGGGTCAATGGGAGCTTTTTAGAGCCGTGCTGTTGGCCGTCAATCACAAGTGCGGCTTCGGTCCTCCGAGCTAGAGTATATAGCCGGGCTGCTATCGCTGCCGCTTAGAAGGCATCCGGTTTCATCGAGCTTCGCATTCCCTCAGATCAAAGCGTGGAGGAATAAAACAGGTCGGCCGATGGAAGGATCGCGCCATTTCAGATCACGGGAGGCAGAAAACACGTCGGGCCATTTTTGGCTTGGATTATAAAACACGCCTCGGCGAGGCCAATACGGCAGCTGAACTATTTTTTTCACTTGCTTTTTTTTTTTTTTATGGAAAAGAAATACCGTTTGAGGCGGAGAAAAGGTTCAGAACCGCTTCCTTCTTCGAACCCGAAGTGGTACGGTCCGGAGTGCGTACCATGTCGAGGGTTCTGCGTTATTCTGCAACCAGCGCGCGCTCCCGGGCCGACGCTTTCTTATCGATTCTAGCCGTGTCGCCTCGCCATTTATGGCAAACCGGGGAGGCGAGGGGACGGTGCTGAAATAAAACTCCAAGGAACCCTCCCCCCCCCACCCCGCTTGCTTGCTTGCTTTCCCTCGGATGGATTCTCGTCCCGACACTGCCAAATGAATGACACCCCCTCCCCCGCGCGCGCCGTCCTAGCCCGTTCGCTCCTCCCTCGCGCTCCTCATTCGCCAAGCGCCCCCCCTTTCGCTAGAAACCCCCTGCGTAGAGTTGGATGAGGCTTCTCGAAGAGGAGGGGGCTACCGCGCCGGAGTGACTGATTGGAGGAGCGGTCCGAGTGGGGAGTGGGGGGGGGATGGCCGGAGCTGAGCCCAGAGCGCCTTCGCCTTGCATCAGCCTTATCGAGTGGGAGGGCGCCGCCACCGCTGCCGCTGCTTCTGGCCGCCTTCCTCGCGCTCCAGGGCGTGCGTGAGCGGGCGCGTCGTGCATAAAAGGCGCTCGGTGGTGCGAGGGCACGCGGCGGCTGGAAAGAGCGGACCTTTCCCTCTGGCCCTCAGAGGGTCTCGGCAAGAAGCATTTATAAGGCTTCTCCAGCAGCCCGGCCAGCGCCTCTTTCCCGGACCGCAGTTTGGTCTGCGCGCCTTTTCTGAGTTAGGTTGGATAGCGGTTCCCGCCAGCCGAAGCGACCGGCATGGAGAAGCCAGCCGAGAGCCGGAATGGCTTTCTGGAGCCGACGGTGCTAACCGGCTTCGAGGCTGGAGAGGAAGGAGTGAAGCAGCCTCGGCTGAAGCTCTTCCAGCTGCGGAGCTTCGGGCGGTTCCTGAGGAAAAACTGCATCGTGATCTTGACCGTAACCGGCGTGCTGGTTGGGGTGGCCATGGGCGCCCTGGTGAGGCAAATGCCGCTCACCCGGGCTCAAATCACCTACTTGGCCTTTCCGGGAGAGATGCTGCTCCGTATGCTGAAGATGATCATCCTGCCCTTGGTGATATGCAGTCTGGTCTCCGGAGCAGCCAGCCTGGACACGCGGTCCCTGGGCAAGCTGGGCGGCATCGCCGTCGCCTACTTCTTGGTTACAACCTTGATCGCCTCGGCGCTCGCCGTTGCCTTGGCCTTCATCATCAAACCCGGGGTGGGCGCCGGGGAGCTCAATAGCAAAGACTTGGGCTTGGATGGCGCCATGCCCACCAATAAGGAGACCGTGGACTCTTTCCTGGACCTGGCAAGGTAAGGAATTCGGAGGGGAGGGGGCTTCCTTCCTGAGCTTCCTGGTGAACAGGCGAACTTGAAGGAATCATGGCTGAGCATGGGATGATTCCTGCCTTGCTCGTTAGCGCCATAGTGGGAGGCAAGGGAGGCTGGTACCCTCTTTTTTTTTTTTTTGGAAATGCAACTTTCATAATCTTAATATTGAGACTATGTATGTAGGACTGGTGGGAGTTATGGTCCAAAACACCTGAAGGATACGAAGACACTTGGCTTTTGAAAATTCTCAGTTATTTACTTTCTTACCTCCAGGTCTGTCTGATGCTTTTAGATCTATCTATCTAATCTATCCATCCATCCATCCATCCCTCCCTCTCTCTCTCTCTCTCTCTCTCTCTCTCTCTCTCTCTCTCGCTCTCTCTCTTTCTTTCTCTCTCTCTCTCTCTCTCTCTCTCTCTCTCTCTCTCTTTCTTTCTTTCTTTCTTTCTTTCTTTCTTTCTCTTTCTCTCCCTCTGTCTCTCTCTGTGAATGCAGGTTTTGGTTCTTCAACCTTTATTTAACAGGTGCATTATGGTACTGTATAAAGTTTAAAGACCTGGAGACAATTTCATGAGGCATAGGCATAATTTCAGTTTACAGATTTCTACACAGGAATTGGGAGAAAAAAGAAACATAAACAGAGGCCTTTCAAAGCTAAGGAATTATATCTGATACAATCAGTAACATTTCTATGCAAAAGTCTAACTACATGTAAGATAAGTATCCACATGTGAATTCATTTAGGCTTTTGTAGACTCTTTGACTGTATCTGAGAAAACTCAGTCTGTTAAAAGCTGTGCACAATATTAATCTTTAATTTTTTTGGTTGAGAAAAAATTCTTCAGTTTATTTCAGCAAAATTGTGCTTATGTCCTGCTCTTATATGGTCTCCCATTCAGGTCACTCATCACTCAAGAGTTACTATTCAGATGTTACGGGTTGCCTATCTGTTTAATTACTTAGAGGATGTAGCATTGGATTGGGGAGAAGAAGCGTCTAATGGAGGATCCCTTGCTAATTTGATTTATTAGAATATCTTATTCCCAATCAATTAACAAAAATACCACAACCAGGACTCTACAACAGAAAGTGTAGGAGCAATATGAGCACAGCTCACTCCTTGTACATAAAACAGCTCAGAAACTGCTGATTCAGAATGTGTAGCTTTTGCATTGAGGCTGGCTAAGTATGAGATTTTAATTGAAAATGATATCAAATCCTGCTTGATATTATTATTTTTTCCCAAACGCCATCACTCTGCTAAACAAATAATTCCCTCAACACTCAAACTATTTACTAAGTCTGCACTACTATTAATCTTCTCATCGTTCCCATCACCCATCTCCTCCCACAAATGACTGTATGACTGTAACTTTGTTGCTTGTATCCTTACAATTTAAATTGACTGGTTCCTACTATGATTTGATTGCTTATTTGTACCCGGACTATCATTAAGTGTTGTACCTTATGATCCTTGACGAACTTATCTTTTCTTTTATGTACACTGAGAGCATATGCGCCAAGACAAATTCCTTGTTTGTCCAATCACACTTGGCCAATAAAAAATTCTATTCTATTCTATTATGATTAGTGAAATGATGATTAGCAAACATGGTATTGTTTAGCAAACATGGTAGAGCCGAGGTGGCGCAGTGGTTAGAGTGCAGCACTGCAGGCTACTTCAGCTGACTGTTAGCTGCAGTTCGGCGGTTCAAATCTCACCAGCTCAAGGTTGACTCAGCCTTCCATCCTTCTGAGGTGGGTAAAATGAGGACCCAGATTGTTGGGGGCAATATACTGACTCTGTGAACTGCTTAGAGAGGGCTGTAAAGCACTATAAAGCGGTATATAAGTAACTGCTATTGCTATTGCTATTGACCGAGAATAAAACCTTTTTTTGTTGTATGGCACTTAGAGAATAAGCTTGCCAACAGTCAATACTTATTTGTACATGGATGGAGAAATCAGGGGTGAAATCCAGCAGGTTCTGACAGGTTCTGGAGAACCGGTAGCGGAAATTTTGAGTAGTTCAGAGAACTGGTAGCGGAAATTTTGAGTAGTCCGGAGAACCGGCAAATACCACCTCTGGCTGGCCCCAGAGTGGCGTAGGAATGGAGATTTTGCAATATCCTTCCCCCTGGAGTGGGGTGGGAATGGAGATTTTGCAGTATCCTTCCCCTGGAGTGGGGTGGGAATGGAGATTTTGCAGTATCCTTCCCCTGCCACGCCCACCAAGCCACACCACGCCCACCAAGCCACGCCCCAGAATTGGTAGTAAAAAAAATTTGGATTTCACCACTGGGAGAAATCCTCTGTATATCAAAATGGTTAAAATTAAGGTACATTGTAGAATAAAGTTTAAAGACCAACATGTTTATTATTTTTTTTACAAATTTTAATTTTTTTGAAGCAAAATTATTTTTATCCCATGTGCTTGTCAATGTATGGTTCACTATGTAAACATCAAATTTAAAAACACACAGGACTTTTAACTGCAATTTCTTGAGTATGCATATTTTTCAATACATTCTTCGTGGGAGAGTTGCTCTGCAAAATTCAGAGTAGTAAAAATTGAAAGATAACTATGGGGTTTCATATTGGATGCTGCATATATGTTTATTAAATTCATGTCAAAATGTGAACTAAATGAATTTATCTCCATCCTGCTCTTTAAAACTTAGAAGAGAGATCATAGAGTAAAAGTTAAAAAGAATAGAGAAGCATTTACCAATCATCATAATAACAAGCAGGATTTAATTTTTTTGGCATTTTATTTTCAACAGATGCTCAATTCCAACATGAATAAGGTTGCCCAACATGTTGCCTGCCTGACTTTTTGTGATACAAAATTGGTGCAAGAATTGAAAACTCCTGATAATTCAGGATGACTGGCTGAAACTGGGAACTATATCAGTAGCAATTAGATAACTCCACTAACAGCTGTCTTTCTCTCAGGACAAATCAGTCACCAAAGAAAATGCCTGATGCCTTATCTTTTTACTCAGAATTTACTTGCCTTGTTTCATTAGCTGTCACCAAAAAGGGAGGATAGTTACCCACATTCCTCACATTTCAGCTTATTATATTTTTCTGTGGGAGAGAAGAAAGAGTGAGATAGGACTTATTCCCTTTGGAGACAGGCATATCATCTCCTATAGCATCAAGCTCCAACCTTATTAGAACTCTTGTTTGTGCCAGCATCTCGTAGATATGAATTGGATCAAGGTCACAATATCATATCAAAGTTAAAAATTATACTCCAAACACCTGTTTAAACAAAACAATGTTCACACTGGTGGAAGGTTGGTTGGTGGCATACCAGGCATAGCACCAGAGGCCAGGTGTTCCACACCACCAAGGCCATTACAGAGTAGAACTCCCTTTGGGTCCATGCTTTTTGACTGCTTATATGATAGGAACTCTGGGTGGCATGGTGGCCTAGTGGTGATGACACTTGCCTCTCACTCAGTAGGTTGAGAGTTTAATCCTAGGAGATGTTTCTCTCCTAGGGCACAGAGAAAAAATACCTGCTGCGAACTCCACATAGGCGTCAGGAGGGGCACCTGGCCAGTAAACGCTCAGCTCCATCCAGTTCCCCCATCTCTACCTCAAATTAAGGGACTATAGAGTTGTAAAAAAAAAAAGGATAAGGATTTTAAACATCCTCTCTCTACGATTTGTGTAGGCCAGAGAGATATTTCTTGGCAGAGATAGTTGTTAAGGTGTCTTGAAGCTAAGCTTGAACTGGATTCAGAAATCGTCGGTAATAAAGTAACATTGCACCCCCATGTAGAGCATGTTACAGTTCTTTTAAGTGCATGGAGATGAGGGAATGGAATCTCTGCTACCAGATCTTAGTCGGGGTGGAGTCACATCCCATGGTGATACATTTAATTTAACCCCCCCCCTAAATTACAGCAAGATCAGCAGCAAACAATTTAATAAATAAATAATAGTTGCTATCCCCCAAAATGAGCTCTTAATTTAACCACCAGTTAATTTGGTTGGAAGAATGTTCTTCAAGTAAAAAGTTCTGTGAGTATATGTGTTTCAGTATTTGAGAAAGCTTTAAAATTGTACGATTTGTATTTATTAAATTTATATACTGCCCATCTCACTCTACAAAGTGACTGCTTGCCAATTAATTTGCAATTACCTTGATGGTTTCCAATAATGAGGTCAATTAGTTGTTTTTACTTAAAACACAGCTTGCTAAACGCTATGTACTACTGGCGTATTACAATAATAGAATAAAACAATACAAAGGGAGAAAAAAAGATTGCATTAGTGTATGAGGAAAAAATAGCTAGGGTTGTCTTGGTGCTAAAGTGGACTTGTGATATGTTTATCTGTTTAACAAATAACTTTAAGAGAAATCCAATTGAGAAAACAAATTAAAGTACCAACATTTTTTGGGTTGTTCAATTGTTTCCATCCCCATAAGCTGAGTCTCTAGCAAAGAATGATCCTTGTGTAAAAACTACATAAGTTTTGATAAATTCTTTTGTTAATGATACAAGTGTAGGCAAATAAATATGAGACATGGGGAACTTTGCTGTTCTGATTTGCACAAGGCTGAAAAAGATTAAAGCAGACCTTGCTTGTATCTAGATCTCTGGATCTTACTACAGAATTGTATAGAGGTCCTTTTCTTTAGTCAATCATACTTACACTTCCAGCAAATATGGCCTCGAGGTTAATGTTACTGTACATAGTTTTATGTACAGTAAATGAAGCAAATATATATATATCAAATAATAGATTTATTAAATAAAAAGATATCAGTATGAAGATAAGACATTGCTAAAATACTTTATTACAGGTTTGCTTAGGATATTGGCAGAAATTGTAATCAAAGATGTTAAGTTTTCTAAGAATAATAGGAACGGTCTAATTTAAATACCATGGAATAAAAACGAAGTCTACAAGAAAGCATTATGTTTTAGAAAATCTAAATTTTCTATTCATTATTAATAGAGGTAAAAACATCAGTAAAGTTCAAAATTGCTGATAAATGCAATTGTCTAGACCTGTGATGGCGAACCTATGGTACGCGTGCCACAGGTGGCATGCAGAGCCATATCTGAGGGCACGCGAGGCGTTGCCCTATGTCAGCTCCAGCACGCTGGCCAGCTGATTTTCGGCCTTCCGGAGGGCGTGGGGGAGGCCGTTTTTGCCTTCCCCAGGCTTCAGGAAAGCCTCCTGAAGCCTGGGGACGGTGAAAAACGGCCCAACGGCCCAACCGGCAGTTCATTTCCGAACTTCTGGTTGGGCCATTGGGTCCGTTTTTCGCCATTCACAAGCTCCAGAGGCTTTCCTGAAGCCTGGGAAAGGTGAAAACGCCCTCCCCCCGCCCTCCTGAAGGCCAAAAATAAGCTGGAATCCGTTTTTCGCCATCCACAGGCTCCGGAGGCTTCAGTGAGCCCTGTGCGCATGCGTGGGGGGGAGGCAGCACAGGGGGTTGTGCATGCATGCGCAGGGGGAGGGCATTGCATTATGGGTGTGGGCATGCGCATGCTATCGCGCGCGCCCTTTTAGCACCCGAGCAAAAAAAGGTTCGCCATCACTGGTCTAGACAGTTGTGGACTTTAGCATTTCCTAATGGTTATGGGAAAGTTCATATAGCATGAATTGAGTATAGAACGGGAGATCAGACAGCTTAACTGTGCTTCAGACAATGGATCCTCTTTTTGTTCCACCAATCTTTCTGGTTCCCTTTATCCTGAGTACAATAGACCTGAAAGCTTCTATTCCCAGCAGTGTTTATAGAATTAGCCTCTAACCTTTGATACAGACTTGACACCAGATTAGAGCTGTTTATTCTGCAGGTGCATTTTCTGTGATGTTTGGGGTGCATAGGGCTGATTTGAAGTTAAAACATTAGGGCAAGATATTGCAGGATTCAGCTTGCTCTTGGAGTGCGCTAATGGCTGTCCTTTTATCCTTTTCAGGAGAAAGTTTTCTGTATGCAGCCTATTCTTACAGTAAATCAGGTTTTTAATTCAGAAATTATATTTGGAAGTTGATTGGTAACAGAACTGAGTTAAATCTCTCTGATGAGTTTTATTCTCCCTCTGTCCGGTATTTTCTACTATGTTATACCGTGGTTTTCTATGAAGTATTTCTGTAGTGGTACACTTTGCAATTATGGTCATAGTCAAGGGTTATTTCCTAATCCTGCTTGACAGGACTTGAACAGATTAGCTGTATTCAAACAATACTCTCAATTTAGTTACTAAATCAACCCATTATCTAGCTTCACTGAATGCACTGATTGGACAAGTAATCAAACAAGCTGGATTTATATAAGGCATAAAAAAATTAACCAAGTGTAACCCTAACCATACTTATGCAAATGCCTCAACTGGATCTTTACCTGACCAAATTAGCTAAATTGTATGAATGCAACCAACATATGAATCTCTTTTTGCAGTTTTGTTGCATTATTACTTCACTTATTGAAGATTTGAGAGTTAATTTGGTGATCTTAGAAGATTTGGACATGGACAACTTGAAACGAGAGAACTTCATGCTGTAGATTTATACAGCCTTTGGTTGGAGTGTATTATAGCAACTTCTTTTCTCATCCATAATGCACATGTGCACATAAGGTATAGTCCTAGAAAAAAACATGCCATGTACTGCAGAAATAATCCAAAAGAAACATTAGTACTTCTCACAGTTAATAAAGTAATGTAATTATATAGGATCCCCAATCCACTATGGTTTAATCACCTAACTCAAAAGCAGCTAATTACATCAACTCATTGATCTCATTTAGTTTATAATATATTTTATTAGTTTATCAAAATGTAAAATACAAAGATAAATTTTAAATAGTAATAGAAAACTGGGGCTGGGGGGGGAGGGAAAAAGAAAAAAGAGAAAATATGGTGTAAAGAGAGAAAAGGGAAAAAAAGGGCAGCAACTTCCAACTGTCTTTAGCACAGTAGAAGATAACCACATTACAACCCCAACTTTTTACTTTTACACAACAGTATATACTAGCCATTTCCATAACAAAAAACCTATCTAATCAGCAAAAACAAAATCATTGATCTCAATGTCAGCAAAGGTTTTTCTTCAGAGTCAAATAGTTTGCCTTCAGCACTGTTATATAGGACAGTAATGAAATTCCTACAGCTACAGTAGAATCTCTGGTCACGACCATAATTCGTTCAATAACTTTGGTCGCAAACCGATTTGGTCGTGACCCGAACCTAATTTTGGAAATTTGGCACTTACAAAAAAAATGGCGCAGAAGGGGAAATCGGCCGCAGGAAAAAAAAATTTTTTTTGTGAATTTTTTGGTCGGAACCTGATTTGGTCGTGGTCAGAAGCGTTCACGACCAGAGGTTCTACTGTAGTCAAATGTGCCGTTTTAGTGATGGTTCAGTTGAATTCCTTCTCCTTGCGCTGTTATATTGCTAATTTTACAAAGATATCCAAAGAAGACTTATTTTCCCTTTGTTGTCAGAGGCTCCAGACTGGTCTAAGAAATTTTATGTTATTTTAATTTAGAGAAGCCTTTTTATGCATAATGCAACAAAGTTCTGTGCAGCAGTTGTGGATGTGCACAGACAACTGATTTCTGTTCTATATGAGCAATATCTATCTATTCCATTAATCTTCAGTTTTGTATGAATACATTTCTAGCTGTAACTAATCTGTTTTAGATTATTAGTATACCTTATTTGTATATTGTTAGTATACCTTATTTTTATATTGTTAATTTTCTATCCCATAGATTCAATGCCTAGCTTTGGACTTCATCTACGACTGAGTTTGTGATTCCCTATCTGTTTTTTTCTTCTTCTGTTCAATTCTCGGAGACTGCCTGGACAAGCCCCTACAGTCTTCTTGCCAAGGTTTTTCAGAAGTGACTTGCCATTGCCTCCTTCCTAGGGTTGAGAGAAAGTGATTGGCCCAAGCTCACCCATCTGACTTTTGTGCCTAAGACAGGATTAAAACTCACAGTCCCCCCCCCACCGTCGTCGTCCCCCCCTGGGGTTTCTAGCCTGGCACCTTAACCACTATACCAGTGATGGCGAACCTTTTTTGGTTCGCGTGCCAAAAGGAGGTGTGTGCGCGCGCTAGCGTGCGCGTACGTGCCCACACTCATTCCCTCCCCCCACGAAAACGCACTTCTGGTTTGCCCATTGGGCTGTTTTTTGCACTCCGGGGCTTCCCTGAAGCTTCCGGAGTGCGAAAAACAGCCCAACGGCAAACCGGAAGTGCATTTTTCCAAACTTCCGGTTTGCCCGTTGGCCCGTTTTTTGCACTCCGGGGCTTCAGGAAGCTTCCCTGAAGTCTCCGGAGGGCAAAACGGTCTTCCCCAAGGCCGAAAATCAGCTGGCCAGCGCGTGCATGCGCGCTGGAGCTGACATAGGGGAACGCCTTGTGTGCCCTCTGATATGGCTCCGCATGCCACCTGTGGCACACGTGCCATAGGTTCGCTATCACTGCACTATACCAAACTGGCTGTCATCTGGTTCTTAACTAGTTTTAATTTTAGTTTTTAATTTTAGTCTTGATAGAGTGCAATGCTGCATTATTTTATTTATACTTAAGTATGCCATTTCTTTATAGTTGTATCTTTTTTCTGCCTCGTTTCAAGCTGGTTGTTGACTGAAATAAAATTATCTATTTCTAATCATACATGGCTTTCATTTTGAATTGAACTTTGCTTATTAGATACCATACCTCTATGAATGCTTTATACATTTGATATTTGATTTCTATACTGGTACTATACTGATGTACTGTACGCATTATACCTTAGAATAGTATAGAACTATAGAATATTAGAAATATATTTAATGTACTTAACAATATTTAAGTACTCACTACTTTTAAAAAAACCAATTCCCAAAAATAAAATAGGGAAAACAAATATCTCTGACTAAATTTTGAAATTAAGATTCTTTTGCATTTTTAATTGGAATCATTCTCTGATTTACTCTCTTTTTTTTGGCCAATACTGCCCATGGATTGCACTTTCTGCTGTTTAGTACATTTTGTAGGAAGTGTCACGTGACTGCTGAAGAAAACAGTTATTAATAATTGTTAATTATTTGTAAGTTCTTTGAAATGTGCTGTTGAGGCAACTATGAAATGCTGATGCAGTAAAGCATCTGCCTTGTTAATGATGAACTAATGCTAAATCCTAAAACAGAGATTATTTTATACCAATGTGCAAACAATTAAGATTATAAACTATTATCAACTCTTAATTTTTGTTTTTTTCAGAAATTTGTTTCCATCAAATCTCATTGCTGCAGCCTTTCGATCGGTAATTATCCTGTGTATCTATTTAAAAATCTGTTCTGGACTCTGAGTTTTCAATCAAAAAGAGTTTGATTTTCTATAATGCGATCCTTTACAGGATATAGGTAGTACAAAAATGTATTTTACAAGAGTCAATCTACACAGATTGAGTATAAGAGTATCTAATACTCCAATATTATGGAGATCTTAGCAGTTTGGATAATTAGGAAATTCAAAATACTGAACAAGGGTAATGGAAGAGTTTGCAATATGGTGCTTGAATCCTTGATAAGAAGCTTTTGATTGTGTGATAATCTGGCCTTATGACCTTTTCATGGTGCCTTTCGTATATATGAAAATTATTTTCCCATTTTTGGGGGACTTAACTTTTTAACCATATGAACAAAATATGCAACCTATGTAACAAAATATTTCTATACAAAAATAGTCAAGCAATTTCTAATGTCTTTCAAAGACTCTGCATTCTCTATAAAACTGGGAGGCAATAAAGCATAGAAAATGTTTGCCAAAATAAGAACCCTTAATCTGGAATTGTAAAATATAAACAAGCTCTGAGTGACGACCTCTATGGACCTTTTGCTGCCAGTTCACATCCTTTTTAATGTTCGATTTAAATTCCATGGTATTTTTGAAACAGAATCTTAATAATTAGATATTAATCCCACTAATAAAAGTGCCATCTATTTACCCTGTTCCTCCACTCCTTAAGATTGAGTTTCTCTTTCTCCCTTTGTAAATTGTTCACATTTCATTGTGTCATCCAGGTGGTGGTGTTCCCAAACAGCCAGGAGTTCTTAGGCACCCACTTCTCTGACCGAAAAGATTTCTGGGTCAGAGTCTCACAAGCTAAATATTAGCCTTTTGAAGCCTTTTGCTTTATAAATTTTGCTGAAATTTATTTTAGAAAATAAAATTTAGTCCTATAATAAGCTACAGTCCTTTGTAACAAATATTAAGTTGGAATCTAACAGGCCTAAATATATGTTACTATCTTCACTGGCAGCTGCAAATTCTGTAAGAAGTGCTGCAATCTTCTTATGGAATCTCACATTTAATCTGCAGTTTAACTGGCACTTGAATCTCTGCTGATCCCATTCCATTTTTGGTAACAGGAAATCCTTGGGTTCTATGATTAGCTGTATGAGCGGCAATCCAAAATGCCAAGAAGTGTTTTAAAAATGAAATCAGATATACATTGTGGAGGAACGTTTGCTGGTGTTGCTTCATTTGGATGCAGTATTCCTTTACTGCCTGTTCTTTTGTTCCTAGCTTAATGCGGTGATGTAAAGAGACAGTTCCTGATGACTGAATGCTTTTATTCCTTCGTCCTACCAAAACGCTTCAGATATGTAGGAAGCCTTTAACAGTTCATAGGCATAAGTTTTTCATGCATAAGCAACATCATTGTATGTTCAAAAAAAATTATGACCAAATTTGATCTATAACTTTTATCAATGATGTTGTAGTCCTCAAAGTTTCACGTTAAAAAAAAATCCAGAAATAGATTTTACAAGTCATGTAATTTTAACCTATATATTTGTTTAAAAGTGTGCCACAAATATTAACAAAATCAATGTTTTCCATTTACAGTATGCTACTGATTATAAAGCCATAGTTAGAAATTCAACCATTGGCAATGTTACCACTGAAAAGGTAAGTAATGATTTTGTTAAAGTTATGTTATCACTCAGTATACATGCTTTTGAGTTAATCCTTAGTATGATTACAAAGGATTTATTGCCTTTATTTATTTATTCATTTGTTCAGAATTAAATCCCATTCCTTTCAATGATTATGCCCAGGTTTGTACCTCAGGGAATGTTGAAAAGAATCCCTGGAAAAAAAAATAAGCACAGAAGAAAACTGTCTAGGCAATAGGAATGAGTAACAAATGACCCTCCAAATATTACCATATCTCCCAAAAAATAAGCCCTCCCCCCAAAATAAGCCCTCCCCGAAAATAAGCCCTCTTCCGAAAATAAACCTTCCCCCGAAAATAAGCCCTCCCCCGAAAATAAGCTCTCCCTGAAAATATTTAAACACATGCGCAGCCGGTCCCCGCCATTTCCTTTGATTAGGGTTAGGGAGACAGAGCTGGAAATCAGGTAAGACAGCAAGAGGAGCCCCGTCTTGTTCCACGCGCCCCAAAATAATAAGACCTCCCCAAAAATAAGGCCAAGTGCTTATTTCTGGGTTCAAAAAATATAAGACAGGGTCTTATTTTCAGGGAAACACGGTAGTTTACTTCATGTCCTATCAGCACCGGCTAATAAAGCCAGTGGTGAGAGATTATGGGAGTTGTAGTCTCACATTGGGAAGACAGCACTTTGCCAACCATGTCCTAGACTTTAACTTGTAAAATAATTGCTTATTCTTGAGTATAGCAAGAGCAGCATTAGTGATATGTATGTAATTAAAACATTATTTTTCATCAACAGTACATTGTTGATTATAAAGAAATAATAAATGCCTCCCTTGGGAATGCCACCATTGAAAAGGTAAGGAAACGATTATTTTATGAAATATTTTTGTTTGTACATAAATGCTTGTTTTAGGATTAGACTTTTGTTCCATCTTCTAACTATTGTCCCAGAGGGAAAACCAAAAGCCACAACAGAAGCAGTATTTTTATAGTATCACTTTAGGGTTATGCAATTCACATTATTTTAGTTCCTTCGTAGAATATTAAGTAACAAACCAGACAGAGACTAAAAAAAGTAGGAAAAAATCAATGAGGCAACCTCTGAATTGTGCACTGAGATCATTCACGCAATCTTGAGTCCTTGGATGCTTTCTTGTTCATTATATTACTATTATATCCCACCTCTTCTACTGGAGGAAAGAAGAGTGAGACTACTATACATGGTAGCCTCACTCCAATTAGAGTTTGGCAAAATGAGCCCTCTGCTGGTAAGATCATACAAATCTTCAGAGGCTTGTAGTTGCACAAAATCTCAACATATCCCTGTTGTCTCCATTGACAGGAGGCTTCCTTATCAAGGCATTTGCCCTTTCTGAGACTGAAAACCCACAGGAAAAAAAACCTTACCAGCCTAGAACATACAGTTCTGCTTAGTGGCCAAATAATTGTGGTTACTCTCCGCTTGTGTTGCTCTAGGAAACGAGTTGCAATGGAGGGAAAACGTTATGGAAACAAAATAGTCCAGATCAATGAAAGTTTGGGCCAGAATTAGATAGGTTTGGAGGTAGAAAATGTCTCTTTTTCTCTCCAGAGTCCCTCATTAACGTACAATTGTCCGCTGCCTGTTGCTTTCCTTGACAGAGGCAGTATGAAGTGGTCCTCCTGCCAGTTCCATCAGTGTGCATTTTCTTAATGGGGAAAGTATGCAGAAGGCTGAGCCATTCCAGCAGACAGAAGCTATCCTACACTTTCCCAGCTCATGGAAGCTTTGAAAGGGTCATGTCAATTCATGCATAGTCTGTACTTTCCCCAGAGTTCGAAGTATGCAACAGTTGAGGCAGGAAGCAACAACTTCTTGTTTCATCCTTCACAGAGCACCAGGAACCACTTGTGGAGAGTTAAGGCTTTCTCACTCATCCATTTTCCCAATATACATCCATGAGGACATCTGTGAAATTAGATCTACCTCCAGGTCACAATCTGGTTACCTATGCTTTGTAGCTGTAACTTGAACAGCATGGTTCCCACTTATTCATATTATTTTGTCAAATCATGCCTCCGAGAACCCCCACCAACAGCTCTTCTTACAAAATCTTGGAGTTAATAACTACGGAACTGTGAGGGGATATATTAACTAGGCCCCCAACCTGCAGCACTACTATGGAACAATTGTTCTCTTTTTATTTTCTCTCATAAGAGTGCATTGTAGCCTTTGGATGTTTAACAATGTGGAATTCTCTCATTTTGGCAACTAGCATTGCACTGCTATATGAAATTATCTGGGTAGCTCAGAAACGTAGCATGATATTGCTAGGCTGCCCTTGAATCCTGGGTTGCTGTTACCTGCTTGAGAACAGTTTTTCTCTCTAGTGTATACAGTATGTTTGCTTTGCAAAATCATCTCATTTGAAGTTGTGGATACTCTGAACAATGTCACTTTCAGTGATATTGAAGTCAGAAGTGGGGGATTAGTTCTAGTCCTCTCCACCTGATTGAGTGGTATAATCTGAGCCTTGTCTCCTTGTTTCATCGTTGAAGAAGTAGTAACAGGATCTCTCCCGTTTCTACTTGGGGAATCTCTATTTTTGCAGATTCTTCTTGTTAGTAATGTTAGGAACCAGATATTTTTATATCTTTGTTAGGAATATTAGCTTATGTTTGTATAACATAGTACCACACCATAGTTTATGTTTATTTTACTAACATGGAGAGAAAACCCCTGGTTCTTTCCAGTACAGCACTTTCTTTACAGAAGTCTAAGTAGTCCTACAATCATAACAGGAACTAATGCCCACTAACTCTGAACTAACTTCAGGACTTATAGGATCCCTTGACTTATCTATCAAGGGCCCATTCTTCTTAATAAACTATACAGGATAGCATTATAGATTATTCTAGATAAGAGGAGGATATGACCAAATGCTGACTTTCTGACTTTGTAGAGACTCTTCCTCTAAATTACTGAAGATTGTGGTGTTGTCAACCATTTTCTGCAAGATGGGAGAGATGGTTCATTCCCTCAAGTCCTCGGAGATGAGGAGCTTTTAATTGAAGAGCTTTACTCCTTTTCACATCAGTCATTACTAAAGACAGCCAGCCACAGCGAACAGTAAATATTTGCATTCAAAGTCAGAGACAGGTTCCAGAGTGCTGCTATTCCAAAAAACAATTCCTAATTTTTTCTGGGTTTTCGGAGAAACGATCAGAAGGAATACCTTCTTGCATGGACAGAAGAATTGAAAACATCTTTGTCCTCTGCATGATTTAGAGAATCTGAGGAGTGGAGCAGAGGTAGTGCTTGCAGGTGTCCCAAAAGTTTCCTCATATTTTATTATAATGTCAAAATGTTTGGATTAAAGCTCTTCAATTAACGCTGTATCTTCTTCACAAGTTTATTATTCTAAAGGCCTTTTGAACTTTTTATCAACATCATTTGTTAATTATAGCTTAATTATAGAAAGACAGTACGCTATATTTCTCAATTAAGTTCATAAGTCTGAACAGGATCTCAATAGGAAGTGTTACATTCTAGGACTGAAGCACATAGGCTTCAGTCAGGTCCTCCATTCTGGAGGGAAAAATACTGACTGCTGATTGGATAGACTGTCTGACAGCTCACTATAAAAGGGCTAGCTGTCAGACAGGGCTTTTGCTGGATTGTAAATAGTTGCAGAATGAAGAGCTGTTGTTTGAAGCCACTTCTGTCTGCCTCTTCCATTCACCCTACTTAACAGGAAGAATACTATATCTAATTTAATTTAATTTTAATTTAATTTATAAAATTTATATGCCGCCCAACTCCCGAAGGACTCTGGGCGGCTTACATCATAAAAAATAAAACATATAAAAACAATTTAAAAAAACCATCCATATTTAAAATAAAACATTCACATATACCATGGTTGAGCAATACTAGAATCAGCTTGGAAGAATTGAAATCTATCCTGAAAATCGCATGCATTTGATTTGTCTTATAGCACACGGACAATAGTCACTTGTGGTACAAACATTGGAAGAGAAGCTCAAAGATATATTTCATTCAGTGACATGACAGTAACATAAATGTTGTATACAGTAATTCTTTGCCTTAGCTACTTGCTTTTCTCTCTTTTTTAAAATAGTCTTTTGGATAGCTATTCAGTGGTATCCCTTTAATTCCCATTAACAAATTAATCAAACTATATATTTTATTCTTACAGTTCATTATCTCTTTTGACTTGGTAGATAATATAAATGAATTTTATATGCCTAGGTTCTATTTAGCCATGATCTTGAATGTATGAAAGAAGGGTAAGTTCCCTTAGTTCAAATTCCCCAAGCCTATCCTCCGTCAGCAAATATATGTGATACCTTTCTCCTGCCCATAAAATGATGTGGAAATACCGTAATTATTTGCCTTTGTAGTCTGCACAAAGTATTTGAAGATAACTAGATGGTATCAAGGGCCACTTTGAATAAACGAGTAGTTTAGGTAAATGATATTTCCTCCTTCCAAGCTGATCAAATTGAAATGCTCCTTGTGTTGTAAAAATCTTACATTAAAAGTACAAATAATGTACTTAATCTTAAATACACAATGCTTTTAGCTCTATATCAACATGGTAAATAATGAGGATCTAACCTTCATTCTGAAGACTCTTATGAAAATTATCTCTTCTGTCGAAAGATTACATCTGCATTCAGAGAAGAGATTATTTCTAGTGGGTTTCTCTTTTGTCATAGAGTGCTGCTTCCATTCATTTGTGAACTGCAATTAATATCAAAAGGGAGATCTAGCTTCATAAAATTGGCACATCACATTAAAACATTTAACAGTATGGCTATATGTATCATTCACAGTTCCCTGTTGGCACTGAAATTGAAGGAATGAATATTCTGGGGCTTGTGCTCTTTGCTCTGGTTTTGGGAGTAGCTTTGAAAAAACTTGGACCTGAAGGAGAAGAACTCATTCGTTTCTTTAATTCTTTCAACGAGGCAACCATGGTCTTAGTATCTTGGATTATGTGGTGAGTGTTCATAATAATATTGCAATCTGAAAAACTTCCCAGTGCTGGGGCAGTTTAAAATACAATTTACTACACACACTACCTTCTCTTCAACTCTAAACTCTGTAGTAAAGGGTCTTCATAATCTGTAGCATCTAATTTGAGAGGGACAATTACCATCTGATTGACTGTCTAGCTCTAGCAGAATCTAAGATCGAATAGAAGGTGGTATATGCAATAAGTTAAGGAGAATATTCACCATGTTTATTATGTACCTCCCTTTATCAGGCATGGAGTATGAATTATTCCATTTGGTAATTTGGTACTTGAGAGGAGTAGTGTAGTAAAAACTATGTAATCAAATATCAGGTAGGCCTTTTCTTGTGGGAAAAGTCTATAGTTCAGATATACTTCTCTAGCTCATCTGGAAATTAAATTCTTCATTGAAAAAAATGCTTAGAAATGCAGCAGAGATCCCTGCTGGTTGCGTTACACGGGGCATAAATATTCAGTTATTAAAAACCCGGTTGGTATATTCAACAGTTGGATTTCATTTGCACCCCCATTGTGCAACCTGTTTCCATATCTTTTGGGTTTTAATTGTGCAAGTCTAAATAAACATTCTTATTCAACATTCTTACTGTATTCAGTAGCATTTGCTTCTTAACAAAGGCATTTAGAATTACACAGTTATTGCTTATGTAATATGTACAACAGTATTGTCATGGAATTTTACAGAATTACCAGTTGGGCATCAAAACTGTTGTTTCTAGGAAGGACAATTACCCTGTTCTGCCGAATCAGCTAATTCTAACTTCCTTCTGCCAGTGTGGCATGGAAAGTTGATATAGAAAAATGAGCAGCTTAAATCGATCAACTGCTTCCCCCCCCCCTTTGATATATATTGACTCAAGAGGGTTGTAGATAGGCTATTGACCGGTCAAGGCCTGGATTTCTCTCATATCCCTTGTGCAACTGACCTGAATATTTAGCACATGGCAGCTTTGTCTTTTCTGATTCAATATTGGAATTGAAAAGGCCAGCTCATAGGCAGGACTTGCAGTTTGTCCTACAAAACCTCTATAGAACGAAAGGATCATGGAAGCTGAAATTGTACAAGAAGGTACCCTTGGGACTCTGGCAAATTCGCTCCACTTCATACCGTACCACTGCCATTTTCAGAGAGACCTTCAGGTGTTGCTTTATAAAAAGACGTTTTCTGCTTTCCTGAGTGGGATAGGAAAGTGGTAGCCAGACTCTTAACTGAAATGTTTTTAGTCGGGTCTTCTATGGCTATTGCCATATGGATACCTATTTTTTTCTTTAAATTGGGTTGGAAGATTTTTTTAATTAGCCAGCTTTCTTTTATTTTTTTATTCTAACTACTTAAGATTTGTGACATTGGCTTGACATTGAGAGCATTTGCACAATTCTTGAAATCGCTGAATGCTGATTAAAAGGTCTGCTTTAGTACAAATGGAAGACTTTGGAAAACTCTGCAAGCAATGGCTTTCAATGCAATCAGCCATAGTATCTTACTGGCTGGCCTACAAGAATCTGAAACTGCAGGCCCTGTTTTGCAGTGGTTCTGCTCGTTCAGTCAATTGTGGGGTGTGCCAGATTGACCCAATGGCATGTCATATGTGGAGTGCCACAGAAGTGATTTTTTTGGCATTTGGAGTGTGATATAATCAACCAAATAAAGTTGGTTGATATACCAACTTTACATTGTCACTTCTGGGGCGTAGGAAGATGCTGTTGACATCCTATCCAAATGTCTGGAGACTGTAAGAATCTGGATGAGAGAGAACAGACTAAGCTGAACTCAAATGAGTTGCTGTTTGGACATTAGGGCTATCTGTCAGTATCAGTGTTGTCTCTGAATGGCCGGGTTCATTATTTGGGGGTCCTTCTACACTCACGGCTTCTGCTAGAACAGCCACCATGGTTAGAACTCTGCTTTTCATTGCCACTATTGGTTTGTCATTCAAGCCATCACTTCACTGCACAAATTTCTCAAACCAAGAACTAGAAGTCAGGCAATTCTGGTGTTTTTTTGCCCTGGGAAATCTCTACAATAAAGGTATTAAATTTCCATCTCTCACATGCTTCTGTCCTTCCATAACCTAACCCTAACCCTAACCCAAAAGCAACCTCTGTCCACTGAACAAAATCTAGTTTGGACCAAATTAATCTATTGTTTCTTCAACTTACATATGTTCAACCCAAAAGCTGTAAAACTGACTCTTCTGATTTGATCATTTTTTATACCATCCACTTCTCTGCTCATCCTAACATATTACTTAAACCATTATTTTTGAAAATAGCCCTCATTCACACCATTATCCTTTGAATATGAAATACATGTTTGTTGTGTTCACTGCAGATTCTTTAATTCATTCAATTTAATTGGTTCCCTCAAGGGTAGTAGCAAATGTGCAGATGAATGTCCCACAACAGAAAAAGAGATAAAGATTCAATTTACCGAGGGAAATTTTGTATGACAATCTGATGCTTATCCTTTATTGAGGCCCATAGTGTGGGTTTCAGAAATCACTGACTTTTTCATTTTCATTCTGTCAAAAATTAGAATGTTATTTAGCATTCAATGTAACACTCGATGCTTCCTTTTCAGGTATGTACCACTTGGCATTACATTTCTAGTTGGAAGCAAGATTGTGGAAATGGATAACATTATGCTGCTGGTGACAAGCCTTGGAAAATACATCTTTGCATCAATTCTTGGACATATTATTCATGGAGGGATTATTTTACCACTTATTTATTTTGCAGTTACACGCAAAAACCCTTTCACTTTTCTGTTAGGACTTATAACTCCTTTCACCACAGCATTTGCTACTTGTTCCAGGTTGGTAGATTTTTGCTTCTATTTCTGAAATGAGGATGACATTGTTTGAATTTAGAGTAATATTGTAACTCGGCTTTTCTTGTAACTCTACATTTATTAAAATGTAAGGCAGACTTTTAGAATGGAGTGTAGATAGTCTGTGTCGCTATATGGTAAAATATGGCTTGATGGCAAAGGTTTTAATGGCTATATTATTGTATCTTACAGGGTGGGGAGAGAGACAATTTGAGAATACTAAGGTGCTTGACTGTAAAAATGTTTCTTTAAACCGGACATAATAGAACTTGAAATGGACATAATAATAAAAATGTATAATAAAACTCCCTTTTTATTTTTTCTCATAAGATTCAGGCATTTGTTTTGGAAATGAATAAAGTAGAATCTTTTGTCCTAATTTTCAGGAACAGCACGTATCTGGAATGTTACATTATCTATTTAGGCTGGCAGACAAATGCTTATATTTTGGGCTGCAGGAACATTGCTGGATTTGACGTTCTTGTGCTTCTTCCTTGATCACATCTAGCTCTGCAACTCTTCCGTCAATGATCAAATGCATTGAAGATAACAACAAAGTAGACAAAAGAATTAGTAGATTTATTCTGCCTATTGGGGCTACTGTGAATATGGATGGAGCTGCTATTTTCCAGTGTATAGCTGCTGTCTTTATTGCTCAACTGAACAACGTCGACCTCAATATTGGACAGATCTTTACCATTCTGTAAGTGATAGTGTCAGCTTCTCAGGTGCATCAGAAAAATCAGAGAAACAATTTGACTCTTTCTAGCCTGCCACATTGCACTTTGGTTGAAGCATCATTTACAAATTATGTCCCTTCAGGGAAATGCTGAAAGGAGTCACACTTTTCTCCTTCTAAGGAGATGATAGTTTATTGTGATGTAGAGAATAAGAGCCTAAAGGGATACATGGCTTGACAGTGCTGTGGGTGGCAATACAAAAAGAAGCAGCAAGTAGATATGTCATTAAGTCACTTCTGAATCATTTTAGCAATTTCGATCAGTTGCACACCCAAACTTGATGCAACTACAATTAAGCTGATTTGCAGGATGTACAATGGCAAGTTGTACAAACAGTCTATCTCCAATGCGTGGCATCAGTGTATAGAATGAAAGAAAGATTCCCAAGTACAGAAAATAAACTTTGCATATGATTCTGTGTTATTTTAATACTTATATGAAATTTCAGCATAGCCAAAAATAATTTTATTGACAGGGTTACTGCCACTGCTTCCAGTGTGGGAGCTGCTGGAATTCCAGCTGGAGGAGTTCTAACCATAGCTATTATCTTGGAGGCTATTGGACTTCCCACAAATGACATCTCTCTCATATTGGCTGTGGACTGGATTGTGTAAGTATACAAATGTGTGCATGTTGGCTCTTTGGATATGGTGGTTGTCAAAGTATCAAGGATCTTAATAAGTCCTTGTAGGGGCAACCTTTAAAAAGTACTTTCATCAAGAAGAGAGCAGTTGCAAACCACACAGTAGAATTTGTTGATTGCTGCTGAAGGGAGTAAGAAACTCACTGCTCTAAATTTTTGATTTGCATCTTTTTCCATTCCGATCACAAAAGCTCTCTGAAGTTGAGAGGGGGATAAGCAGAGGAAATTAGCTATTAAAAACCATGCATCCCATGATATAAAAATTACTTCCTCCTCCTTGGGGGGGGGAGATTTTGCAGTGGTTTATTTATTTTTTTGTAGCATGAGGCAAAAGAGAGGCTGCATTTTGAGGCACAAGTATTTATATTTGGCCTCAGCCATAACTGCTGTAAAAACTACATTCCAATTAAATGTAAAGAATGTTAATGTTCCTCAGGTCAGGAAAAGGATGGACAGAATTATGGTAAACAAGAAACAGAGTTTTGCTCCAAGAAAACTTTTGAAACATCAAAACTTCCCAAGGAGGATGTAGTATTTGTTTAGGTTCTTTTTCTTCAGAAAGATGGTAAAAAAGCTTGGTGGAGTATGTTTAAAATTGGAGGTAGGGGCTCAAAAAGAGTTGCCTTGGGTCCAGTCCCCAATTTTACAATCATGTACTGCAGCAAAAAGGAAACACCCATCTTGCTGGCCAGGAAAAATGACTGACTGATGGATACAGGACGGTACTACATTCTCCTTCAGCAAACTGTTCAGGCTGAGCTTCTGATCTTAATTTTTGCTTATGGAGAATAGGGCAGAGCTTTTTAAAAAAAGCATCTTTGCTTGCTGTGCTTTTTGATATCTTTAGTCTTGAACACCGATCACCGTTAATATAGAGGGTAACAGATGAACACTTCTCAAAACTATTGCTTTTAAAGATAGCCTGAGCCTCTGCAAATGTTTACAGATGCATTTCATTAACACCAGTGAAAACGTTTCCATGTTTTCCCTATTGATCAGGGACCGGACCACAACAGTTGTCAATGTCGAAGGTGATGCCTTTGGAGCCGGTATTCTTGATTATCTGAATCCAAAAGAAACGAAGGAGAAAGACACAGAACTTAGCGATGTCCATGTGGAAGCCATTCCAAACACCAAGGCTGATGGGGAAACATCACCTCTGGTAACACACAAGGTTCAAGCCGTCACCCCTCCACCACCTAGCTCTCAAGATCCAACATCTAATGAATCAGTCCTATGAATATAAAAGAGTGGAGGGCACTTTATGGGCACTGTAATTAGGAAAGTACTTGTTGAATAGAGTCTGTATGGCCCCCTGAGTTTAAGCAGGTATGTCCTCTTCCATTCTGATGGCACAGAACACAGTGGTAACAGCCACAGACTACAAAATATGTGCAAGCTTCTATATGTGTGTTTGTGTGTGTGAGAGACAAGAATGAAAACTTTAGCTGGTACAAAAAGTGCTACTGCATCCTTATGTGTATATGAGTAACATATGCAAGACAAATGTAGTAAGTGAATGATAGCCATCCTAGAAAATGTCTTCTTGCTATGAAATAAAACTTAAAGCCCACTTTATAAGATAGACTATGAAATTTCAGAGATTTTGGGAATGTCTTGTTAACTGAAGTTATACAGGAATGAAATGGAGTTTCTTGTAATTTTACTGCATCGAGCCTGCATGACTATGTTTGAAAGGTATTCTTAAGGGATCAGTTTGTTTTGATTGACAGCCATAGTTTGTGGGACCTAACCCTTTGTTCTAGTTTGATAAATCAGAGAAGCAAACCCTTTTGAAGGAGAATAGAATTGAACTAATATGTTATCAGATATATATATATATACAGTAGCTAAGGGCCACCAGTCCAGATTAGCCTAAAAAGGACCATTGTAATTTATTGCTCTCTTCCTGAACCAAGCAAAGCACCTGTATGTCAAACCTTACTGGACCAAAAAAGAAAGCAAGAAGTTGAACCACTGCCTTTCTCTTCAAAAGTTGGGTCGCAACCTTCATAATTGTTTCCTACACAGGAAGCTTAAATTGCTTTTCAGACACTCTCAGCAATTTATATTAATGCTTGTTGTTACTGGAAAGAAATATGAATGAGTGGCCAGGATGAATATGTACTACTACTGCCACAAAGCAGGGATTGATTTAAGTTTCCTAGTTTGGTGTCATGTCTGCTGGTGGTGCTGCTACGAGAAATTATCTTTGTTCTGGATCAGCATATTGTATGGCTTATGGCTTTTAATGTTTTCTGCTTAGAACTGTCCCAAATTGGGACTCTCCGTTGGCAATGGAAGGCTGGCTAGAATTTTCAGATTTGTAGGCCCAATACACATAGTAGACATTGTATCTAGAATGATGCTTTTGAGCATCCATAACTGGACCTAAGAACAAATTGTTTATCAAAAGGACAGGTTACATCTGATATGGTATTATGCTACCTATTTCCCCAAGACCAATAAGTATATGAAGTATGTTTCTATCAATTCCTGAACAGATTAACTCCATGCTTATTCAGTGCCTGGTGACATAATGACCAATAATTTTTTTTCTTTATGCATAACAAATAAAATCATATTGCAAATGTGGGTAGAAAACATAGAGAACATCCAGTTTTAAGCTTCAAAAAGTCTACATAAAAGTACATTTAAATGTGGCCTGGTAATAATCATGAAGCTTCATTTGTTGCTTTTTCCCTCACTCCACCATAGTTTTAAGAGGATATGTGTTGACAAGTAATCACACAATTCTGGCCTTTAACTCTCCTTGCATAAGAGATCCTATTCAGACATTTTTTTCTGGCTGTCAGAAATTCAATTCCATTATTTAAAGTTGTTTGGAATATTACCTGTCCTTGTCCCAGTATGAAAACCTTTTTCAAAAGGATATAATATGTTATAATTTCTCCCCTGCAAAATTAACCTTAAAGCCCTGGGGCAGGAAAAGACAACTCACCTGGTGCCTCCCAGATGGGCCACAACTCCAGTTCCCAGAATTCTTAACATGTTATGCCATTTGTCCTAATTTGCTGTTTTCAATCTGGTGAACTCCAAATTCAGAATATGCAGTAAAGTAAATGGGATTAATCCGAATAAAAAAAAAAGGAGTCAGATTTTAATCATAAATACCTTTGGTTGAAGGGCAAGGTATTGTTTTGATAAATATTTACCTTTCCAGAAACAACAACTTTTGTCCTTATAAAGCAACTTTATGTAACTATAAAGGAAGCCTTTAAAATGGGTTAAATGTTTATCCTACTGTACCTATTCTTCTATATAATAAATATGGTAGTATCTTTTCTCTTCCCGTATTAACCAGACAAACACATTATGAAGTATTCTTACCAATTGATGTAGCAAATGCTGACACAGGAATCACTATCCTTTGGGCAGGCCAGTCAGTTAAACCTGACCTGTTTGTATTGCTGCCAGTCAGAATGCCAGGTCCTCTTGCAACAGAGTCATAATCTAGATAATCCTATTACTTTTCAGTTAGATAATCATTAAGTCATAAGATTGCATCTGTCCTTTGTTTCAGTTGCTGAGCGTACATTTTCAGGAAAGAGGCGTTCTTAAAAAAGAGCAGCTTTGAGCTGGCTGACTAGATTGACTTTTAGTGGTAGAAAAGCACTTAGGTTTCTTTACAGCACATAGAATACTGATTTGCTTACTGCAACTGATTTAGCACACTTTGAGCAGTAGTAACAATGTTTGTGCAGGATTTCAAAATCAGTAAAGTGAACTGTGGATCTTGAACCTTCCAACTTTTACTTTCATTGGATGAAGGTATTGTTTTTAGTATTGTGTGAGACAAGTGAAATTTCTCCCTGTTCACTTATTCCACCATGGAATAGTTTTGTAACGTTTTCATGCCTTTCCCCCTTAACCTTTTTGTCCCTAAGCTGTAAAACTCCAGACATAGTAATTTTTTCTCTATAGAGAAAGGAATTCTTGCTCAGCTTTTTCTGTCATTTTATGTAACTTTTGAGGAGGCATGACTGTAAACTGTACATAATATTTCAGGTTTAGGCACTGGAAAGCAGAAATTGAGTAGGAAGTGCAAAAAGGAGTTGCAAGTGCAAATATGTAATTTTAGTTGTCACTAAAAAAACATACCCAAGGAATGCCTTAAGATTCCAGTTGAGCACATGTTTTTTTTTAAATCTGCTATATAAAAAATATGCCTTGGAGAGGACTAATAATGTCTTCTCTAGCAGATTAGTAATATTTTATTTAAGGGTTTTTTAATAATGTAATCCCAGTGATTATTGAGTCAACCAGACCATTGCTCCAGCAAGAGTAGGGATATTGGAAAGAAAAATATCTGTGAGCCTTGATTGACAGTACAACCTGCCTGCCTCTCAAAATACAACTTGCCATTAATGACCACAAAGATTAGGAAGCTCTAATCAAAGGTGCTTTTGCGTGCTACCACTAGAAATGTGACCCACCTAACACACACAGTATTAAGCGTGAATATACTGTACAATACCAGTGTGAGGGGTTTAAGTAGCAAATTCTTCTACCAAATGGAAAAGCCAGATTGGTTGAGAGCTTTGATTACTGCTCAGAGTATAAATGCCATTGGGGATCTCTTTTATGTATAGTAAAGCTATTTTTTTCATATTTTTATAGTGGCTGAACCGAAGATTGGTTTGACAGCAACTTATTGACAATAGTAGCCAGAAAAAGAAAAAAGAGAGAGAAAAAAAAGAGAGAGCAGGTGTTTCTCAATAGCCTCCTCAGTTCAGATCTTGGGTCAGTACCAGCATAATCACAGAAAATGAACCAATGTTCTACCCCTGCTTTGTTTTATAAAATAATATTGCCTTTTCTTTTATCAGATTCTTTACTTTTTCTGTACAAAAAGTTTTTTTTTTGGTCTGGAGGAAAATCAAGATGGCAAAGAGCAGGCAACTGAGTAGAACAGGTATTTTTCGTTACTGATTATTTTTTCTTTAGCTTTTGGACAATCCCTGGACCAAATCCAAGCTTAGCATATCCTTCCTGTCCCTGTCCTGTTCCCATTGAGAAATATGTCCTTTTGTACTCTGCTAACGAGTAAACGTAACTGGGTTTTTTTGCATATGGATGATATATCTATCTTCAGATCAAAGTGTCATATTGCTTGAAATTCAGT
This sequence comes from Thermophis baileyi, assembly GCA_003457575.1. Lineage (NCBI taxonomy): Eukaryota > Metazoa > Chordata > Lepidosauria > Squamata > Dipsadidae > Thermophis > Thermophis baileyi. The sequence continues at coordinate 1,063,605 of QLTV01002975.1, read as the reverse complement.
AATGCCTAAAAATAATGCCTATAAAGCAAAATGACATAGACTATGTAAGAGTCTATATTGTATACATTATTATTATTACTTTAAATTAAGAGACATCAGGAATTTTACCCCTAGGACTTTGTGTGGGTAAAACATATGCTATACTATTGAGTTTTGATGCCTCCCTTATTGATTTCAGTGGCATATAGGTTACTTCAAAGGGTGCCAGCAATCTTGACTATTTAAACTGCTCCTTCCTAATGTATCATATCAGCACTTGCAGTGTACAAATTCTAGTTTTTCAGGTGTCCATTGCAGTGTGTGATATTTCACTTTTCTGTTTTTTTATTTTTCTCATTTCATTCAGATGGGTTTAAACCACTAGAATGAAATGTTCATTAATTTATCTAGATGGGGAACGTGGAAGGAAATCAAAATTTAAAAATAAAGCAGAGGATTGATTAAAATTTAAAAAATCTGTTGTGCAGCATTTTAGGAACTCTGAAATTGGGCTGCTGAAAATTGTAGGAGAATCATGCTGACTATAAGCAGGAACGAGATGGAGATTTATAGATTTATATTCTGCGTGCTAACATGTGTTTCAAGTTACTATGAACAGGTGAAACAAAGCTGGAAAATAATTATATATATTTGAACTGGGTGATTAGCTTTTTTTTAAATCCTGACATTCTAGGCGCAGATGCTGCACAGCAGATTTTGTTGTGGTAGTGTTGAAGCCCTAATTTGAAAGTTTGCATCCTCCTTCCAAATTCCATCTTAACACTATAATTAAAAATAGTCTATCAGCTTGTGTTTTTTCCTCTTGCTATTCCATTTTTTTAGGTTGGCTAAAAAAGGACATTGCTCTAATTGGACTTTGTGTTCAATCTTCATTGAGTTTATTTTCATGCAGCCATTCCCAGAATTTACACTGAACCATCAGTGTGTTCCTTTTGCTGACTATTGAGCATGCCCCCCCAATAAAAACCCTCTAAAAAAATGCCAGCTGCTATTCCAATATCAGATTCCCACTGCCGTCTTTGCCTTTTCCTGTAGTTGCTTGAGAGCAAGGAGAGAGGAAAACTTTGGGTGGTGGGCCTAAGCTACCTACGCCCTGGGTTCCATGGCAAATAAGTTAGTGATTTGAGATTTTGGAGAGCTTAGTAAAAGAACACTGGCTGAATTGTCAAAGAAAAATGTCACTGTGAAAACAAGGACAGTATTGCTGTGGCAATGGTGCCAAAACTAGGTGCAGAAGTGCTCCGATTACTCAATATAATGCTAGGGGAGATTACTTCACACGAGGAATCATCAAACAGGATTTTTTTTTTTACAACGTTGAGAAGCTTTCTTATTTTTCTCACTGGCACAGCTGAATGTCAGCTTGTACTGAGATCTGAATAAAATTCTTATGACCAGATGGAACGGTTATCACATTAAATTGGCTAATATACTTCTAGCTTACCTTAATATTCAATACCAGCCCCTCCCCCAATTAATGGAATCATTTAGAGCAACTAAGCTGTCTGTTAATGAGGAGAAATATGGTTCTGTATTTAGTTACAGTGAGCTCTTCTGATTAGCTTTCATTAGTATGTATCTTTAAACTGTCTCTCTTACGATACTCTTCAATTCAAATTCTAGCGATAGATTATACTACCCTACAATGCCACTTGTGTCTTTCTGTACTGAAGTTTCTAATCCAAGTCAAGTAGAATGTGGATGTGCTTTGCTGTAATGAAAATGAGTAGCTGCATAATACGAAGGTGGAGACTGTGAACAATCTGGAATCTGTGTAGGATAAGGAAATCTACACTCTATGATTTTAGACATGAGCGATGACACCACCTGCCTTATTGTGTTGTACCTAAAGTGCTGCTTTACCTGTGTTTTATTCACAGTGCTGTTCATCTCATGTATTTCTTCTCAAGATCCTTAGTTAGATGCTTAGTTTAGCCCTGGGTCTGAATTCCTGAGAATACACATTGTCTGTTCTGATATATTTTACAGGAATATAAATGTTAGATTTCAAATCTGAAATCAGATAAAGCATTGTAGAACAGTGCTTTATCAGGATTGTAGAATAATATATGTCAGCAACAGCTAACCACTCCATTTTCTAAGTATTATTTTCTGTCTCTGAATGTAATGTTCTCAATATGTATTTTGTTTGTGGACATGCAGAATATTTCAAATTCAAATCATTTTGACTTTGGAGCATTCCACTTCAAATGTGAAAGATTCAAAATGTTTCAAATGCAAAATGAGATTGTTCAGTTGTTTCAGAAATATTGTATTTCCAATTTACAAATATTGTAAAAGTTGTATTGAAAATAATAAAAACAGCTCATTTCACTCTTGAAATGGGAATTTCGACTGGAAGTAGTTCAAATTTGAAACATTTTGCATGCTCCTTTGATCATGCAGCTCTGTAAGGTCGTCATCACTATCAAGGATCAAATGTGTATATGTATATTAAAAAAATGAAAATAAATATGTGACTATAGAGTTGATACTGTTTTTCCACTTCTAAAAAACCCCAACCGTTCCTAGCTGTTTTGGTGGAGAGCAGTGCAGAGAATTATGTTTAATTATTTTGTAACTCGACATTCAATGAATCTTGTGTTAATTATTCAGAGTTTTTCTGAATCTGAAATAAAAACCCTTTAGACTGAATGAACATTTGTCATTATTGGAAAAAGAATATGCATTCCATTGTGTAACATTACAGGTAGTCCTTGTTTAGAATCACAAACCCAAACTTTCCATTGGTAGGTTCAGCAGTTAAATGAGTTTTGGACCATTTTATGATCTTTTTTTGCCACGGTTATTAAGTGAATCTGGATTCCCCATTAACTTTGCTCGTCAGAAGGTCGCAAAAGGTGAACATATGATCCTGGAACACTGCAACCATCATAAATACATGCCAGTTTCCAAACTTCCTAATTTTGATCACATGAGTATGGGGATGCTGCAGTGATCGTGTGAAAAACAGAAGTCACTTTTTACAGTGTTGTTTGTAACTTCAAACAGTCACTAAATGAATGGTTGCAAGTCAAGGATTGCCTGTATTCTTAGAACTTGATAGTATATTCTGACATTTTCATAATCAGAGCTATGATAATGGATATTTATCTAGCCATCTCTGGGTGTTGCTAAGAGCCACTGTGGGGTGCAATACAAATAACCCATCTCTTCACAAGGTATTTCAAAAGGGGCAGAGTCAGCATTGTAAGAGGCCCAGGAAAGAGGTTAAATTCTCTTCATTTCAAGGCTTTCATCACTATAGAATCTCAGATTTATCTTTTCTATAGAAGGTGACTTGTAAGGAATACAGCTGCCTTAGTCAAGCCAGCTATATGTAGGTATCGTATTTTTCGGACTATAAGACGCACATTAGCTTTAGAGGAGAAAAACAAGAAAAAAAAATCTGCCTCCCAGCATTCATCCGGTATTCATCTGGCTAGCGTCCTTGCAGCAAACAGCCTGGTCAGCTTCAGCACGTTATCGCAGCCCCAGCACGTGGCTCATCAGGGCTCCGCTCCGTTGTGCCCACCACCAGTCAACTGAGCTGAGCTGCCGCTGCCGCCGCCGGCGGGGAACACTGGAGCCTTCGCTGCCGATCAGCTGATTGGTGATTGGATTTGCCTCTCAGAATACCGCTGATCAGCTGTTCTAGGCACTAATGGTGAACCTCAATTGCCTTCCAGATTTCTTGGTTCCGTTACTCAGCTCCATTTTAACTGTGGCTTGGATCTTTTGCCTGGTCACTGCCGTTTACTGGTGCATCAGGAAGCGGCAAAAGCAGAGCACTCATACACACACCGCCTCGGAAGACAATACCAACAACAACGTGCGGGAGCAACTGAACCAGATCAAGAACCCCATAGAGAAATGGGGCCAATGCTGTGCCGATCAAAGACTATGAGAACAAGAACTCCAAAATTGGCAAAATAAGGACACACAACTCAGAGGTGGAAGATGTCATGGACAAGCACCAGCAGAAAACCCGATTTGCCAAACAGGCAACCTACACGTTAGTAGACAGAGATGAAAAGCCACCCAACGGCACGCCTACAAAACACCCAAATTGGACAAACAAACAAGACAACCGGGACTTGGAAAGCGCACAAAGTCTAAATCAAATGGAATATATTGTATAGCAGACAGCAGGTGCTGCCGTGCAGGACCTTTACCACGGCCCATTCGCCACTTGCTGGCGAACGGGCGGCGGCGGCTATCCCCGCCGCCTAGAACAGCTGATTGGCGCCGCACCAACCCCCCTCCCCCCGCTGCAATATCTGCTCTATAAGATGCACAGACATTTCCACCCACTTTCGGGGGGCTTAAAAGTGCGTCTTATAGTCCAAAAAATACGGTAAATAGCAGAAGAATCGGTAATCTGTCTTTCGGACTGTAAGACAAGGAGCGTTCTTAATGATACCAAAGGTTGCATTTCCTGACACTTGCAAGCCACTTGGCAATCTGTTAATTGAAACTGGGAATTAAATGCAGCTAAATCTTACCCTGGAATGGTGGTCTAAATGCAGCATATGGAGGACTAGACATAATGAGGTTCTTGTTCCTTTTCTGTCCACCAAACAAATTTGGCTAGCAGTGAGCTCTGTAATCACAAGAAGGTGGTCTTTGCATGCATTCTACACAATCTATCTCTGCAACATTCATACAACTGAATTGTAATTAATATTCATATAGCTCAGTTGTTGCAGAATCTGGCTGTGTGAATTCATCTGACATCGAGCAAAAACTTTTTGGATATGAGATTTTATCATTATTGGCAGGCACAAAAGGAACAAGAGCTGGAAATATATACATTTTTCCAGCATCATTGCAGGAAATACTGTTACATACCATAATAACGAAGACACAACCAAATATAAAGGGGAGCTTCCTTTTATTAAAAGAGGGATAATGGAATCTTTCCTGCAATAGCAGATAAAAATACATTAAGTGGGTTTTTATTATATAATATATTGATTGTCGTGTTAAAATGTTATTACTATAAGAGTATCTCTGTTATTGCTATCGTAATAAACAGGATAAATGGGAAAGAATCTTCAAAAAGCCCCTTAAGATGTATAATAATATATTTTCTTCAGCTACGTTTCTTGTAAGGGAGATAGAAGATAGCTTTCAGTATCAAAATGGGGAAATACTTTTGAGGAAATGGCGTCTATGAATGGAAGGCCCCTAAAAATTTCCCATTAACAGGGGTCACTTTAACCATTTCCTAAACTGCAAATTAGCATATCTTAGCTTGAAGAAAAGAAAATGGAGTTTTAACAGGCAAAAGAAGTTTATGATTTTTGCACATTAGCTCTAGTAGCCTGTAAGCCAACTGAATCAAAATAGGACACAGCTACCTTCAGCACAGCTGAATATTAAATCTCAAGGCAAAGGCATCTGCTGGGGGATAACTCTAGAAATATGTGTTCTACCCCATATATATTTCTATGCAAAGTCACAACACAAATATGAAAAGGTGGTGCTTGAACCAGGACATGACACGTTGTCACGTTGATGTCATCATGATCAGGAATTGACTCTTCTACCTCAAACTGGAATGCTTAAGTTTCTTAGGTTGGGAATCCGTCCCAAAATAGAATTAGTTGACTTTTTCTAATACCAGGCACCCTTCTACCAAACAAGTCCCCCAAATCACCAACTGTAATTGTCTCTAAACATGCCCACTCCCCTGACACCTTGAAATCATAGAAGACATGCAAGGAGATAATTTATCCTATTATGAATTAGCATAGCCAAGTCAGAATAAAACAATAACAGCTGCAAATTTCCCCGAGCTGGAGTTTGTGTGCTTTGATTCCTGGTAACTGCCTGGATATGTCCCAGCAGTTGGCAAGATTTTGGAATGGGTTTTGCCTTTAAAGTGTATGGAGAAGGAACAGAAAGATTGCCTACACCCGGTATAGAATTCAGCTGAATTCTACATCTGAATGAACGGAATAGAATATTCAGACCCTGAAGCTGATTTAAAAGGAAAATCTATCTTCACTTCAAGGAAAGTGAATATTTAAAAGGGAAGCTTCTAGTCCTCAAGGATTGTTCAACATGGTTAATGAAATCATGCTTTGTTAATTCAGTTTTCTGGATCTGTGTAGCACACTCTAACTAGATGAGCTGGCATTACACAACACTCAAAGGCTAAAATATAGCCTGTAGCTAGGGGGACCTTTGCACAGGTTCGCCTGGTGCACCAATTGCGACCCTACTTGGATCAAGAGGCTCTCCTCACAGTCACTCATGCCCTTGTCACCTCACGGTTAGATTACTGCAATGCGCTCTACATGGGGCTACCCTTGAAGAGTGTTCGGAGACTACAGTTGGTCCAGAATGCAGCTGCGCGAGCTGTCGTGGGTGCACCTAGGTACACCCACATTACACCAATCCTCCACGAGCTGCACTGGCTCCCTATTGGTCTCCGGGCTCAATTCAAGGTGTTGGTCATTACCTTTAAAGCTCTACATGGCTCAGGGCCAGGTTATCTTCGAGACCGCCTGCTACCACATAGTTCCCAGTGACCGGTAAGATCCCACAGAGATGGTCTCCTCCAGGTCCCGTCAGCTAAGCAGTGTCGCCTGGCGGNTTTCCGGGCACAATTCAAGGTGTTAGTTATTACCTTTAAAGCCCTGCATGGCTCAGGGCCAGGTTATCTTCGAGACTGCCTTCTACCACATAGCTCCCAGTGACCGGTAAGATCCCACAGAGTTGGTCTTCTCCAGATCCCGTCAGCTGAATAGTGCCAGTTGGCGGGCCCACGGGGGAGGGCCTTCTCTGTGGTTGCCCCAGCTCTCTGGAACCAGTTACCTCCTGAGATCCGGACTACCCCCACCCTATTGGCCTTTCGGAAAGCTGTGAAGACCTGGCTTTTCCGGCAGGCCTGGGGCCGCTGATCTCAATGTTACAATCTGTGAGATCCGGCCATGAATGGTATGTATGGCTTTTTAAATCATTTTTTAATATTTATATTGTTTTAATGTTTTTATACTTCTGTTGTAAGCCGCCCAGAGTCCCTTGGGAGTTGGGCGGCATAAAAATGCAACAAATAAATAAATAATAAATATATAATTGCCTTTCTCAAAATTGTAACTCTAGTTTTCAACTAGTTAGTAGCTTTTTGAGCTTCACAGTCAATATGAGAAATTATGTGGGTTTGTGATATTTGGGAAGGGGGTGAGACAGTATAATGGAATACTAAAGGAGGTGGCTGTGAAACTCTTCAGAGTTTTAGAATTTAATTGTACTGGAGAATAATTCCAGGTATTGCCTCCATCTTTCAGGGAAGTGAGCTGTGTGAGCCTTCAGAGTCAATTTCTTTAGCGGAAGCTCAGAAAATTGAATTGTCAGCTTTAACTGAAAACATTTCTTGCCATGTATAAATGTCTAGCACTTTTAAGACTGCATTGCTAGGCCTACTTGTCTGGGGGCAAGTTCTGATAAGCCCAGCAGAACTTAAAACTAACTAAAAATAAATAGGATTGTATTTTGTGACTATAGAAAAAAGAGCTTGAATACCAAAATAACTCATATCAGTGTTACAGGCACTTGGGCTATTTCCTTGCTAGTGATTTATAGCATCTCACAGTATAATCCAGTCACTGCTGTGCCAATGTAACAGTATGAAGAAAAGCTTTCTAGGGCCACACAATGAAAGGATGATTCTATAAACGATGATTCAAGGAGAGAACCAGAACTAAGGAGAAATTTCCTGACAGTTACAATTAACCCGTGGAACAACTTGCCTCCAGAAGTTGTGGGTGCTCCAACACTGGACGTTTTTAAGAAGAGATTGGACAACCATTTGTCTAAAATGGTATAGAGTTTCCTGCCTGAGTAGGGGGTTGGCCTAGAAGACCCTCAAGGTCTTTTCCAACTCTGTTAAACTACTACTGAGGAAACAGCCACAATTTATTATTACTGAACAACTTGGAGTATGTGTTCCACCTTGTGGCTGGACTGAGAAAGTACAATTCTACTATTGTCTTTCCTGAGGGCAAATAAGAATATGCAAACTGAGAGTCCATGAACACTGGCATCCATTTCCTAATCCTGCTCTATAGCAGTTTTCCTCTTCCAATGTTTTATTCTGTGCGGTCTAGAAACTGGATGGAGAAAAAAAATGGCAGGATGGCTAGCAAAGATTGAAGCAAGATCTTGACAAATTAAATACTAAATACCCCTCTTAACATTAAACAAGAGATGAATGTTTGGGAATCCGTATCTGACAGAGTAATGTATAGTCTTATAATTTAGAATCAAGTATTAATAGCAATAAAATCAGCAATCAGTGCATACTACTGCTAATTTAACAGTTGTGTTTACATTCCTGGCTTAACCACCATTTTTCACTCCCCAGAATCTCTAAACCACTTCAGAATCTAAACTACTTATGCTTGACACATCAGAAAAACTGACCAGGACTCCTTCCGGAAGATCAAATGGACAGTATAAAATTCAACATTAAGCATCCACCTCAGTTCCTGTCTTACTTTCATTCTGCATTTTTCCATGGTGAATTGAAAAGAAAAACGTATGTTTCTGGGAAAGTGAACACTCCTCCCAACTACCAGTGAGGTCGCACAGGGTCGGCCTTCTTCAGGTCCCGTCAGCCAGTCAGTGTCGGCTGGCGGGTCTGTGGGGGAGGGCCTTCTCTGTAGCCGCACCGATTCTATGGAACCAACTTCCCCCCGAGATCCGTACTACCCCCACCTTACTGGCTTTCCGTAAAGCCATTAAGACCTGGCTTTTCCGGCAGGCCTGGGGCCAATAACCTATGGATTGGCCCATGAATGTAGGTGTAAATGTTTTACTGATATTTTTAAATTGTACTTATTATGTTTTTATCAGTGTTTTTATTCATGTGTTGTAACCCGCCCAGAGTCCTTTGGGAGTTGGACGGCATACAAATTTTATTAATAATAATAATAATAATAACAACAGCAGCAAAGCTACCCTGATTCTGGAAAGCCAGCATTAGGACTCTATGACTATAATGACTTAAAAGATACACAGAATGAAGGACAAGAATTGGGTGACTAGGAGTTTCCATCAATGGGAAATAATTTGTCCTTAAGTGACAATTGTTTTGCTTCAAATTGTGTTTGCAGGGATTCTTATTGCGCTGAAGGACCAGATGCTGCCACTCAGTGGCAATGCAAGCATTTAGATCAGGGGTGTCAAACTCGATTTCATTGACAGCTGCATCAGGGTTGTTTGACCTCTGGGGGCTGGGGTGGGCGTGGCCAGCTCAATGTCATTCATGTCGGGGGCACCTGTGGTGGCCCGGGAACTCTGCCAGCAAAAACGGGCTCCTGAGCTGAGTTTTCAGCTGCAACAGCCTCCTGCAACCCTCTGCCAGCGAAAACAGAGCTCGGGAGGGCTGCACGTGGCCGGGAGCTCGGGAGGGCTGCACCGCGGGCCGGTCCTTCGGTGTTTCCATGGTGGCCCCGGGGGCCAGATCTAAGTACCTGGTGGGGCGGATCCGGCCCCCGGGCCTTGAGTTTGACACCCATGATTTAGATCATTATACAGCAAATCCACAAATTGCGTAAGTGCTCTGTGTGAAGGGATAATAAATACATTTATAATGGTATGAGAGAAAACTCCAGATATTTGGATTATGTGGGCTGTACCTGATAAAGATATGAGTATTGGCTGCACCCAGGATGCAATATAAGATCACAGGAACAGAAAAACAAAGTGGTTGAGTCTTCAGTTTTAAAAATATAATATTTTGGTGCTATCTATGGTAGATCTGTCTTCATCCTTAAGAGAAAAACACTGGTTCATTGGCAGGCAAAAAAGAAAAAAGAAAGAAAAAAGAAATACAGTGAAAATAGACACTTTTTATATAAACACAGCTTGGTATTATCTTAAATAAGGGGCACATGCAGGAGATGCGTGCACGACCCCCCCGCTCCCCGCATGCGTGTCTTCCGTATACGCCCTGCCCCGTGCATGCGCGGCAGAGACCCAAAAATCAGCTGGCCGGTGGGAGGCGCACATGCAGTGGAGCTGAGGCGACAGCTCGCATGCCCGCAGAGAGGGCTCGGCGTGCCACCTGTGGCATGCGTGCCAGAGGTTCACCATCACAGCACTAGATAGAATATAAACTGACAGCAAACCTTACTAGCACTGATGATGTTACCTAGTTTGGGTAATGAAATGTCTGCGAGAAAACAAGCAAGCTCAGCATCTATGGGATTCTCAGTCATGGTTGTCCCAAAGGTGCTTTTTCAAGAGGCAACTGGACTTTCCGGTTTTATTTTGAAGATGTTTCGCTTCTCATCCAAGAAGCTTCTTCAGCTCTGACTGGATGGTGGGGAATGGAAGGATTTATACTCCTTGCAGACAGCTGGTCATTTGCATTCTTTTAGAGAGTCACTGAGGTCACCTGGGGGTTTATCTGTGTCATCAGGGTCACCTGAGTGGTGCAAATGGGTGTGGCGCCTTCTTGGAACTGTTGAAAGGACTGCGTTGTAGACTGGAGATAGATGATGTGTATCCCTCCCCTTCTGTTAAGAGAGGGCTGTTCAATTTTGACATACCGAAGATGGCTTCTTTGACCCCCCTTTCAAACAAGCGGTCCACTCCGTCCAAAATGAAGCTTCTCGGATAAGAAGCGAAACGACTTCAAAGAAAAACCAGAAAGTCCAGTTGCCTCTTGAAAAAAAACAAAACCCTTTGGGACAAGCAAGCTCAGAGAGCAGCAAGGACCCCCTCATGTCAACCCTGAGCTACAAATATTCTCTTTTATTAAAGGGTCGGTCAGGTACACCAGAGTGTGGGCGTTCCTTTATGTAATCTGGACCTCAAAGCTTTAAACCTTTGCCCCTTGTTGCGTCCTTCTCTCTTATCCTACACCAGAACAGTCCCCTACTGACCGACGACCGTCCGCCAGTCCGAGGACGCTTGGCTGTCCAGCCGGAGGGGCCGATGGAGGGGGGCGTGCGTTGGGGCCAACTCAACATCCCCGGGCCAGTTCCGCCACTCATTCCGTCTCGGCCTTCACAACGTCCTCACTGATCAGTCTCTGCGCCCCTTCCCTTCACTATGCAAAGCCGAAAAAGTGGAGGGGGGTGACGCTTGGAGCATGCATGTCCTCCCTCTCGCCGCGCTTCCTCCTCCTCCTCCTTTTTTCTTCTTCTCAGCTAACGGAGGGGGGGGTCGCTCGTTCCCTTTCGTGGCGCGAAGGACCCTCCCCTGAGAAACCGCCCAGACCAAAATCTTCTCGCGGCCAGACCCGAGTTTAGCAGTCCGAGTTTACAGCAACCCACCCCGCCTAACCAAGGGAACCGACTCTCCATTGGCCGAGACTGCGGCTTTCCCGCCTGCTCTCCGCGTATCCAATTTCAGCGCCGAAGGAGCTGATTGGAAAAGGAAGCAGCTCCGTGGAGGACGGGAGTGCGCGTGCGCACAGCTTTGCACTGGCGAAGCAGCGTTTTATTGTTGCCACTGGAGGGGGAGGTTTTGGCCGTCGGCGGAGACTTTCCGAGGTGGAGGCGTGAAAGAAGCGACCTACGATTGCAGGCTCTTCATTGGTCTCCCGGGTAAAGATATGGTGCTTTTTCCTCCTTTTCAGCTTTCCAGGTCGGGGCCAAGCAGTTTTGCTGGGCCTGAAATTGCTGTTCTAGTGACTGCGTGAAATGGTGCCTGTGTCTTGCCGGAACAGAATCGGGCCCAGTGCACCCGAGTTCTGGATCGTCTGTATGCTGGGGGCGGGGGGGGGCGGCGGGCTTTCCTTTTACAGACGCCTCCGCTCTTTATTTCGGGCGGGAAACGGTATAGCAACTCTTGCAAGTTGATAGCAACTGGAGAGTGCCTTTGTTTTGCAGCCCTGCCTTCCTGCTTCGGTTTGGGCATCTCAAAACTGTTTGCAAGTGTAAGCAGCAGGTTTCGCTGGGTGGGCAAAACGTGGAAAAGGGAGCAGGGGGGACTTCTGGTTTTCCGCCTGGGTTGACATGATTTTGCTTTCATAAAGCGTACGGCATGCATGTATGGCTCACACCCACGTATCCCGTTCTTCTTTGTCGGCCGAGTCTGTCTTAGTTTTGTTAAGTGCCAGCGGTCTTTCTGATGGCAGTTCAGATCGTGCAGTTGACCACCTGTGGAGCTTAATATCTTCACCGAGAAACAGAATTCCTCCGACGGCCGTCAAAAGTCTCCAGAAATGCCGGGAACGCTACGAATCCAAGGGCTTGGTTAGTTGGGTGGGAATGATTGGCAGCTCGATTCTGTTAGCAAAGAAAAAAAAACAGAAGACGCACTGTAAAGCAAAAGCGTTTATTTTTCTCTCTCCCCCCCCCCCCCGCAACCTATTCTGTGTTGAATGGTCTACGAAGAAAGAAAGAAAGAAAGAAAGAAAGAAAGAAAGGAGGGAAGAAAGAAACATGAACAAAATTAATTAGTTGAGAAATGAACATTAGGATAGCGAAATCCTACATCAAAGGCTATCCATTTGTATAACTTTAGTATTATAAAAAAGAAAAGAAAAGAAAAAAGAAAAAAAGAAAAGAAGAAAAGAAAAGAAAAGAGGGAGGGAGAGAAAGAAAGAAAGAAAGAAAAGAAGAGAAAGAAGCTGTTCTGTTTATCGGGCTAGAGAATTATAGAAAAATGAACTCCAACACGGTATTAAGCCGATATTTTATGAAGACCAGAGGAAGAATTACCAAATAATAAGCAGGCTTAAAAGTTTGCGGGAACTGTTCATCATTGCTAAAAATGTGAAGTTAAACTGGAAAATGTGGTTTGCTTATGCGCAGTTAGACTATTCTTGATTGGAGTGTGGAAGAAGTCTATAGACATGCAAATTGTACTATAAAACCCCTTCTAAATCTGGCTGAGAAGAATTGACAAAGGAACAAAAGCTGATCTTAAGGCTTTTCAAACCATGTAAAATGCAGCTGTTAATTTAAACTGTTTAGTACTAACTTACATGTTAGTAAGTTATTATAGCTTTGGGTAGGTGCAAAATTGATTATCCAAAAAAAAAGTGGAAATACAGGTAGTCCTCGAGTTACAACAGTTCATTTAGTGACCATTCAAAGTTACAATGGCACTGAAAAAAGTAACTCATTTTTCACACTTACAACCATTGAATACCTCCATGGTCATGTGATCAAAATTCAGATGCTTGGCAACGGACTCATATTTATGACGGTTGCAGTATCCTGGGATCATGTGATCAACCTCCATAACCTTCTGACAAGTAAAGTCAATGGAGAAACCAGGTTCACTTAATAACCGTATTACAGTACTAACTTAACAACTGCAGTGATTCACTTAACCGTGTCAAGAAAGGTCAGAAAATGGGGCAAAACTCACTTAACAAATGTCTCACTTAGCAACAGAAACTTTGTGCTCAATTGTGGTCGTACGTCGAGGACTACCTGTAGTTTATTTGCTGTCCCTAAATTGAATCAGAATTAACTAGTGCTGAAAGAATGCATACTGTGGAAATCATAGTCTTACCTTGGATGGTATACAATTCTCTTCCCCTGTCAAACTTTATTGTAGAATTGCTAATGTTGGTAAATCCTATAGAAAATCAAGTAGATATATGGGTGATCTCAAAAAAGTCGAGTGGGATTGAGCCTGTTCTACAATGAAATACCTACAGGATTGTAGGATAAACCGCTTTCTCGGTATTTTTTCCATAGCAAGACGCTTATTTATATAATACTCATTAATAACTGGTATTGATATTGCAATCATTTTGGCATTCAATGGCTAACAAAATAAAACTTGTGGGTATGTAATTTTTAAATACATAATTTCTAAATGGAAATCATTTGGATCATGATGGAAATATTAGGTTGAACGTCAGTAAGTGTTATGAATTTATTTATTTATTGAGATATCTGTTTACTTGTGCTGTGGAAGACACAAGCTATCACTTAATGCTGATAGCCGCTAAGAGTTTCTTAAAAAAATTATACCCTAGAATTCTTCAGAGGCTCATTGCAGGAATCTCTGAAGCTGCTTTTTTCCTTTAAAGGAAAACCCAGTATATCAAAATTTTTAAATCTGAAATAACAGTCATATGCTAGCATTTAGGTTGTCCTCAACCTGTGACCACAATTGGAGCAGTTGTTAAGTGAGTCACATCTGATTGTACAACTTTTTTCGTCATGTTAAGCAAATCGCTGCAATTGTTAAGTGAATGATGCAATTGTGAAGCGAAACCAGCTTCCTCCATTGACTTTGCTTGTCGGAAGCTGGCTGGGAAGATTGAAAATGGCATGTGACCCAGGACGTTGCAAGCATTGTGAATACATGCCATTTGCCAAATGCCCAAATTTTGATCACATGACCATGGGGATGCTACAGTGGTTGTAAGTCACTTTTTTCAGTGAGCAAAATTCACATTTCAGCAGTATGAAGCTATTTCTGTTCCACATCTTATTGGGGGTTTTTTCATCTTCAGTTTACAAAACAAAACTACATTTGTGAATCCAGGATTGAAAGGGCAATTTATATTGGTGGGTTGATTCAGAATGAATGGGCAATTGAGTTTTGTATAGGTTCCCACAGCAGTTTTAAGTTATAACTTTCATTAAAATTTTTAAAAGGTCTGTGTAGTGGAAAATATTTTCATGAAGTTTTTTTCCCTTTTGCATTTAAGGTTGTAATCTTGGCTCTGATGGTATAATGTGATGGATGATGAACTTATTTAATCAAGAGAAGCTTGTTGTAGTTTTAAGAATATAGGAGAAAAAAACAGTACTTATTACTAATAATTATTACCGTAATATCCTGTGTTCCAGTGGGAATCTCAAAGTTTTTGTTGAATGATTATAAAAATTACCATATTTTTCAGAATATAAGACGCACTCCCCCCCCTCCCCCAAAAGAGGGTGGAAATGTTGGTGCATCTTATACACTGAATACAGCCATTTTTGGCTTCCAAAAACCCTGCCCTGCGCGTCCCGTTTTTCGCAAAAATGGGGCATGCAGAGGGTTTGGGAGGCCTGTAGAGTGATCCTGGGGGCTGGGGAGGGCAAAAACAAGCAAAAACCGGGCCATTTTTTGCAAAAACGGGGCTGTTTTTCACAAAAAACGGGGCGTGCAGAGGGTTTGGGAAGCTTGTAGAGTGATCCTGGGGGCCAGGGGGCCCCCAAAACCGAGCAAAAACGGGCCCGTTTTTTGCAAAAAACGGGGTGTACAGAGGGTTTGGGAGGCCTGTAGAGTGATCCTGGGGGCTGGGGAGGGCAAAAACTTTTTTCTTGGTTTACCTCTTCAAAATCTTGGTGCGTCTTATACTCAGGTGCGTCTTATAGTCCGAAAAATACGGTAATTCTAATTGTAATTTCTATCCTTGGATTACCTTGAGCTCCCACGATGGTGGAATAACAGATGCTCAAATAATGTATATTTGGAAAAGGGCATTGAACATAGTCTTGGGCCAATTCAGATGTAATTAATGTTTCTTGCTTGTGATAAATGTCTGTAAATGCTGACTTTACTTTTTTTGCACTTTTAGATGATTGCCACCATTGGGAGTTGCAACTTTCTGATTCTTTTGGACCACCATCTCTTTAAGCTTAAAATTAGATTTATTATGCAAGCAATGCATACTTGAAGCATTTTATTTGCTTTTATCTTTTGTAATACTAGGATTGCAATGTGCGGTTTGTTTCTAAAAAGCCATTTGGAAATTATATTATCTTCATGATTATATTACATCATGTAGTCAGTGCTATTATGGAGGGCAAAGGGAGCATTCTTACCAATGTTGCCCTTGGCCCCGGGGTGCGGGGGGATGGGGGGGGAGGAGAGATCAGGAATGAATTGTCATCCCAAAGTAGCCAAGCAGTTCTCCCAGCCTTGACCCATCCTCTGTCATTTTCCGTGCCTGCCAGCACAGAGTATCAAAACAGCATATGGGCCTTCCTGTTAATATATTTTGTCTCCTTGTAAAATCTCTAATGGAGGCTCAAAAATCATCTTGCCCTGTCATGTTTCAATTCTCAGTGCTGACTTGCTTCCAGTTATCTTAACTGGTTTACTGTCTTGAGATACTTGACATGGAATCTATTGTGCGGCTTTTGGGTCATAGCTGTGGACCTGAGATACAGTAGAACAAAAATAGAATGGTGGCCTTCATCAGATGCTTTTTATTTTATTATTTTTATTTATTTAGTTTGTCAAACATATACGAGATAACAGGTATAAGCATAAACATGGACATGAACACAGGAAATGAGTACGAATAAATGGGGACAGTAGAACAGGGACGGTAGGCACGCTGGTGCGCTTATACACGCCCTCTTACAGACCTCTTAGGAATGGGGTGAGGTCCACGGTAGATAGTTTAAGGTTAAAGCTATGGGAGTTTGAGGATGTAACAACAGAGTCAGCTAGTGCATTCCAGGCATTGACCACTCTGTTGCTGAAGTCGTATTTTCTGCAATTGAGTTTGGAGTGGTTTACATTGAGTTTGTATCTATTGTTTGCCCGTGTATTATTGCGATTGAAGCTGAAGTAGTCGTTCACAGGTAGGACGTTGTAGCAGACAATTTTGTGTACGATG
>QLTV01002975.1:990948-1043550 GCA_003457575.1 Thermophis baileyi | reverse complement strand
CCATCTGTCCGCCAACTGAAGCTCCGCAGAGGATGGGTGATGCAACAGGACAATGACCCAAAGCATACAAGTAATTCAACAAAACAATGGCTTCAACAGCACAGAATACGCCTTCTGGAGTGGCCCAGTCAGAGTCCTGACCTCAACCCGATTGAAATGCTGTGGCATGACCTTAAGAGAGCGATTCACACCAGGCATCCCAAGAATATTGCTACACTGAAACAGTTTTGTGAAGAGGAGTGGTCCAAAATTACTCCAGATCGTTGTGCAGGTCTGAACTGCAACTACAGGAAACGTTTGGTTGAGGTTATTGCTGCCAAAGGAGGGTCAACCAGTTATTAAGTCCAAAGGTTCACATATTTTTTCCTCCCTGCACTGTGAATGTTTACATGTTATGTTCAATTAAACCATGGCAACATCTAATGTTTGTGTAGTATTATTTTAAGCAGACTGTGTTTTTTTATTGTTGTGACTTAGATGAAGTTCAGAGCACATTTTATGACCAATTCATGCAAAACTCCACGTAATCCCAAGGGGTTCACATACTTTTTCTTGCAACTGTATGTGAATAGCACAAAGTTCATTAGATTTGGTCTGTGTTTCAAAGGGATGTATGTGCTAAGCCAGGCCTAAAAATCGGTGAAATCAGCTCTAAAATAATCAATTCATGCCCCTCTATAACATCTTCCTTTTCCCCTCTCTCTCTTCTGTCTATCCAGAATTTCATCCCAAGTGAACATGCATCCAGTTTAAAATCAGCTGGGTCTTCACATGAAGATCAGTCCCACTGAAGATAGCGCCTAGGAGAGGGCATAACTGTTAAGGAATTGTGCAGAGTAACCTCTGGGCCCTGAAGGCTTGCACAGTTCACCGTAATGTTGCAGTAGATATAAGTAATGATTCAGTCAATAAACAGATACGTTAAAGTATATAAAAATAGTTTACTCAAAGAAATAGCACAGTCCAAATAACAGTCCGAATCATACACGTTCAGTCAGTCAGTATTTAGAAGTACAGCAGTCTCCTTACCAGCCTTTCTTTGTCTTAAACATCAAAGATTTCAGCTTTCAACACTATCACAGATAGTTAGCTACACACAGAGCTTACTCTCAGACACGAAGTCACTTAAGCAATGAATCAGCAGAAGAGAGAACTAACCATGTTCTCTAGCTCCCTCTTATGGCCATTACTGCCAGTCAGAATGCAACAATGCATTTAAAGCCATATTACATATATACATTTAAACATTGATTTGTGGCTTGTTTATATTAACCAACCCAACCGTTTGGACAGAGTCCTAACAATAACAATGCAAGCTTAGTGCTTGGGAAATAATTATTTTGGTTTTTATGTCATTGTTTCAGATTTGTGATTGAGGTACTGAAATTAAACAGATCTGTTTTATAGATGACTTCAGAGGTTAAAAAGTCTCCTTTAGAGGCTGTATGAGGGTCAGGTGTGATATTAGGTAAAGTCATGCGGGACTAGACTTGTGTTATCTTGAGTTAATTAGGAAAAGTCATTAACTCTTGGATGCAGAAGATGAAGAGCTGGCACTTAAAGTAATCCCCAATTTATAACTGTAATTAAGCCTGGAATAATGGTCATTAAGCAAGTCACCATGAGACCGTGACCAATTTTACAAGCTTTTTTGCAGTGGCCCTTAACAAATGCTGTGGTCTTTAAATGAATCCATTTTATCCAATGAGCATTTTTTTGCCAGAAACATGAAGTAAATGCCAAACATTGCAGTCAAGTGACAGTGGGATGCTGCAAACAGATGCTGTAAATGTAAGCCAGTTGCCAAGAGCCCAAAATGCAATCTCATGTCTGTGGGGTGGGATCCTGTCAGAACTCCAGAACCAGGTCATAAATAACTTTTTGGGGGGGGGGGGGAATCTGTTGGAACTTTGAATGGTTAAGCAAGAACTACCTGTAAAAGAATGGAGTACAAAAACTCCATAGCTATAGAGGAAACTGGTGTTTTTGTGAGGAATCAAAAGCATAAATATTTTTGATACCTTTTAACAGATTGTAAAAAAGGAAACCAAAGTACATAGAAAGCTACTAATTGACAAAATCCTTAATGGCAGTGACATGCGGCATTTTAGCAGAAGTGATTTGTACTCTGAAAAGCAGCAGGTAAGAGTATTTTTTTCTCTTAATTATGCTAATCATCTTAATGCAAAAGAATATGGATTTTTTTAAACAAAATTAAATGTTATTGCTATTGGTGTAATGTGTAGAGGTTGATAAAAGGGGTGTGTACCCTTTAGACACTTAGCAGGATCAGTATTTCTTTGGCGTACCTTGGGTGTTTTACATAAAAAAAATGTATTCCTAGCATGACAAGGTTTCAATGATCCCTGACTTGTACACATCTGTAAGTAAAGATGTAGAAATAAATTTGTTTCCTCTTCTAAGCAAGGGTATGGCTAGGGTATCTTTCTTACATTTCACTCTGCACCTAGGTGAACAATGATGCCAATGGATTGTATTTCTCATTTTGCATTTGCACTATTATTTGATGTTACAGGACTAATGTTATGAATGTTTAAGAGGAGTGTTGGTTTCTAAC
Source organism: Thermophis baileyi (assembly GCA_003457575.1). Lineage (NCBI taxonomy): Eukaryota > Metazoa > Chordata > Lepidosauria > Squamata > Dipsadidae > Thermophis > Thermophis baileyi. Next base: position 1,040,972 of record QLTV01002975.1, on the reverse strand, counting down.
CACAGATACGACTGTTGAAGATTTCGATCGATAATGTTCTGTTAACTTATGTAGTCTCTAGTGCAGGGGTCAGCAACCTGCAGCTCTGGAGCCGCATGTGGCTCTTTCATCCCTCTGCTGCGGCTCCCTGTTGTCACTCGGCTCCACAATTGATAGGGCTTTCGGTTAGGACAGGTAGAGGAAAAAGGACGCCGCGCTAGGAGGAGACTGGTGGGGGAACCAGACTTCCAGTCGGCTTCAGAATTGAACAGGGGGCTTCCGGTTAGGACCTTTGTGGCTCTTTGAGTGTTTAAGGTTGCCGACCCCTGCTCTAGTGGCAAAAAGGAGAATGCTGGAAAAATAAAGTCATGTGAAATCTTGGCAAACACTAAACTCCCTGATAAAATACCTGGAGTAAATAGTTGGAGCAATATTTATGGCCATGTATATTTTATATCCCCTCCCTGTGAAAAATTGAAACTCTGGTTATATGATACATTGTATGAAGAAAGCTTAATTAATATAAAGCAGGTTGCCTCTGCCTCCCTCCTCCTGTCATCCATTTAGATTCTCCAGGTTTTTTTTTTTATTCCTTTGGTTTTCTGTTTCATGCAGAAATATAACAAAAATCTCTTAATTTATGGGTGTTTTTATTCCAATGCATATTTAAATGGAAGAAGTACAGTTTTCTGTTTTAATAAAAGATATTAGCCTTTTCCAGAGTCCTTGATTACAAGACTGTTGCGGGTCTGTTCTTCCCAAAGAAAGTGTGAATCGTTGTTCACAGCTATGGCTCCGTCTGTACATCACGCTAAGGTCTAAGACACATTGGAGACAGCTATGCTGTTGCAGAATGCATTGAATGGCTCTGAGTGAGACAGAATGGCTGACAAGCTTTGATTAGCCAAGCTTAGCGTGATGTGAAACTGTCGGATCTAGACTTCATTTTCCTGAAAGTACCAGAGAAGCCATTAGCTAAGTAAAGCACATTCTGCTTTGTCCTTTAGAATAGTTTGTCCCTTGTCTCATGACTCCTGCAGCTGGTTTGTCAAACAGGATTTGAGTAGCAATAGCAATAGCACTTAGATTTATATACCGCTTTATAGTGCTTTACAGCACTCTCTAAACGGTTTACAAAGTCAGCATATTGCCCCCAACAATCTGGGTCCTCATTTTACCCACCTTGGAAGGATGGAAGGCTGAGTCAACCTTGAGCCTGGTGAGATTCGATCTGCCAAACTGCTGGCAGCCGGTGATCAGCAGAAGTAGCCTGCAGTACTGCACTCTAACCACTGCGCCACCACGGTGTAGGTACATTTGCATTTTCTTAGATTTCTGTCATACATGATATGCAGATTGGTGCTATGTTTAAATCATAAGGAAGGATAAAATAATGCAGATTTTATATGAAACCTGATGTACCTTATGAATCTCTGGAGTTCGGATGGCATATACATTTAATAAAATAAAATAAAAACCCATCTACTGATGGATATAGCAGTCATAGCTCACTGCTTAAATCCATGTAAACATCGACTTAATTCTTGTGAATTAAGCTAAAGGCAGTTAGCTACTCTGAATTAAATGTCCTGGAATATGACGTTTCTTTTTTGTTTTCTCTTTTATGAAACAAACCATTCAGAGGGATATGGTGAAATGCTCTGATGGAACTAAGCCATTTCACGGTATGCTGGAATTTCCAAAAGTTCTCCCAACAAAAACTCCAGGTGCTACATTTCTTAGTCCTGCTGCCAGATCCGTTAGCAATCTTGATACTGACTGTAGGAGACAAGCACTAGTTATCCCTTATTCATCCACTCCGAGGCATTTATCAGGTAAAAGAAGCCCGCATTTCAGTGCCAAAATGTCTGTATTGCCTAGAAGTTTCAGTTCCTTACAACCTCTGGAGGACACTGGTTTTGAACCACAGGAACGGAAAAGATCAAGAAGTGTTTCAGCTACTGGGGCTTGTCCATCATATGAAATGCCTGTTCCTTGGTATCAAAACAATCTGACTGACTATGAAGAAAGTCCCAAACTGGGCATGCAGAAACTAATACCCGCAAGAAACTGTTCTGTAGCGGGGCAAATGAGAAGGATGTCCACCTTCCAGGCTGATTACTGGGCATGTGCAATACCCGATTCTCTACCACCATCGCCAGATCGTCAGTCCCCCCTTTGGAATCCTAATAAAGAATATGAGGACTTGCTTGATTATACTTACCCTTTACGGCCAAAAAACAAGCTTCCCAAAAATCTCAAAGATTCCACTGTCCATGATTCTGGAATTGATCTCGATAGCCTCTCCATTTCCCCCGGGAGTACCTTGAAGTCTATGAGTATGTGGGACCAAGAACACCAAACCAGGGAGAGCCCTACCGCACAGAGACTTTCAAGTCCTTTCTTGAAAAAGCTTGAATGCTCAGTTCCAGTTTCTCACTACAGAATATCACCCATTGGGAAAATGTCCCTGGCAGATGGTGGAATTGGCATTTCTGGAGGGATGTCACCTCCTGGGTGCCCTGAGCCATCTAATTCCACTTTTGTAATTGAGGAGGAATGCCACAAAAAGAAACACGGGTGCCATTTGAGGAGAAAAGCCGCTAGCGGAAACTTCTTGCGCTCCACAAGTGTACTGCTCTTACAGAAAGAATGTGCCAGTGATGATGGATATCTCTCCTTACCACCAAGACTCAAGGAGTTAGAGACATTGGCGCAGCAACTAACTGATCTTACACTGACTATAAAGAAACCTGAACAAGATGACTTCCCCTGCATCAGTGTGAATGGGGAGCAGCTTCTGCCAGAGGTTCAAGGAGATAGTGATGGCAATGAGAGCCAGTGGGAATTGTATTCTGACTCTTTCCATACATGTAATTTCCAAGAATCTGATGAGATGGACATTCTAAGGGATCGGACCAACAAGGAGCAGGAAAGCGAGCCAGGAGAAACTGCTAGCACTGATTTTCTTGAAATGAGATGCCCAGACTTCCTTTCTATCAAGGAAAAGAAGGACCATTACTCTCTTGCACAGTGTATTAAGGTAATTTTTTAAAAAAAATATTTAAATCTCATTGTGTTAAAATTGAACATGCTATGTATACTTTAAAGTTTTCATTGGGGTTCATTGTCTTTGTGAAGCTCAGATCATACTGTCAATCACCAAATTGCATGAATATAGATAGTTCATGTTGAATATAGATAGTTCAACGTTGTCCATGGGGTCACGATGGGTCGGACACGACTTCACAACTAACAACAACAAGATAGTTCAGAAGAATTAATAAGCTTTTCACACTACTATAAATTAACATCTCACCTTGTCTGCTGGGCAACGTATCTTTTCCTCCTTTGACCTTCATGTATTCTTTTGTACAGGAATTAAGACCCTGTGATATGGCTGGTTTACATTTAGTTTAAATGGGAACATTTTACTATTCAGTGTTGTAGAACCTTCTGAGTTCCCAGGGATATAAATTCATGGATTCTAGCAAGAAGGTCGACTGTTTATTATATTCTGTACAAATCCTGTTCTTTTCATTTGAGGATTTTCTCCATTGATGGACTATGGAATCTTCTATATCCTTAGCTTATCACAAATTAATATGACAATATAATAAACAGAGCTGTGTAGCTAGCATACTTTCTGTATACAGTAGTTACATATGTATTTTGGGGGCAGTATCACAGAACATTGTTAAATGTGCAGAGTCCTAAGGAAACTCTTGAAGTAGCTGCACTGAACTTCCAAGCCCCCAAGCACTTCAAAGAAGTGCTCTGCACCAATACCATTCAAAATATTGCTTTGAATGAGTTGCCCAGTCCTGGTGATACATTTGCAAAATGACTCTCTTGGTACCCTGCCCTGAAGAATTTTGTGGTTCTCTAGAAAGCTTTTGTCACCAACCATTTTCACTTTCTATCAGTATGCCTCATTTCTGAACTTTAAATATAAGGGCAGCCAACTTCAATGCTTTCAGCTGTAATTAGGAATCCACTGATGTTTCCCCATAATTTCCCGTATGGTTTTTCAGTAAGAAGAGTTCTTGACAGAAATTTGGAATAGTCCCGTTCTGCATTTTTCTTTTTAATTTCAGAGATTTGGATTTTACTGTTTTGAAGTATCTAAATAAGTATTTTGTAGAATTAAGCTAGCACTTGCAAACTTTGTGATACCCTTGGTAAATATTCCTGGTTCCTCGCAATTGATACATACAATAATCTGCAATAACCCGATCAAATCCACTGGTTCCAAATTTGAATGTAGCTTAATGAATACTTTTTTTCTGAATTATCTATATAGGTGTTTTGCTGTCAGTTGGAAGAGCTCATTCGTTGGTTGCATAAAGTGGCAGAAGTTACAGATCAATGGATTCCTCCCAAGCCAGATGTTGAAAGTGTTAAAGCATCGTTTCAAAACTACCTGGTAACTAACTGCATTCTCTCCTTGAATTTCAATAGTGGAGTTCATTTTTTATTACACTTGTAATACATATATATTTATGCAGCCTGGATAATACGCAAGCCTACAATTGCTAACCCTTTCTTGCAGCCCTTTGTAGAAGACATTGGAAAGATATGCTAAGTCACCACATGTATTTCTTTGCATTGGCAGAATTGATGCTTGAAAGTGGCAGAACGATAGCTGTAAAATGGTGTGAACTCTATCAAAAGAATTAAATGTCTTCAGTTAAGTTCTTAATCCACACAGATAAATACTGGTCTCCTTTAATGCCTTGTATGGAATTTGTAAGAGCCAGTTTGATGCAGTGGTTTAGGTACTAGGCTAGAAACTGGGAGACTGAGTTCTAGTTCTGCCTTAGGCCCAAAACAGCTGGATGACTTTTTTGGCTGAACACTTTCCTCTCAGCCTGGGAGAAGGCAAGGACTAACCAATTCTGAAAACCTTGTCAAGAAAATTGTAAAGACCAGTCCAAGCAAGACACCAGGATTCCACTGACTCAGAGGCACACACAAAAAATAAAAATAAATAAAAAATGGAATTCCTTTGCGGAATCTTATTGCCAGTGATGATAATGTTTTATTGATCTGTTACATACTTTATTCTAGATGCTGATTCTAATTCTAGATGTGCTGTCTACCTAGAGAACAATAGTTGCTGAGCAGATTAAAATATAAACAAAATTCGCAAAACTACTTCATTCTGTCATATGAAACCGCTTAGCTTTTAGACAGTAACTGGACAAAACTACTGCTCTCTGACTATAATTTTGAAGAGGTTTTCTTTCATTATATATTACACATATTCCCATACTAACACAGTCAAAACAACTCTTGGCGACTTGCACAGGGAAAAAGTTTGAATAAATGAACTCCCTTATGAAACTTTCACTACTTAAGCAACAAGATTGCTAAAAGCATGACTTTGACTTTTCTTTTTTTTCATTTTACATAAAGTACATACTCTTGACATATGCGTCTTTGGGTAGAAATAATAGAAACTGAGGTATAGACACACCAAAACTGATTCTTTTTCATTATTTTCCCATTCTTTCCCTCTTCCTTTCTTTTTGTGAGCCAGGCCAGTGTTCCAGTTCAAGTGAGCTACTCATTTTATGTTTTGCCTGAAGTTATAAGTTCTCCCAAATAAACATGGAGTACTGTACCTCAAAATGTAAAGGTTCCCCTTGCACATATGTGCTAGTCATTCCCGACTCTAGGGGGCGGTGCTCATCTCCGTTTCAAAGCCGAAGAGCCAGCGCTGTCCAAAGACGTCTCCGTGGTCATGTGGCTGGCATGACTAAATGCTGAAGGCACACGGAACGCTGTTACCTTCCCACCAAAGTGGTCCCTATTTTTCTACTTGCATTTTTACATGCTTTCAAACTGCTAGGTTGGCAGAAGCTGGGACAAGTAACGGGAGCTCACTCCTTTACGCGACGCTAGGGATTTGAACCGCTGACCTTTATGATCGACAAGCTCAGCGTCTTAGCCACTGAGCCACCGCGTCCCTACACCTCAAAATGTAAACCAGTAAAAGAATCTGTGTTGTAGTTCTTGAATGTCCTGCCCTTTGTACTTAACTGAAGGATAACTATGCTGAACTAAGTTGCTTATTGGTCTGACTGCTAACTACAGTACTAGGATGCGGTGGGGAAAATATTAAACTTGTGCAGTGCAATCCTAAACAGATTGAGAGGGTTCATTCATTTCAAGAGGACATGTTTGCAAGCAAAAGTGGGGTTTTATTGGGGCCTAATCTTCATTAACAAATTGAAGTATCAAAAATTAATGTTTAGTGCATTTTTATTAATCCTGTGTTATAACTTACAAATATATTTGGCTAACATTCACTATTATATAAAATACTTAAGAAATATATGTAGTGACCTTTGCTCTTTTATTTGCTCTGTCCAGATGTCATTCATCAAATCTGCATTAGTGAATTTTCTGACTCTCCAGATAAGATTGTGAGGATTGTATGACAAAATAAATCTATTGCATTTAAAGCTCCCAGTCGATTTCACTCACTTTTTTGAACTTAAGTATCCTCTAGTTTGAATAATAGATAATTTGTTAGATAATTTAAAAAAGATCCATTATCACATAAATTCTGTTAAACAAGTCAGTTAATTCTTGTGAATGGGACCTGATCTAGGCAAGCAACCATATTACTATGATTTTTCCTGCTTTGTGCATTACATTTCACAACATTTTTTGACAGGAATTCAAAAAAGATTTAGCTGAGCACCAGGCATTGACTGAAAGCGTGCTGCACGATGGTGAAAATCTTCTTAAATGCATGTCAACAAATTCACCAGGTAAGGAAGCAATTACATATAGGAGTTTGAAAATACAAGTAGTCCTCACTAAGCAACTGTAAGTGGGGCTGGAATTTCTGTCGCTGAGCAAGTAGCTGTGAAGAGTGGTGATGTGTGAAATTCTATTTAGTGACCGAAATTCCAGCAATTCCAATTGCCATCATTAAGTGAATAACTATAGGTTTACTAAGTGAGGATTGCATGTAGTCACCATTTGTGACGACCTGCTGGCTTTCCCATGAAGGTCGCAAATAGTGATCACATGACTGTTGGATGCTATGAGCTGCATTTGTTATCTGGGTGCCAAGCACCTAGATCACAATTATATAACTGTAGGGATGCTACGATAGCCAGAACGTCAAAGATTGGTAGTACGGCTCATTCAGATGCCATCATAAATTCAAACATGAATGCTGAATGAGTCATTGTTAAGTGAGGACCTATAAAAGGGCCCCGGCCTCATTTAAGGAAAATTGTTATATACCGTATTTTTCGGAGTACTCCCAAAAAGAGGGTGAAAACTTGGGTGCGTCTTATACACCGAATGTGGCCCCACCCAGCCACCCCCACCCTTTGGCCTCTGCCTCCCAGCAATTTACCTCCTTGCAGCAAACAGCACAGAGCATGATTAGCAGAAGCAACTGATTATCCGCCTCCCGACCATCAGCTGAGAGGCTGCAGGCAGGCCCAGGTGCTAAAATGAAAGTGAAACTAGAACTGCAAGGAGGCAACTTGCTGGGAGGCAGAGGCAGCATTTTATTTTCTTGTGCAAATCAGACTGCTGAAACTAGATGCAAGGAGGTAAGTCAATAACTATGAATGCCTATAGAATGTTCAAATTATTAGACTTATTTGTTAAAGACTGCTTTATCCTGTTTTAGTATTAAGATAAGGCAGCTGAGTTAAACCCTGACTTAGTCATGTTTGGAGTAGATCTATTTAAATAAATGGGAGGACTTAGTGTGACTACATTTAAGAAAACTTTCTGGCATTAATATACTGCCATAATGTACATTTCTCCAGTTCTTTGCTATTTCTATGGGTCAGGCACACATGCACAGAAATACACAGCAAACAGTGTATATCATCTGTACTGTTTGCTGTTTGCTGGGAGATAAATTGCTGGGAGGCAGAGGCAGATTTTTTTTTCTTGTTTTCCTCCCCCAAAACTAAGGTGCGTCTTATACTCCGAAAAATACGGTATATATTTTTAAACACTAGAATTTCTAGCTCTCTTGTTTTAGAAATAGTGAGCCTGAAAGTGGCAAGTTGGATTTAAGTCTTAGGGTATTTGTCAGTAGGACTTACTTCTAGTAATTTGATACAGGATTTCAGTCTTAAGTTACACAAATTTCAATAAACAGATTTGTGATATGATCTAAAGCACTCCACAGAAACAAACCAAATTAAGGATACATTCCCTTGTAATTGGATATGTAGGAAATAGGATTATAGATTCAGGACATGATGAAATAATTGAAACACACATACTTTTTCTCTGAAAGCTGAACCAATTCAAGTTTGGGTGCTTTGGACAAACTTAAGTGTTTTCATACATTAATTCATTACTGGTAAAGGGTTGAATTGCAGAACATTAAAGTATTTGTGGCCATTACAGTTTAACCTGTACATTGTAGCACACATTTAGTTATTTTGATATTCCATTTTTTTTCAAGCAGCTTAAGTTTCTTTCCCCCACTTCCCTGCAATGTTATTTTACAATAATCTTTAAGGGAGAGTAAGCTGGGTATCTTCATACATCGGGTGAAGTTGAGAGAAAACACATTATGGCTTAATGTTCAGACCAGGCCTGTCCTGTTGTAAAGGTATAGGAAAGAGGCAGAATATTTGCTGCTTCTCATCAGTACATAGTTAAACAAAGGAGCCAGATTCTGTAGCACTTACTCTTGTAACCCTAGTATAGGCATTTAGAAAAGCTTGCTTATATCCTGCTACTCAGCTGTTGCATGGTATAATTTGTATCCTCCTCTTTGCTTAATAGTTTTACAGAAAACTCTTGGCTTGATTGCAAAACATTCGGATATGCTTAAAAGCCATGCTGAACAATTGTATGAATCTATTTTAGCAGCAATATATACCCTTGATGACGGCTTGAGGAAGCATTGCGATGTTCAAGAAACTGTGGTCCACAAAGATGCATCTGAGTAAGCAAGAGGGAAAGGACGCTGGGAAGGGTGGATATTAATTAATACATTTTTTTTGTTGAAGTATATCTTCCTGGATCTCATGCTAAGGCCATGTAGAATTTTCTACATTGTGAACTGGCAAAACATCGATTCTGTCTTCAACTCCTTTAACCAAGTGAATCAGATAAAAGATTTACGGTTGCCTTCCTGAATCTTGTTCCTCCAGAAATGGTGAAACAAAACAAAAGCTTAGAGGCAAACAAAAAGGCTAGACACACATCCTCTCCAGCTGCCAACATCCGGATAGGCAGGGATTAACACTAGACAATCAAGCAGAAAAGTGTACGCTAATCAAGGATACACTCGGGGGGAAAATCCACACACTCCACCAACACTGACAAAGACAGGGCAAACTACTATAAACAGGGAGCAAACCCCACACTCACTAGCACTTAGGATGTTACCTTGTCAGGAAATGAAATGTCTGCAAACAAGCAAGCTCAGAGAGCACCAAGAGCTCCACAGTAAAACCACTCTCCAAAATGCACAGCCTGTGTGGCTTTGGCCAGAGTGGTTAAGAATGCCAATTGTCTGGTGAGTGTAAACTAGGCAACTACATCTATTTCTGACAAGTTTCAGCATTAGAAAGAATACTCAACATTTCACCGAAAAAGAAAAAGAAAGTGATTTAAGAATAATGAAGGCACCACTGGCTTTCTCTGTATTCCTTTATTTTTTTTACTCTTTTATCTTGCCCTGCTCTTTGGATGTTTCCTCCCCCCCTTCCTATTTTCTGGATTTATGTAATACAATGTAGGATAAGCAGGCTTTTTCATAAGTAAATGTAAGATTATATATTCCAAGTACAAGTTGTCCTCAACCTATGACAATTGAGCCTAAAATTTACATTACTAAGCAAGACAGTTGTCAAGTGAGTTGTGCCTTTCTTGCCACAGTTGTTAAGTGAATTACTGAATTACTATAGTTATTACAGTAGGAGCCATGGTGGCGCAGTGATTAGAATGCAGTATTGCAGGCTAATTCTGCTGACTGCCAGTGGTTCGATTCTCCCCAGCTCAAGGTTGACACACTCTTCTATCCTTCCGAGGTGGGTAAAATGAGGACCCATATTGTTGGGGGCAATATGCTGACTCTAAACCGCTTAGAGAGGCCTGTAAAGCACAGTGAAGCGGTATATTAAGTGCTATTGCTAAGTTAGTAACATGGTTGTTAAGTGAATCTGACTTCATTGACTTTTGTTGTCAGAAGTTCACAAAAGGTGATCACATGACCCCAATACACTGCAATTTCATAAATACATGTTTGTTTGGATTCTGCCTTTATTATTTTTAGACGTAACTCAAGGCAGCAAACATAACCAACACATCCTCATCCTCCTATTTTCTCCACAACAACAATCCTGTGAGATGAGTTGGACTGAGAGACTGGCCCAAAGTCACCCAGCTGGCTTTCATGGCTAAGGCGGGACTTGAAGTTACAGTCTCCTGCTGTCTAGCCTGTGCCTTAACTACTAGACTAAATTGGCTCTCCCAGTTGCCAGGCGTCCAAATTTTGATCATGTGCCTATGGGGATGTTGCAACCGTTGTAAGAGAAACGGTCATTTCACTTTTTTCAGTGTCATTGTAACTTCAAATGGTCACTAAACAAATGGTTGTAAATCCAGGACTACCCCATATTACTTTAAAAATGCTGCATCAGCATTTTAATTTTTTTTAAAAAAAATAGTGTGCTTTTATTTACGTAGGGTAAACCTAATTTGAATAATATGCTCCATTTCAGGTAATATAGTTATTATGTGATGCTTGGTAATTTCTATTCAAAATGTGAGAAGAATAGAAATAGAATAGCTGTTTATGATTTTATTTCAGATAAAACTTCTATTGATGTGGAAGAATGAACTAACTACATTCATAAATAGTACGATGGAGGCTCCCTTTTCCAAGAAACAAGAACTTTTCCTTCAAAGTTTTGATGTGCTGCAGTGACATCAAGCTTGGTTTCCAAGTTCAGAAGGTACAACAATGGGCTTTGTATCTGGCAACGAAGTGTTAAAGAACACTGTGGAAGGGAAACTTCTGATATTGGAGTGACAGGAGGTTTAATGTTGCATTTCTAATTTGGTTATCTATTTGCCAGGGCTCTGCATGCTTCAGAAATTATTCAGAAGTGTTTATGTGAGACACAAATTCCACTTGCTCAAAAAAAAAAAGTTGCAGTTGGTTTGAAAGTCAGATCATGAATGGACTTCTTAAAGTAGCAACCCTTCATTTTCAGGTTTGTGTTGCTGCCTGAAACAAAATAGAGGCTGTTGTATAAAACAGCCAAAATACTTTTTTATGGGAGATCCAAAGTGCTTCCAAATAATAATCAAAAAATGTATAGCCCTATTATTTGTTTTGTATTTTTTTTTTCCAGTGAATAATTGTAAGTCTTCAGTTTGTCTCATGTGACAAATTATATGGAAGCTACATTTCAAATAAAGCAACTTTATTATTTTAAAACATGCACTGGAGGTAAGTGATTTCAGTAACAGTTAAATAATCGTCCGTTAAAGCTGCAATTACATGACTAGTATGGTATTATTTGTGCAAGATTCATGCTAAAGAAATTATATATATTTTTTTAAAGCTTCAGGCACTGTTCACCTTTACTTACCAACCACTAGATTATAGTAGAACTTTTCTGTCCAATTGATACTTTAGTAGTAAGTTCCTGGATGAAGGTTGGTTCTGTTTTCATTATAGAATACAAGAGACTCAGGTTGTAACAGAAAACCTCAGTTTAATATTGTAGCATGAGTAGACTTGCATATACCTTCTTTTGCTGCCTCCATAAGCTTTGTAGTTAAGGATACTAGCTCCTAATTTCCCATAATCCTGAATCCATATTAGAGCTTAAAAAAGAATTCTGTGCACTCAGAGATAAAACTCTTCCTATTCTTTACGATTGGCTTATAAAAAGAATACATACCATATTCACAATCAAAACCCAACTTTTGAAACTGCAATTTCCAAGCCGTATCAAGAGCAATTGATAGGCTAAAGATAATGTCTCCTCAAGCTGTTCAACTTTCCTTTCCACTGGAAACAAGAAGAAATTAATTTTTTTAAGGGGTAGGTGAAAGAATTATTTATTACATTTGTTTGCCACCCATCTCACCACAAAGTGACGACATAGTATCAGATCTAGTAGCCTGTGTTTGCATACATACTGATTCATATTTTAGCCTAGTATGATGTGCAAGTAGCCTATAGGATACCTTTGCATGCTCTTAAGTGCTTCTTCTCAGATAAGAGCTGCACTGTCGGCGTTGCTATGAAGTAGTATCTGCATGACATAGATACTGCAGCATAAATGGGCTTTTCCACACAATTTACTTTGTATCAGTCACTTGCAGTTTCTAAAAATGCATTAATTCAATCTAAGGCATTAAGTCACTGTCCTAATTTGCAATGGTGGCATTTCAACATGTAGGACTTCAAAAGCTGAGATTGATTCCATATATAGTTTAGATTGAATTTTTACAGTTCCGTGTTAGTAGTAGCCAAGGCAAGTGGGACAGAAAAACATAGGGTTAGGAAAACACATCTCACATGTGAGTAAGGCTGGATTGTAGACATTTTAAAAATATACTTGTATGTGTTTTTGGATTTATATTTGTTTCCGTCTTCTAAATGGCAGTGTTTAGCTGTAATAGTTGGAAGGAGATTTTAGAAGACCAAAACAATGGAATTTGGATGTGCCCTCAAGTATTGAAGTCATAGTTTGCTCACATTAGGGCCAAGAGGTCATGAAAACTTATTCCACAAAACATGAAAACCTAGAACTCAAATATTTTCAGACATTTACAAATCAGATTTACTCTTTCCCAAATCTTTTGCCTTTTGTAGACTGCTTCCCAGATTTAAAAACAACATACAACTAGAACTGACACATAAATTGGGGGGGAAAGTATAGTCACTTTGTTCACAATGTTAACAAGCTACTGTTTTAAAAGAAGCACTGATATGGTCTAGCAAACAAAAGTATTGAAATATATATTCATTACCGTAGTATTCTAAGCGTCTTCTGAAGATCAAAACAGTACACTTTTTTTTTTAAAAAAGTGTGCTCAGTTAATAACATTTAGTTTATTATTGCCAAGAGCTTCAGCACTTTCAGAATGACCCTAAATCATCATTTAAATATTGTAGCCGATTTTCTTCTATGTAACATTTCTTTATGAATTGATACAATACTAAAAGCATATTATGAATCAACTGATTAAACATTTCTCATTCTGAAGTACACTTTATTGTTGAAGTTAAAGAGCAAATTCAGAAATTCAATAATTTCAATCTTCTAACAACAGTACTATGAAGAATTAAGGTATTGTGTGTTCCAGTTGCAGATCACTAATGTCTATCCCATAGTGGGGATGAAATTTTCTCAGAGATTTGCTAATACATTTGCCTCTCAACCACATCTGAGTGTTTGCTTACAAAAAGTGTCAATGACTCTTTCAAATTATTTTGTAAATAAGATATTCTTTTATCAAGTTGGTAACTTTAAAACCCAGATATCAGGCACTAATGGATTAGTTTCTTTATACAAAAGTTATACATATGGTCACTGAAGCAATAACCAAGCCACATTTTTGCTCAAATTCACATATGTATTTAAATGTTTCCTCCCTGCACAAATGTATTATTTGTCTTTTGGTCAGCTGCCTTATTACTATGCTTTTTTTTTCACTGTAGCTTTCTTGTGCCTTAGTGCATAACCAAGCCGACCAATAAATTGCACAAAATTTTATTAAAGTCAACAGTATTGATTGTGAGAGAATGGAAGTAACATTATTTAGAAAAGACATAACATATCATTAGAGTTAACATCACCTTGTTAGCTTGAAGTCATTCATACTTTAGGAAAAATACTGTTTCCTTTTCTATGACAGAGCAAGAGAGACAAATAATTTCTAAATGGAACCATTCAGAAATAGATTCAAACACAATTAGGATGCAAAGGGAAAGAGAGATGGTACATCTAGAGTGATTATGGTTCTATAAACAATGGTATAAGTTGTGTTCCAAGTACAGCGCACATGCCAGAAACACACGACACTTTATGTCATGTAGGCCATATTTGCTAGTCATTTGCTGGGCTGGGCTGGGCAGGTATAGTCTATGAGGAAGTGATTTTAAAGTGCCAATACCGCACACAAAAAGTTCACTGGGGGCACAATGCAAGCCTTTCCCCTTATTCATAAGAATTAAGACAATACTTATCACCATACAGTTTGATATTACTTCCAATAAGTACAATATTTATTAAACATTTCTTCAGTTTGTTACATTTTGTGCAACAAATTACAAGAGTCTGCAGCCACAAATTATATGCAGAGTATAAAGAAAAATCAGCATCTGCGATCCAAAGAACTATTATGGGATTGCAACTTCCTTTTGAATGGCAATCCCCCTCCCCTTAGTGAAATGCCCTGCTATTTCAAAAGGGGGTTGCCAAAGGAGGTGCTGCTCAAGAGTCCAAACCTGCTTTGGCTGCACACTGTTTAGTGCTGATCCCAGGTAGTGTGTTTTCTTTCCATTTCCTTAGAGCTCTACATGGAACTGGTAAATTAGATTTTATACAGAATGCCTTACGAACTTTGTGCATGGAAAAGTGACAGCCACAATTGTGCTGTGGAATACAAAAACAAAGACTAAACTTCATCTTCAGAAGCCTAAACCCGACATTTAAATGTGCCAATATGATCAGAACAAAATAATGTTCAAAATTTAGCCAACCACAGGAAACAATCCGGTATAAGAAAAAGTAACAGAGATTATACGCATTTATAAACCAGCACACAAGAGGTTTAACACATTTCTGAAAATGAAGTTAGCTTTATTGAGATCGGGGGAATAAAAAAGTCAGTATTGACCATTTACAATCTCTGACCTTTGTGGAGACGATAAGATTCTGTTGTAGTGCAGCTACATACAGTACAATTCAGGCATTTTTCAGTTGGGTTCAGATTTCAAATTCATTGTTGAGAAAGAGCTGGGAAGGAAAGTTTTAACAGCAGCCTCCGCTGGATTGCTTGACTGGAGTGCTCTGAATTTTAACATTGGATTTCTCTGCGCCACCTGCTGTCGCTCCAGGCCCCATTCGTTTTTTGATCTCAGCAGCCATGGTCATGAAAGATTGTTCTACATTGGTTGCATTTTTTGCACTGGTTTCCAAAAATGGAATCCCAAGAGAATCTGCAAATTCCTGTAGAATAAAGACATCACTATTAGTTCTATTACCAAGATTTGGAAAAGAATATATTGCTCTCTATTTAGCTAATTATGAAGAAGCATCAAAAGCACTTTTATACAACCTCACTTAGATTTAACTATTATTAGTTTGCTTTTCATATAGCCTTTCCTTCAGAAGTTCAGGGTGGGATATTCAGTCTTCATCTTCCAAGTTTATGCTGACAACCTTGTCAAGAAGCTAGGCTAAGAAATAGCGACTACTCCAAATTCAGCCAATGAAGTTCCACTAGTAAATACAGACTTGAATGTGGGCTTCCCATGCTTAATTAAATGTCTTAACCACTATACCACACTCATTCTCAGCATTATACAACCCCTAGTTCAGGGTTCGGCAACCTGCGGCTCTGGAGCTGCATGCGGCTCTTTGGGCCCTCTGCCGCGGCTCCCTGCCCCTTAACAGGTTGGCCCTGCCCCTCATTTCTTTTTTGGACTCCAGCCCGAAGCGGCAGGAAGCCAAGGCTGCCTTATGCGCAAATGTGACACGAAGGCAGGTATAGGGCCGCTTCGCTCCTGCACTCTCCTCCCCCCCTCCTCCTCTCGTGACGCCCTGGCCGGCTGTGGATGAGCCAGAAGCGTGCACATGCGCGGGGAGACCCTCCTTAAGCGAGCCGCTGCCCACCCCGTGCGCGCCTTTCCTGAGCTTTGGCGCTCGCTTGAGGGTCTCCCCACATGTGCGCACGCTCCCGGCTCAGCCACAGCTGGCCAGGGGGTCACAAGAGGGGGAGGAGGAGGAGGAGGGTCGCCGGAGAGTGCAGGAGCGAAGTGGCCCTGTACCTGCCTTCACTGCACGTAAGGCAGCCTTCGCTTCCTGCCACTTCGGGCTGGAGTTCGCGCCCTCCGCGCTCAGCCAAACAGCTGCTGGGGGTGGGGCATGACACGACAAGGCGATGGCCGGAGCATTAGTGCAGGAGAGAAGCTGCATCCTGTTAAGACCCTCCTTAAGCGAGCAGCCGCCCACCCCGCGCACGCCTTTGCTGCGCTTTGGCGCTCGCTTGAGGAGGGTTTCCCTGCGCGTGCCCACACTCCCGGCTCAGCCACAGCCGGCCAGGGGGTCATGGGGAGGACAGTCACCCGAAGGGAGGGGGGGAGACACACACACACACACACAGAGGGGGGGGGAGAGACATAGACACACACACACACACACACAGTGATACACAGAGGGAATGAGAGAGACAGAGAGAGAGACATACAGAGTGATACATAGAGGGGGTGAGAGATACAGAGGGACAGAGACAGATACAGAGAGAGGGGGAGAGACAGAATGGTTTTGTGGCTGGGTAGGCGTGGCTAGGGGGGGTCATGTGACTGGGTGGGAGTGAGTGACATCGAGTTGGCCATGCCCACCCAGGTTTTGTGGCTCCCGGTGTGTTTGTTTTCTGTGGGAAACGGGTCCAAGTGGCTCTTTGAGTGTTTAAGGTTGCCGACCCCTGCCCTAGTTTATAAATATTACAATGGATTCAACAATACTTTTCTGTTTTTGAAGATTAAAATTGTTTAAAAGTTAGGCATACCTTCGCTGTTGTATAATCTACGACTTTCTTTGTAGTCAGATCACACTTGTTTCCTACCAACAACTTGTTAACATTTTCACTGGCATAACGATCTATTTCTTGAAGCCACTGTTTTACATTATTGAACGACTCCTAAAAAATAAAAGAATATATTAAATCTAAGCTCAGCCATTTAATATAGCGCATTTGGATTCTAAGACAAATCCCATTGCATTTTAAATATAATCCCAATAGTGCCCATCTCTCTCCTTTGCTTTACAAATCAGGAATCTCTGGCTTGAATTAAGGAAGATTTCTCTGTGCCTCAAGACTCTTCTTTTATGCAAAGACACACCATAAAGTTAAAAATAATTTGTGGAAGCATCAGAGATGGGGGTGGCGAGACATGTGAGAGGATTTACAGTCACCACTGAATTCAATCATCTCCTTCACCTAATTGCTGCTATATACAAAGTTGCACTTCCCTATGACATGCTCAAGCAATTCCTTCAAATGTCCAAATAGCAATAGCACTTAGACTTATATGCTGCTTCACAGTGCTTTATAGGCCTCTCTAGGGGTTTACAGTCTCAGTATATTGCTTCCAACAACTTACCTGATCTGTAACATCATACACAACTATGATGCCATGAGCTCCTCTGTAGTAACTAGAAGTAATTGTTCGAAATCTCTCTTGTCCTGCTGTATCCCACTATGAAAAAAAAAGTTGAAAGTACTTAAAAGACTGCACCCATTCTGATCCGATAGCAATAGCAATAAGACTTATATACCTCCTCACAGTGCTTTACAGTCTCTACGCAGTCTACAGAGTCAGCATATTGCCCTCAACAATCTGGGTCCTGATTTTACCCACCTCGGAAGGATGGAAGGCTGAGTCAACCTTGAGCAGGTGAGACCTGAACTGTCAAACTGCTGGTAGTTGGCAATCAGCAGAATTAGCCTGCAATACTGCATTCTAACCACTCTAACCATTCTAACCGCCATCAGGGCTCTTAACTGGACAGATTAAAAAACTTTGGTAATACTACTAGTCAACTAACTATTCTGAAATACCTACCAAAGATCAGATGAAATAAAATACCCGAAACAATGAAGCAGAATCCATTTCACTGAAATCAACTATAAAATGCTGTTGGGGATTTAATGTTAAGGTCATGGCATTACCGGGAGGCACTAGTAAAAGGTCATTTCTTGCCACCTCTTTTAAACTTTTAAATAGAAATCTAATTCTGATGTTTCAGGGCAAGCATTCCACACAATTCTCATTTTCGAAAAGGCAGCTGGTTTAGCCATCTGCATTTTGAATTCTGCATGACTACCTCCAAGGAGGCGGCTCTGTTGGATCCAGGTTTCATCTGTCAACAAATGGAATTTTTTTGTTCAGGCATATCCTGGATATACCCTCAGTCAATTGGAGCATTTTGGTAAGTTTGCCACAAAGTACCTTCCAGCTACAAAATACAGAGCAACACTTGTTATATACCAGAGGTCTTCAAACTTGGCAACTTTAAGACTTGTGGACTTCAACTCCCAGAATTCTCCAGCCAGCATAGCTAGCTGGAGAATTCTGGAAGTTGAAGTCCACAAGTCTTAAAGTTGCCAAGTTTGAAGACCTCTGGTATATATGCTTAACATATAAACCAATTCACATTTGCTGCTGCTTGACAGAGTTTGGAACTGGCCACAATGCAGATTTTCTAATGGCATAATTGCCCTATGAAGCTTACAATGCCCTAGATAGCGTATCTTCCGAGATTTACAATAGATAATACTTACTATCTGAAGCTTGATAGTTTTGCCATCTAACTCTATAGTTCTGATTTTGAAGTCCACTCCAATTGTGCTGATATAGCTTTCTGTATATGTGTCATCCTAGGAAGAGGAAACATTTTTAGAATCATTAGTAATACTGTATTCCAAAGCACCACCACCACAGAAAGGAAAAACCTGTCTCAGAATAAACAAATACTTGATTGAACTGAAACCATGATGGATAAATCTGCTAGACGTTAAGCAACAAAATGGACAGCTTCTAGTTGAGACTGCTCAGATGATGGGAAGGTTCAGTGAACATTACTGCCATTAATTGATCATACAGGTAGTCCTCGAATTATGATCACAATTGGGACTGGGATTTCTGTCGTAAGTTGTGATTGTAAACTGAATCAGGCCTGATTTTATGACAACTTGTACAGTGGTTGTTATGCAAATCATGCAGTTGTTAAGCAAATCCAGCTTCCCCAATGGGTGTTTTGCCAGAAATTGGCAAAAAAGGCACTAAGCCATGATCACATGACCATAGGTTGCTGCAATCGATCCTAGATGCAAGGCGGTTGCCAAGTACCGTATTTTTCGGAGTATAAGACGCACCTTCCCCATCCCCCTAAAAGAGGGTGGAAATGTTGGTGCGTCTTATACACAGAATACAGCCATTTTTGGCCTCCCGAAGCCCCGCCCCCGCGTCCCATTTTTGTGAAAAATGGGCCCGTTTTTCGCAAAAACGGGATGCGCAGAGGGTTTGGGAGGCCTAGAGTGCTTCTGAGGGCTGGGGGAAGGCAAAAATGCCGTTTTTGTAAAAAACGGGCCGTTTTTCACAAAAACGGGGGTGTTTTTGCGTTCCCCCAGCAGGCCTCCCAAACCCTCTGCGTGCCCCGTTTTTCACAAAAACGAGTGAAAAATTTGCCCCTGCCTTCCTCCAGCCCCCAGAAGCTCTCTGCAGGCCTCCCAAACCTTCTGCGCGTCCCGTTTTTTGCAAAAATTGGTGAAAAACGGGCCCGTTTTGCGAAAAATGGGGCGCGCAGAGGGTTTGAGAGGCCTGCAGAATGCTTCTGGGGGCTGGGGGAAGACAAAAACTTTTTTTTCTTACTTACCTCTTCGAAATCTTGGTGCATCTTATACACCGGTGCGTCTTATAGTCCGAAAAATACAGTACCTGAATTGTAATCACATGACCATAGGGGTGATGCGATGGCTCTAAGTGTGAGTATGCTTTTCTGTAAGTCACTTTTTCAAAGGCTATCATAATTTCGAACAGCCATAAGCTAAAGACTACCTGTATCGTAGAGGTCAATTTTGGAGCCAGAGAAAGAACAAATTAGAGCTGCTTTCTCTGACTTGTTGAGGGAGTAGCTTACTTTAAGCTAATGATTAATACAATCAAGCCATTTATATGTTTAGTGTACCACACAAACATTACCAATTACAGGATTAGATCTCTGTATAGTTTGCACTTACTACAGGTAGTCTCCAACTTACAACCACAATTGAGCCCAATATTTCTGTGGCTCAGTGAGACAATTGGTAAGTGAGTTTTGCTCCATTTTACGGCCTTTCTTCCACAGCTGTTAAGTGAATCACTGAAATTGTTAAGTGAATCTGGCTTCCCCCCCATTGGCTTGTCAGAAGGTTGCAAAAGGTGATCACGTGACCCAGGACATTGCAACTGTCATAAATATGAACCAGTTGCCAAGTGCCTGAATTTTGATCACATGACGCTGCAACAGCTGTAAATGTGAAAAACTGTCATAAGTCGCTTTTTCCAGTGTCATTGTAACTTTGAACGATTACTAAATGAATGGTTGTAAGTCGAGGACTACCTGCAGATAGATGTGGAAAGACATGTAATGATTCAATAATTCACACTGTAATGAAGGGCAGGGCATGAAATGCAGGATTTATTTCTTAATTACTGTCAGTTTGGCTGAGCATACAAACTGGCCTCACCCAATTACATGACCAGCAAAATTCAATACCCCCAAATTTAGCCATATTTCCAACTTAAGAACTCTAGACTTTTTAATGTGCTTAAGGGCTTTTAGTTTTGTAAAGAATTAACTCCCATGTCTTATGAATGCACCCACAAGATTAGCATTCCTTGTAAGTTTTCTTGCTAACTGAAATTTTATTTTACAAATACTTAGCAAGTATAAACATTATGGAGGCTAAAACACCTAGATATTAAAACCATTTGTTATTATTAATCCAAAGATGAGAACGCAAGACAACTTACTGCAAACCTAAGCAGCAGGCAAGATTTTCCCACACCAGAATCTCCAATAAGGAGTAGCTTGAATAAATAATCACTGCAAAGAGAAAACCACAATTATACATACAATATTATGATGGATTAAAGCTATTTATTTATATAACGTATTATTTTGTTTTATCTTTATTGAAATTGACAATTTTCTTCCTGTCAAGATATGCTAGGAGTTATATACCGATTAATGGATTTTATACTGAAACCCAAATTTAAATCTAAATTCTGTGGCTACCTGGAAACTAAATTGTGATGAAAATTAGAAAATAATAAAACTCTTACAGATCTTCAGTTTTGTTATCTTTCTAGATCAATTAGTCAATATAGTAATTGGTACTTTCTGATAGAGAATTCTGGTGGTAAGAAATAACTGCTCCTCCAGTCTTTGCTGGACTCTTTTGCAGTCTGTCTTGAATAAGGGATCTGGAAAGAAACAATCTTTAATAAAATCCATTCCACAGAAGATGGAACTACTTTTGATAATCAGTTCATGTGTGGGATTCTTTAAACAATACACTTAGCAGCGAAGAGGCAAACAAATCAGCCTAGGGTTATTGTAAATCTATTCTTATCCCTTGTTTCCTTCTCTCTTAAAATTGGTATTAGCAGTATTACCACCGTCATAAACAGTTTGGCAACAGAGTGCAGTATACATAGCACTTCTTTGGAACCAGTTTAGAACTTAAGTTGGTCTAAGATAAAGCTCCCAGATTGCTGACTGGGACCAGACAGAACATCCTGCCTGCATTACATAACTTCCACTGGCTTCCATTTGTTTCCAAATAGAATTCTTAAGTAACGGTCTTTTGTGATAAATCAAGCATACAATTAGCCTAACATCATTATCCTTCAAGACCCTTCTCCAGATGCCCTGGCATCTGAATAGAGAAGTCACCAATAGTGGAAGGACTTTAAATTGAACCACCTTATCTTTGCATTTCACTACAAGGAAAGTTCTGACATAAAATGTAATGAAATAATTTTCAGAAGCAATTTTGTATCTTTATTCAAATTTAAGCAGTTTTAATACTAGTGATTCTGAGATTTCAAACTTACAGAACAACATTAAATTTATCTCAGTCATAACTATATGCTCTCAAAGGAAATTAATTTTAGAGTACTTGAAACAAGTAGATGAAATTCTTTTATACGATTTTCTCAATCCAAATAGAACGTTAAAATATTCAAATTACAAATCATCAATATTTACTACTGAGACTTTTCCCAATCCCTTCGGCACTATTCAGCTGGTTCCATATTCTGCTTTTTACTCATATGTTCCCATCTATCACTGCCTATCACCATAGATAGACCAAAGGTATCATACAAATATCACTAAAGTATACAAATGTTCATGGGTTTTGGCATAACAGTCACAGTAAGAAGCTATGAGCGAGACATCTAAACCAGTGATGGGATTCAAATATTTTTACTACCGGTTCTGTGGGTGTGGCTTGGTGGGCGTGGCAGGGGAAGGATACTGTAAAATCTCCATTTCCTCCCGATCAGCTGGGACTCGGGAGGCAGAGAACAGATGGGGGCGGGGCCAGTCAGAGATGGTATTTACCGGTTCTCTGAACTACTCAAAATTTCCGCTACCGGTTCTCCAGAACTGGTCAGAACCTACTGAAACCCACCTCTGATCTAAACATTATGGAAATAATAGTATCATCTATGCTAAGACTTTCATGTTTCTATAACTGCCTGAAAAGCTCTGAAAATAAATCATGTTACAACTTTACGGAAAACCCTTTCTAATACATGGTTTAAAGTTCTCAGTGGGATTGGTTTTGGATTGAAGTTCACGAAGATAAGAGAACAGCAAAAAGATTCACATGGAATTCTGTACTTTACTCTCTTGATTATGCTGGAAGTAATGTAAGTCCAGTGCATTATATTAAATGAAATCTTCAGGTAACTCATGATCATCAATACTAATTTGTATAGCTCCCTTTGTCAGCAACTAACTCTGGACTGCAAATAATCTTTTAAAATATCCCATCATAAATACAAAAATTAAAATACATAGCAGTTGACAAATATTAGCGATGCATTTTTGAAATAAAACCATTTTTCATTTTTTCAGTGCTAAAAGGGTATGTTGTTTAAAACTTTGAAGTTGAAAAATTTATAAAAAGTTGGACATCTATTGCAACACCAAGACTTCCTTAGAACAATTAAGTTGACTACCCTTCATCTTGCAGCCTGGCTCGCTTTACAAATTTAGTATTTTGACAGCTTGCATATCAATATCTAATAGAATAACTTGATTCAGAAAAAAGTTAACTCTTCAAATGCACAAGGAATTTATCAGACTGATTTTCTAAATAAGATGTACAATCTAAGACAAAGTTGAAAAAATGTTTTTCATATACAAATTAAAATGCTATAGCTCCCTATGTACACTTATTTATTTATAAAATGTATAGTATCTTACTGCAAGGTAACTCTTACAGAAAAATCTCAAGAAACATTTACAGGAGTGGAGTGAATAAAAAACTCACATTTGTTTTCTGATAGACATTTCTGACAGAGGAGCCTGTGGTTTTATTGGTGAATGAATGCCTTAGTTCCGTGATGGCGAACCTATGGCACGCGTGCCAGAGGTGGCACGCAGAGCCATCTCTGTGGGCACGTGCGCCGTCAACAGCTGCTCTTCCGGAGCGCCAGAAACCCAAAGACCAGCTGGCCAGCGCGCATGCGCGTGCCGGCCAGCTGGTCTTCCGGTTTCCAGCACTCCGGTGCATGTGCGTGCATGCGCGCGCATGCACACGTTCCGGTTTGGGCACACGGTGCCGAAAAGGTTCGCCATCACTGCCTTAGTTGTTTTGTGCCTATATTACTACAATACTTTTCTGCCAGGAACTGTATCTCAGTCCAAGGTAATGTTTTTCAAGATGTTCAGAACCTTTCATGCTATTCTAATTCTTTTTATATACTAGAGCAGTGATGGTTAACCTTTTTGGTGCCGAGTGCCCAAAGCGCGCGCGCGTGAATGCACATGTGCGTGCCCAATCCCCAAAATGCAATGCGAGTGCCCCCTGCGCATGCGCTCCGCCCCCGTGCATGCGTGCGTGTTCCCTGCGCATGTGCCCTGGCTCCCGCTTTGGCTTCCAGGTTGGTGCAGGAGGCTTTTCAGGCCCAAAATGGGGCGCACGGGGGGGGGGGGGCTCGCAAACTCCAGAGTTTCTCTCCCCCCCCCCGCGTGCCCAGGCTTTCTCCTGCATTCCTGCATTCTCCAATCTCCGGTTTCTCCC
Source organism: Thermophis baileyi (assembly GCA_003457575.1). Taxonomy (NCBI): domain Eukaryota; kingdom Metazoa; phylum Chordata; class Lepidosauria; order Squamata; family Dipsadidae; genus Thermophis; species Thermophis baileyi. The sequence continues at coordinate 1,016,933 of QLTV01002975.1, read as the reverse complement.
CGCGCACCCAGGCTTTCTCCTCCATTCCTGCCTTCTCCAATCTCCGCAGTTTCTCTCCGCGCACCCAGCACTGTTCCCTCTAAGGTGCGCGGCCACGCACGTAACGAGAGAACGTTGCGCGGTAGTTTCCAACTTCCGTGCGGCGTTTTCTAATGGCAGAGGCTGCACGCCCGCGCACTTGAAAAGAGAGCGCTGCGCGCCAGTTTCTAACTGCCGCGCGGCGTTTTCTACTCTTACAGGGAACATTGGCACCCAGGCTTTCTCCTGCATTTCTGCCACAGAGAGGCACCTGCGGAGGGTGGAACCTGCAGATATTGGGGAAGGCACGGGTGGCAGGAATGCAGGAGAAAGCTAGGGCGCGCTGGGGGGAGAAAGGTAGGGCACGCTGGCGGGGAAACTGCGGAGATCGGTGAAGGCCCCGCCCCTGCTCAGCAGAGAGCCGAAGACCAGCTGGCCGGCAGGAGGCGCACGCGCATGCGCGGTGGAGCTGGGCTGGGGCAACGGCTGGCGTGCCTGCAGAGAGGGCTCTGAGTGCCACCTGTGGCATGCGTGCCATAGGTTTGCCATCACGGTACTAGAGGGTTTTTCATTGACTCTTTATTCAAATCACAGCCAAGTTAAATTACAAGTAGTACTCAACTTATAACTTTTATTTAATGACTATTCAAAATTACAACAGCACTGAAAAAGTGACTTAAGACAGTTTTTCACACTGGTGCAGCATCCTTGTGGTCACATAATCAAATTTTAGATGCTTGGCGACTATAATCCTAGTACTGTAGCATACAGTGGATCTGAGTTTCATCTGAATTCTATTACTAATTAAAGAGATTCTCATTATACAAACTTTAAAAAGTGTATTTTGTCATTTTTTTCATTGTATATGTTGAAGTAACAATCACTCCTTTTGTTGGAGAAATAATGTGAAGATTACCTTAATTGTGGCATCTTTGTTAGCAGCAAATACCTCATCCAAAGGTCTTTTTTATGTATTGATCAATCCTACTTGAAGCCTATTCTTTTTACAAACTACTTCAACTCAGATATTTTGGAGCTATCTTGCATGCCGATTACTTCAGGTCACGTCACAACACTTCAACAGATTTAAATTCAGGCCTTAGATTTGGCCATTCAAATATGTGAACTTTTTCTACTTCAGTGACTCTGCTGTAGATGTATATCTAGGACCATTGATGCACTGCATCACTCACATTCAACTCATGGCTGGCTAAACTAATGTTCTCTAGAATGTATTGGTCCGAATTAGAATCCATTGCTCCCTGATCATTTGCAAGCCATCTGGTTCCTGAGGCTTCAAAACGATTTCAAACAATGCTACTTTTATTGCCATGTTTCACTGATGGGATTAAGATTCTTTTGTTGGAATACAGAATTCTGATTTCTCATCAACACTACAAAGTTCCATTTTTGTCTTGCCTACCCATCCCAACATTGTTCCAGTCTGCAATATGTGGTCTTTGGCAAACTTGAAACAGGTGGCAATGTGCGTTCTGGAAAGCAGAGACTTCTTGTTTTCTATCTTTTTTTTAGTATTTTCTTTCGGAGGACTCATCAGTCAATGCAACATGACGTGTAAATCCTTGCAACCTCACAGAGTATTGTATACTTTATTCTTGGAATTCTTGGGGCTTTTTTTGACAACTACATCTGGGAAGAGGGTAACAATGTTATTATATTTCTCCATTTGTATACTATGTGTCTGACCATGGCATGATGGACAGCAAACTGCTCACAAAAGATTTCATAGTTCTTTAGAGTTTCCTGAGCACTGATAATCCTTTTCAGAGTTTAGAGATCTCATCTGATTAGGGCAAGATTCAATTCCATTAATTGTGTCCTGAAAAGCAGACTCAATTTAGCAATCAACTTGTCTGTGTTAAGAGAAGGAACCCCCCCCTCAAGTTTACATGTGATTATCATCATTGTTTGGATCATCTAACACAGGGGTGTCAAAATCACGGCCCGCGGGCCGGATACATCACGTGCTGGCCACGCCCACCAGCGGTTTAGCGAAGGGGGAAGAAGTCCCAATACATCACGTGATGACAACGTGGGTTTGACATGCCTGATCTCATTGTAACCCGTTAAGAGAATGGTGGCTCAGTGTTCAATAAAGACATGACACAGTATATTATTTTGTGTTTTGTTTAACCAGAAGTTCTTTATCTATTAATAGATGAGATGAAACACCAGTTACATTGTAAATCAAGTAGTTCAGGATTATGAATAATTCTAAAGGGTTTACAAACTTCCACTACTGTATTTGTTTTAGCAGCAATACAACAGTAATTTGCCACTGCCTTCTTCCAGGATGTTTTTTCAACTTTACAATCTTGCCTACATCCTTAGTATACTTTGTAAATTGCCAATCCAGATTCTAATCAGACGAGCCAATTCTACTTAGTTTCCAAAACCAGGCTATGTCAGGCAAATATCTTGGCTAAAATGCATCCTTATTAACAGAATTCTTTATTGAATTAGTTACTTTTCAACACTTTACCTATCCAAAACAGATACATATCTTACATTTTACTTCACTACTGTAAAATAAAATGGTTAATATTTTTAATTAATACAACTTAACACTACTTCATAAAGGAAATCAATGAAAAGTTGCCACAGATGTAAACTACAGGTTGGTTTTAATCAGTAAAATTTGAAAATACTTATTATGGAACCTTGGTTTGGTTGCTTGCTGTGCACTGAATCCAGGATCATCAAAAGTAATATTTCAGAAGGAATGCAATCCAATCCAGAAATGGTTGCACATCTCCCACAAATCAGCTTCTCCTACCTATAGTATCTATGCACTATTTTAATTTAATTTAATTTCAGTTTCAACTCAATCTCTCATGTACATGGTTTTAAAGCAATATTCTAGTCCAAACCTGTAAAAGGTATTTCCCAAAAGTTTCATATATTCAAAGTGCTGAGGGCAAGATGGAATCCTAAAAAGCCAGTGAGGCAACACAAGTGCCACCAGCATCATCTTTTGGTCTATCCTTCAGAAATATCACAGTCATACCAACATTATCTGATTCCAATCCGATAGATAAGAAAATGCCCTCTATATTTATCATGGATTAGGGTCCTATTAAAAGGTCAACCTTCGATTACTCAATATTTCATTTGGGAATTGCCAGAAAATTATTAAATTTTCAGAGTTTAAAATGTACAGAATCCTATATAACTAAGAAAGCTATAGTTTTAATTTGTTAAGCTACAACACAGATATGATATCAAACATTGTTTGTTTTGGATGCTAAAAACAAACACACCCCTAATCTTCAGGCCCTAGTTCTCACCACATGCAACTTTAACTCATGATAAAATTAGACTTGCTGTTCCAAAGTGTCACTGCTAATGTTGCCTGGAAACAGTAGAACAAGATTCGATGATACTCAGCCTTTAAGCTGTAGAAATCAGAGAATGAGGGTGGATGATGAGAAAAGTTATTGAGCAATCAAAAGTCCTTAATAAGAAAAAAATCATCATTAATCATTTGGTGTTGCTTCCATATTTCTTCTTTTCATTTCTTAGAAGTGTTTCACTGCAATGCAGCAACATTGCAAAATCAACCTAAGCCCAGAAAGCATTCTAAGAATCATGTGGCAAACACATGACCATCAGCTAAAATGAACATCCACAATAATCAGTCAATAGCAACTGGTCAGAAAGTGTGAATCAGCTACAAAGAAATCAGATGGTAAAAATTACTTTATCCATTGTAAAGTAACACTACTGAATGTTCACACACCACAGAATTAAATGAGAATACCATGTATTTTGCAATGGGTGGGGGGTGGGGGGGGACTTCTTTGCAACCTAGTACATAAGCAATCAGTTCTCAGTATAGAAGAAACAAATGTTAACTTTTTATAACATCTCATAAAATCTTCTCACCTCCATTCTGTGACAAATACTACTGTATTGTCACAAAAATGTCGCTATAGACAACATTAGAACTTTTCAGTTTCTCAGTAAACTTTGAAGACAAACTCCACAAATAGTAGCTGTTCAGAACAAATTACAGTATAGGCTTTTAGGCAAGTCATTCCTGGTTTACATTTTTGGTTTTTCTTACATTAGGAGGCCATTTCCTCAAAGTCATTCTTTTTACACTTTGCAGATAGTACTCATTTACACTTCTATTAAGAAGGCCTCAAAACTGTAGCTGCCTTAACTCTGGTTGCCATACACTAAGTCCACCAACAATCAGAATACTATATCCCTATTTTTGTTACTGTTGCACTACGGAAAATTAATTATATGTAAATTCACATGAGTTATTTTCCAAACATTTGCAGCCAAATTATCCTTGAATATAAATTATTCAAAGAGCAGTGCTTTGGAGTACCAATGCTGCCAAGCTGAAAATAACAAGTAAAGATAAAGCAGGGATAGAGAGAAACAAGCTACATACATATGAAGAGGAAAAGAAGTCCAGAGTTAGGCTGTAGTTTAAGTTTAAGAAATGAACAAGAACAGGAATGGCTAGAGATAAAGATAAATATTTTTATAAAGCAAAGATAAAGGTGAGGATACTGGTAAAGACAGAATGTAATATACAGGGGCAGGCAACTGTCAACATTAAATCCCCCTTTGTAAATTCTTGGAAATGCCTCTGGCCCTGATTGTTGAACCTCAATGGTACAATTAACTGCCATTAATTGTGGGGAACAGATGAGAACTAAGCTCTACTGCAGTCATATCATAGATAAAACTGAAAGCAACTGAAATTTCCCCAAAGCCCACTGTCACCACCTCCCCTAAAAATACAGCTTTTTAGTCAAGGCTGCCCACCTAAGCAAACTAGAAAAAAAGTGCAACATGTAAAGAGAACAGAACAACCATTAGAGAAAGACTTCTAAGGAAATCTATAAGCCAATGGAGAACATATGTATGCATGTTAAATGGTCATCGATTTAAGACGAGGTGAATTGAACAGGTTAAATGACAAAAAATCACACTGAGGTCTACTTGATATATTATGGTGTTCTAAGTGTCACAATCATCATTTAGTAAATGACCTTGGATCATCTTCCAGTACATCCATCCTCATAGTTGGGAGAATTAAATGGGGGGGGGGGGGAAACCTGTGTACATTTCCCTAAATTCCTTGGTTGAAACCACACTTTTCTCCTTCACTTAACTTTTGTTAATAGAAGTATCTTAGGTTATCTCCGATGTTTTTTTATTGGCACACCATTTCCCCACTATAAGCTTTAACAACAGGAAGCTGTGATCTTGATCCCGGATTGCTTACCTAAATCGTGGTTAGAAAAGTAGATGGGAATCTACCGTCGCTCTCCGAGAGCAACTAAGACACACAGTAAGACCTACAAGATTCCCACTTGTCCAACTACAGAATACACCAAATAATGAACCGACTCGCTTAGCTATCGGAAGGGCTGGGACCCCCCCATCCCCAATGCTAAGATGATTATTTACACCTTACAAAAAGAAAATTTTCGGGCCAAACCCTATCTTTCAAAGGGGGGGGGGAGAGAGAATCTTGGAATGCATCTTTGAAAACCTAAAGCCAAAGCCACCAATTCTGTTTACTTGCTGCGAGCACAAGCAACCATCCTAGATCCCTCCAGAGCCACGGCAGCCTTCCGTTTTCCCGAGGACTGTTGGCCCCAGAGCCGCCTCTGCCTCCCTGTTTTCCTTCGGCAAGGAGCAATTGCTGCATCCCGTCACCACTTATGTCTCCCGCTCCCTCTACAACCTTGTCGCTCCCTTCTGTCCCCACGCACACCAGAAAGCCGCTACACCAGTACTCACTATTCGGGATTCATACTGGACATGTCAGCGGGGGGGCCCACGGCCTGTAGAGAATGAGTTCTCTCCGCGGAGCAGGCGGCGGTCAGACCCACCACCGGCGGCTCCTGGAACGGTCGGACTGCCTAGCCAACCAAACACCCAAAGGTGACAGACAACACGGGCAACAGCGGCGTCTCCTTCCAACAGGGACAACCCCTCCCCACACAAGCGGCGACTGCAGCCGTCTCCGCTCTGGCACCTAAAACTCAAAATGGCTGCCACCTCCGAACCAGGAAACGGAGAAGCCTCTGGTGGAGGGCTGGGTCTTACATGGTGGTGAGAAGGCGGTGGGGAATCCTTGGCAAGGAATGCTGGGGAATTGAGTTCCCAAGTCCCGCGACAGCTTTCGGGTTGCTTTGGAGCGGAGTCCGCAAAAAAACTCGCTTTCCCAGCAAACCTACAGGCAGGTCGACGCGTGCGTAATCAAAGCTCTTTCTTTCGTGTTTCCCGGTTGACTCAACTTTGATATTTTGGTAACCGATTGGCTGACAGGTTCAGCCGGCCGGGCAACGTCAGCAGGGAAACGTGGCAGCTTGGGCGAGCCGTTGATTTCTCCAATACAGGATCGGGAGAAGGCGGGGCAGCAGCGAAGGGAAGGGAGGGAAAAGCGACGCCAAGCTATTTTGTGGGCGGAGCGATCGCGTGGAATTGGAATTTGAACTGAGGTTAGACGTAGCAATTAGAACACAGATTTTTTTTTTAAAAAAAGTGCCCCGTGGACAGAGTTTCGAATCCAACGTCGCTGTAAAGGGAAAGTATTAATCTACAAAACGTTGTGTGAATACTGCCAGCAGATTTATCAGTCTGTGCCAGGTGGGGACTGATAAGCACTCTGTAAGTGGTTAAGAGGCCTTAATATTTCGCAATTTAGAATGGATTATAAAACTGAAACTTTGACGCAAAGTAAACCCTTACAGATTAATGCCGGTAGTACTCTGCTGTTTGCCTTTAAATAACTGAGATTCCGTTATTCAATGCCATACTAACATGTCAAAAACTTGGCAACTATAAAATCTCTACCCACAAGCATTTCCTAAACCCTTGGTGAAATACCATTAGCTTGCTTACTCTGCACCTTGTGTATTATTAATAGATGATTACAAAGTTATTTACAATATGTAGTCTTCCATAATTCCTTTTTGCCAAAACATTTTCAAGTACCGTGTTGAAACAAATGTGCTTTTGATAATATACAAATGATACATCCTCATATTTAAAAGTGGGGGGCACTGAATTGTGCTGGTTTTCCTCCTCCTGCCAGGATTGGTTTTTAGTTGGTATAAATAAGGTGCCCCAGGCTTCAGTTCTCTCTCTCTCTTCTATTTACCATTTACATGAGGCCTCTGGGTGAAGTGATCCAGTGGTTTGGGATGAGACATCATCAGTATGCTGATGATATTATAAAGCTTTTCATCTCCACCCTGGGCTGCCTGATTGATGCTGCGGATGTCTGTTCCAGTGCCTGGAAGCTATACGTGTCTGGAGGAAGCGCGATAGATTCGACTCAATCCAAGTAAGACTGAGTGGCATTGAATATTTGTCATCTTCTAGTGACAAGGTTTTTCCACAGATGGTCCTGGAGGGGTGGCCCTGCCCCAGATAGACCTGATGTGCAATCTGGAGATCCTTTTGGACTCACGGCTCCTGCAAGAGTAGGTGGCAGCTATGGCTAGGAGGGCCTTTGCACACAGTGTTGTAAGCCAGTTGTGCCTGTTCCTGGATCAGGAGGCTTTGTTCGCATACCCTTGTGACCTCTCATCTGAATTACTGCAATGCACTCTACATGGTGCTGCCCTTGAAGAGCATTCGGAAGCTTCAGCTGGTGCAGAATGTGGCTGCACGGGTGGTAAATCGTGTTGGATATTCAACATATTTAACACCCCTGCTACATGAGCTGGATTGGCTACCAGTGAGCTTCCGGGTGTAATTCAAAATACTTCATGGCTTTGAACCAGGCTATCTAAATGACTGCCTATTCTAGAGTTGTTTCTACTCATGCAGTTTGGTCCAGCAGGTTGGGCATGTTATAAATCCCATCAGCCAAGGAATGTCAGCTGGTAGGGACTGGGAGATGTACCTTCTCTGTTAAAGCCCCTACCCTCTGGAACATTCTCCCTTCAAAGATTAGGATGACCCTAACTCTTCTGAAGACATGGTTATGTGCTTGGGCTTGGGGCCCTGAATATGTTAAGATCTCCATTTCTTGGTTATATTAACATCTATGGCAATAATTTTACTCAGCGGCCATGTATATTTAGTTTGTATTGTATTGTTGTTTTAGGTTTTTATGATGTACACTGTAGCTATAAAAATCAAATCAAATCAATCAATATGAATTAGATTTTTTAAAAATCACAACAATCCACCATTATTTCCCTGCATCTAATGCATTAGTTCCTATTTTTTAAAAGGTTGAATTTAAATGTAAATTATAGGTTGTCCTCAAGTTACGACCACAATTGAGCCCAAAATTTATGTTGCTGAGTGAAACATTTGTTAAGTAAGTTTTGCTCCATTTTATGACTTTTCTTGCTACAGTTGTTAAGTGAATCATTGCATTTGTTAAGTTAGTAAGTTGGTTGTTAAGTGAATCTGGATTCCCCATTGACTTGGCTTGTCAGGTCGCAAAAGCTGATCACATGACCCCAGGACACTACAACTGTCATAAATATGAATTAGTTGCCAAGCATCTGAATTTTGATCATGTGACCATGGGGATGCTGCAATGGTCATGTGAAAAACATCATACCCATAAGTCACTTTTTTCAGTGCTGTTGTAACTTTGAACGGTCACTAAATGAACTGTTGTAAGTTGAGGACTACCTGTATTACATGTGTGCATAAGGGTGTGCACATGTGTGTGATCTGGGAGACATGGGATATTGGCTGAGCAACTTTGAGCCACTCATTCTCTCCCAGCTCTAAAAAAAAGTCTACCTATCCATTAGCCTGCCTTTGATCAATATGATAGATTACAGTCCATAAACTGTGAAGACGCCTTCATCCTGAAGTGGGGTGATCTGGACAGATAGATACTGTAGACAGACAGAATGAGAGAAACCCAAAATAGTTTAAAATACAAACATTAAAGATCATATGCTTGAAAGTATATTAATGAGATTGGTTTCACTCAGTTCATCAAGATAATCTGAGAAGTTATCTAGTTATACACAGCCATAATTTGCAAGTCCTATAGAATACCCAATATAGTTAAGAATGCAACAGTCATTTAATGCTGATATAATAGCAGAGAACTTGTTAGCCGCCAATAGGACAGCACTCTTTTTAAGCTATTAACAATTGGCAGTTTCTAGCAGTAATATTATGGAACTCAAATTCCAAGTTCCAAATTTTACACTCACTGATTTCAATGTATGGGTCTTATGAACAAATAGACCTAACAAAAGCAGAACCAACTGAAAAACATCAGAATAAAAAAATGCAAATGAATATATGCCATTATAAATGTAATTATAATGTGCAGGCACATCTCAAGCTAATTTTTTGAAAGTATTTTAAAACTGGTTGAAGAAATAGCTGTTGAACCAAAAATAATAGCATCATGTTTGCTTTACAGAACAAAAGCAGCGTCCAAATAACAACAGCCATGCATAATTATCAACAATCCAAATTTCCCTAGAGTGCCAAGCTGTAATTATATCTTAAAATGTCAGTTCTTATCTCACCCTCTTCAGAGGCAGAATTTTGTTGTTTTCTAAATGTAGTTTCTCTAGGCAACCTTTCACTTATCTTTAATCTAGATTCTAGAACAGCGGTTCTCAACCTGTGGGTCGCGACCCCTTTGGGGGTCGAACGACCATTTCACAGGGGTTGCTGCACACGTTAGCCCGCCATCTTGGTGCCACCGTCACTGCAGGGGTGAAATGCTCCCGGTTCGGCCGTGCCTGCGGGTCGCCGGGTAGCCGGTAGCGACAGAAGCGGGAGACTTCGCCCACCCGCCCGGACGCCACCATTTGGGTTCTTTTACCCTCTGTGCATGCGCAGAATGCTTTGCGGATGCGCAGAGGGTAAAAGAACCCAAATGGCGGCGTCCGGGCGAAGTCTCCCGCTTCCGACACTATCAGCTGTCTGGCGACCCGCAGGCAAGCCCGAACCGGGAGCATTTCGCCCCTGGTGCCACGCCCCCTTTGTCACCTCATCCCGCACGGGGAGGGGGGTGTGGGGGGGGTGTCACGGGGGGGTCGCGGCATTAGAAAGGTTGAGAACCACTGTTCTAGAAGATACAGAGAGTAAGTAAGATCTTATATCCAGCACCATCTCCAGAAGACAGCCTTCACTAAACTACATGTCTTCCTGTGGAATGACATACCCAATGATTGTGGTGAAGGTTGTCTTCTTACATGGTCCAGGGAAGAATGGCATTTGAGAAATGGAGATGGTGCAGGATATGAGAGATGAGATATTACCTGTTCATTATATCTTCTAGATTAAAGTTAAGTGAAAGGTTGCCTAGAGAAACTACATTTAGAAAACAACAAAATTTAGAGGGTATTTTAAAACTATACTCTAATGTAAACACTAATGCAGAGGACTTGTGCCAACTTCTGTTTCCTTCTCCCATCCAACCTATGAGGAAGATAAGATTGGTGCTGTCCTTTCAGCACCAAACAAAAATATTCCCTTTTTTGCTCCAACATTAATTGCTTTAAATCCATCACAATTTAACAGGGAGATGATCTACATTAATAATCAGATAATTACCAAAAGCTATCTTGTAGCTCCTTGATTCCAGAAAGATTTCCCAATGTGGGGAAAAATAGCAAGCAAAATACAAGCAAATAGCAATAAAATAGTGAGATACAGAATGGAGGAATTCTTCATCACACTCTTAAATACTTCACTCACTTCTCCTAGATTAGATGCACATAACTCTTAATCTCTTATTCTGTACCTTAAAAGTGTTGGACTCTGAACAGCTGGTATAAATCAATCTTGTCATGAAGTGCAATACAGAACACAATTTGAGGAGGGGGTCTAACTGTTCTTGGGTAGTTCTTGATCATGGAAGTTCATGTCCTGATGATCCATCAGTCATACTTTGATCTTTTTTGGGTTTTCAGCACATCATCTAGTCCACTCCAGCATACTCTTGCATGTCCATGTACCTGTATATTCAGACACTGCTCTGCACTGTCACCACTTCTGTTTATATTGGTCATGGATACCATCATGCATGACCTGCAGCAGAACGCACCTTGGACTATGCTCTATGCTGATATTATGCTCACTTCCACCACCAGAGGCGAACTACAGTAGCAAGTCCAAACATGGAATGATTGCCTAAACCACTGCGGACTCCGCCTCAACATCAAGAAAACTGAGTATTGTACTTAGAGACTGTTACCACCCCTGGAACGCTTCAAATCAATGGAGAAAACCTAAGGAAGGTGGGCATTTTTCGGTATCTGGGATTCCCATCTCCAAGGCAATGGCGACATCAATGGCGAGGTGCGAGCAAGGGTGAATGCAGCCTGGCTGCGTTGGCGAGAACTCACGGGTGTGTTATGTGACAGATGAATACCAACTCGTCTTAAATCTAAGATTTACAAGACAACCATCTGCCCTATTGCACTGTATGGAATGAATACAGTGGGGGGACCGAACAGGGTCCCGGGAACAACAGGGACCGAAAGCTATCTCCATGCCACGGAAATGCGAATGCTCCGTTGGATAGCGAGCATCTCCCTTCTTGACCACATCACAAATGCGATAGCATTTTGGTGTGGCACCAATTACAGAGAAGATGAGAGAAGGCCGGCTCCGCTGGTATGGACATGTCCAGACAGCAGCACCTTCCACTGTTGCCAAGACAGCCTACCAACTAGAAGTCAATGGCCGGTGACCTCGCAGGCATCCAAAAGAGAGATGGCGAGACACCATCAACAAAGACATGCAAGCCGTGGGCCTGCGCCCCAGAGACGCAGCTGACCGCGCAAAGTGGCGTTCAATGATCCGTAAAGCGGACCCTGCATCTGTGGGAATACGCTAGGAAGAAGAAGATAATAATCATTTGAATGGTTTAAAAAGCAAGATAGTTTTATGTAAAAGGAAGGAAGAAACATAAAGATGGCTTATTTGAGCAGAGTTAAAATTACATATGTTTTGGGGGATTCCTCTCCAGCATCTATACTGGAAAAAATGTTGTCTATTCAATTGCAGATATCATCTTGACATTCCTGAAACAAGAGTTTCTATATAATGCTGACTTGCATCTATAAACATACAATTAATAAAATCATCAAAGTAAAAAATTTAAACAAAACCCCAACTCTATTCTTATTTGGGAATAAGTGCTACTAGAGTCACAAAGGGTTTAAAACACAATTGTTTAAAATTATTTTTCAATTGGGTATTTACTACAGGTTGCACCCAGGTTATTCATACTTGGAGTAGAGCAATTAAAATCAATCTGGCATAAATTTAATCATGAATAGCCTAAGCTCAATAAATATCAACTGATGTAAAGCAGAATGACTTAAGTTTGAATTCAAATCAGAGTCTTCTTGAAGACACAATTCTTTGCCCACTTATTTAGGAATAAAGCACACTGAATTGAACAGAATAGAATAGAATAGAATAGAATAGAATAGAATAGAATAGAATAGAATAGAATAGAATAGAATAGAATAGAATTCTTTATTGGCCCAGTGTGATTGGACACACAAGGAATTTGTCTTTGGTGCATATGCTCTGTGTACATAAAAGACAAGATACATTTGTCAAGAATCATAAGGTACAACACTTAATGATTGTCATAGGGTACAAGTAAGCAATCAGGAAACAATATTAATATAAATCGTAAGGATACAAGCAACAAATATGCTGTGTATTGCATTATAAGATTAAGCACCAGAAATCAGTTCACCTTATTTACTAATATCTTTTAAGTAAATATAGGATAAAATCATGTTCCATGTGAATTTTACATTTTCAAAGCGGACAATTTATTTAAATAGATACATTTATTAATGAAAATCAATTCCGGAGAGTGTTTCAACCAATCATATTAAATAGCAATAGCAATAGCAATAGCACTTAGACTTATATACCGCTTTACAGTGCTTTACAGCCCTCTCTAAGCGGTTCACAGAGTCAGCATATTGCCCCCAACAATCTGGGTCCTCATTTTACCCACCTCGGAAGGATGGAAGGCTGAGTCAACCTTGAGCCGGTGAGATTTGAACCGCCGAACTGCAGCTAGCAGTCAGCTGAAGTAGCCTGCAGTACTGCACTCTAACCACTGCGCCACCTCGGCTCTTATATAGCTAGACTAGAAATATCATCTTAGTTTAAGATTTCCCTTCATGGCCCAAATAAAATTATTATGAATATTTAGCACCTGGAAGATAAAGAGTCAATATAATACAGGAAATCCTCAAGTTATAACCACAATTGAGCCCATAATTTCTTTTGCTAAGAAAGGCAGGTGTTAAGTGGATTATGCCCCATTTTATGACCTTTTTTGCCATTGTTGTTAAGTGAATCACTACAGTTGTTCAGTGAATCATACAGTCATTAATTGAATCTGGCTTTCCCCATTGGCTTTGCTCGTCAGAAACAGGAATGTGGCAAATGACAATCCCAGGACCCCAGGATGATGCAATCATGCTGGTTGCCAACCACCCAAAGTTTGATCATTTGGCTATAGGGATGCTGCAACAGTCATAAGTATGAGAATTGGTCATAAGTGACTTTTTTCAGTGCCATTGTAACTTTGATCGGTCATTAAATAAATGGTTATTAGTCAAGGACTATCTCTACTTCATAAAGTTGGCATACTAACTTTATGTCATGATGATTTATTTTTTTAAACATAAGGCCAATACAAGCAGGTTAAATATTATACAGCAAAGATATCTGATTTGTAGATAGAATATGACTTGGTTAATTCAACTAGTATGCATATCCTAGATTATCCAATTGCTCCCACTCAGATACTTATAAAATGGTATCTGTCTTTGTAAAGATAAAATCGGGATTGACTCCTGATAACTTCAGAGACGTGTTCATGTAGCTTTCTTAGTAGGAAAATAAAAGTGAGGTGTACTACCTTCTGCCCAGATATTTTAAAAATTTCCCATCTACTCTACATCTCTGGGATTGATATATCTATCTAAGTAATAACCAGGCACAGATGCTTAGCATCTCAAGTCAGGCAAAACCAATTAGGTATTGTTATCTGTTGAGACACAAACTCTTAAATGAAAATAATAAAATTATATTAATCAAAACACCATCATCATTTTTAGACTTGGTGTGAAATGGGTTTCCTGGTCAATTAAGAGCTCATATACACACCATGTGGCAGTTAGACAGAAATAATAACCCATATATTTGAAGCTATAACAATGAAAAAATTAATAAAATTTAATAATTACATGATCCTTTTTCAAAAAGGTTTGAAGACAAGATACTAATCCATTTAGAAAACAGCAAAAAAGGAAAAGCAGGAATACTCTCTAATATATAGCTAGACCTATATTAGAACTATTTACAGAAAATATTTTATAATTCACACAAGAATTACATGAATTCGTGAGGGCAGTCTTAAACACTTAAACCACAACTTAACTTGCAAATGCTAAAACAATAAAATAAATGAGTGATTCTTCTATTTTTACTCAGGGCATAGCCAAATAGAAACTGCACAATACCAGCCTTTTTAAAAATAGATGTCTTGTTCCACCAAAAACAAATGCAATGGTGTAGAAGTTTTTGGATCATATCGATATTACTGACACAATGAGACTTGGAAAAATGGCGGAAACCCTGGTGCCAGTATTCATGAAGCACCAGGAAGGTGAAGACCTAAAACATGCAGAGATTTTATTCATAATACCAGAACCTCTTTTCAGGCATTTTGATTTGTCATTTAGAAAAAAAGTGGCTAGAGTTACAGGTGAAGATGCAAAAGGCTTAAGGGAACAATTTAAAGTGAGCCCTATATAGAAGGACTGGTTTCCTTATCACAGATGACTCAAACAATGAAAATACAATGGTTCTTTACTTTTTAAAATTTGCAGAATTAGTTAAACAGAGAAAATTAATTTACTACCGTGTTTCCCCCAAAATAAGACCCTGTCTTATATTTTTTTGAACCCTGAAATAAGTGCTTGGCCTTATTGCCATGCACTCAAAAGCCCGATTGGTCTTATTTTGGGGGAAACAGGGTAGCTTATTCTTACAAACATGTTACAATGTTACTCTTGGGAGAAAGTCAAATTAAACTGTCCTTTCAGTAAATATCATAGGATTGCTTGTGAAAGATGTTTCTGAAGTTTCTATCACAACTAAGAAAAAGGGGTGAAATAAATAAGATAGTAATCATTATGAAGAGTAAAAGACCGCAGTATTTCATCATACAGGATTATGTTCAAAAAGTGGGATTTGAATTTTAATATATATGAAAAGTTTGGGCTGCAAATCTCCGTTTCTCCCTTTTCTGCAGTTATTATTCTTGGGCTTTTGTAACAAAAAGAAAAAACTCTCCAGCTGTTTTAATTTAAACTCAATTGTGGTCATAAGTTGAGGACTACCTGTATGTGTTGCAAATATCTTCTAAGAAACAATTCTTGGGCCATCAACGTATGATGTTAATATATATAAAATTATTTAATAAACTATAGTACATTTAGTTCAAACTATTATCTCAAACATTTCTTGACATCAAACTTGGTTCCTTGTATGAGTTTATAGCTGAGATCCCTGCTGATTTTCTGGGGGGGGGGAGTCTATTTATAAACTGGCCTCAAAAATAAGATCTGAAACAATTCTAAAAACTAGTTTTCAAATTACAGAGGCTAAGTACCATTTCATGACCAGCTAAGATAATTGCTCAATTGAGATGGGAATTAACATTGAAAGAAAAATCCCAAAATGATGAAAACAAAGGCAGACAAGGAACTCAACAACATAATTTACTAGATACTTAAACTATGTGTTGTATTTATAGCTATAAATCAAAGTCATCTTGTAGTAATATGGCAATAGGAGGGCAACTACATCTGAGCTACAAAAATCAATTTTCCATCTTTCTTTCTGCAATCCAATGATTGTTTGAACTTTTGAAACCAAGATAGGGCAGTCCTTGCAATTATATAGGAAACAACTCTTCTCCTAAAAGTTATTGTTTTATGTTTATTTTAACATTCCAGTTTGTTGTTTTTCTTTTATCTATCTTCTTTTAAAAACTCAATATATTTTTTCATGTTTATCTTTTATTCTTGTAAAAATCTTTAACAAATAAAAATCACAGGAAGGAACTTAATGAATAATTTCAGAGAACTGTTTTAGAAGAAACAAAAAGCAGTCATACAGCGACATTGATAAAGATACCGAAGATACAAACAAAAGGAAAAGAAGTTTTCCAAAAGTTTTCTGCACTCAAAAGGTAGTTTAAACTTTGATTGGTACATTAAAGGATGCCAATGAAAAAGTATAGATCACGGGTGTCAAATTCGCGATGTCACGTCACATGATGTATTGCGACTTTTTTCCACTTTGTTAAACCGAGGTGAGCGTGGCCAGCGCGTGATGCATCTGGCCCGCGGGCCACGAGTTTGACACCCCTAGTATAGATGATTCCAAAAAGATCAAATGAAGATAGTCCTAGAATATCAAGTTAGCTCAGAATTCCAATCAGAAGGCTATAGGAACTGATTAAATATTTATAGCAGTATGGCAAACAGAAGGAGAATCTGTAAAGGTTCCAATGGCAAATTGTGCCAACAAATCTCCTGGATGGCACCGTGACCAACAGATTGAAAGCAGCCAGTTTTCATACTACCGTAATACAAAAGAAAGGAGACAGTACAATAGGCAAACTACATTATTTATATTTTCATCCTGTGTTTATTATTTTTATAAATAACTCAAAGCAGTGAACATACTCTTTCCTTCTCCTATTTCCCCCAAAAGAATTCTGTGAGGTGGGTTGGGATAAGAGACAATGTGCTGGCAAAATAATACTTAGGTTTATTGAACACAGATTAGAGCTTTGTATGGAAAGGGAGATAAAAACATTACTGCTAATGCATATTGGATAAGAGTATTATATGCCTTGGTGATTGCCCATTTATTTTATTGCAGCCACTCCACAAGGGACTGCCCTTGAAGATCA
Source organism: Thermophis baileyi (assembly GCA_003457575.1). Taxonomy (NCBI): domain Eukaryota; kingdom Metazoa; phylum Chordata; class Lepidosauria; order Squamata; family Dipsadidae; genus Thermophis; species Thermophis baileyi. The sequence continues at coordinate 999,946 of QLTV01002975.1, read as the reverse complement.
CTCAGCTACAGCTGGTGCAGAATGCAGCAGTGGAGGTAGTTATAGGTACATTTTGACATGCACATGTAACACCATTTCTGCCTCAGTAGGCTCTCAGGTAAAATTTAAGACATGAATTTTTCACTTACAAAGCCTTTCAAAGCACAGGGCCAAGCCATTTGAAGGACCAGCTATCTCCAATTGTCTCTACTTGTCCAACGAGATTACACAGCCAGTTGTCTCTACCTGTCCAACGAGATTAGAGTAAGCTCTGGTACCACGTATTAAATAGTGCCATCTGGCAGTGTGCCTTTTCAGTAACTCTGCCTGCTCTATGGAATAACATTCTCTTGGAGATCAGGATTACTCTGAACCTACTGGCCTTTAGAAAAGTTCTAAAGACCTGTTCCTTCTATCAGATGTTGGGGCTGGATGCACCACGAGCCATAAATATCTATTAATACATGTGAATTTTGACCCCAGCAAAAGTTTATACATGTTTTTGCATCGGTTTTCTGTTTTCTCTTTGTACTTTTTTGGCCACTTTTAGTGTTAGCCACCCTGAGTGATTTATAAGTTGAAAGCCATATAAATTGATTAAAATAAAATTTAAAAATGGCTGCTTTGAGCATGGTCCCTCTCTTCACTATTTTCTAGGACAGGGGTCAGTAACCCGTGGCTCTGGAGCCGCATGTGGCTCTTTCATCCCTCTGCTGCGGCTCCCTGTTGCTCAAAATATGACACAACTGCCAATGTGCGACACCCGCCGGCACACAATTTATTGAGCTTTTCGACCCCCAATAGGCCAACCATGGATAAATCCAAGAAAAGTAAAGTTTCAGAAAAAAGCAGAATCTTTAATTCAACTATATATGCTAGTTTTGAGGCCAATCAGGAAATAGGTACGGGAAGTGTTTTGTGGCTCCCGGTGTTTTCTTTTCTGTGGGAAATGGGTCCAAATGGCTCTCTGAGTGTTTAAGGTTGCTGACTCCTGTTCTAGGATCATGGGCAGTGAAAGAGTTTGTTCCACTGGCTTCTTGATGCATGTCAGGTATCCAACCTGATCCTTGGCTCAGAGATCTTGATCAACCTGAGATACTACTGATATGTGGCGGCTAATACAAACTGAACTTTATAAATATGAGCTTAGCAGATATCTGCTACATCTAACCCATGTGAAAAGGTTCCTCGCATCCATTCTGATTTAGCAAAAATGTTTTGGGTTGAGTAGTCAGAGAATCTATCAGCTGATTCAGGATTCTTTTAGATGTAGGTTTAAGAACTAATCAAAACTACTTTCCTGTCCAAAGACCTATAATCAGCCAATATTCCTTGGAACATAAAACATTTGCACCAAGTCAGATTTGAACCCCTTGACCACACTACTTGGATTTGCACATATTCTATACTAGGCGAATATATTACAACATCCTGGGTTCTTGGGAAGAACTTTATGCCAATGAAGGCTAACACCAGCTAAAGAACTGGCAGCTGTGATTTCACATTGCGTATATAATAATGGCAACTAGTTTTAATCTCGAGTTCTGCCCTAAACATGAGTCAGCAGTGTGTGGCAGCAGCCAAAAGAGCTAATACAATCCTTGGTTGTATCAACAGGGGCATAGAATCAAAATCACGTGAAGTATTAGTACCACTTTATAAATCCTTAGTAAGACGACCACACCTGGAATACTGCATCCAGTTTTGATCACATTACAAAAAAGATGTTGAGGTTTTGGAAAAAGTGCAAAGAAGAGCAACTAAGACAGTGGTTCTCAACCTTTCTAATGCCACGACCCCCCGCGACCCCCTCCCTGGCGCCGCCACCCCCTCCCCGCCCCCCATGCGTGCGCAGAGGGTAGAAGAACCCAAATTGCGGCGTCCGGGCTACCAGCTGTCTGGCGACCTGCAGCACGGCCGAACCGGGACCTTTTCACCCCTGCAGTGACGGTGGCACCAAAATGGTGGGCTAACGTGCGCTGCGACCCCTGTGAAATGGTCATTCGACCCCCAAAGGGGTCACGACCCACAGGTTGAGAACCGCTGAACTAAGATGATTAAGGGCCTGGAGACTAAAACATATGAAGAAAGGTTGCAGGATTTGGGTTTGACTAGTGTAGAGAAAAGGACTAGGGGGGACATGACAGCAGTATTCCAGTATTTGAGAGGCTGCCACAAAGAAGAGAGGGTCAACTTATTTTCCAAAGCACCAGACGGCAGGACAAGAAACAATGGTTGGAAACTAATCAAAGAGAGAAGCAACCTGGAATTGAGAAACTTCCTGACAGTGAGGACAACTAACCAGTGGAACAGCTTGCCGTCAGAAGTTGTGGGTGCTTCATCACTGGGGGTTTTTTAAGAAGAAACTGGACAGTCACTTGTCCAAAATGGTATAGGCCAGGGTCTCCTGCCTGAGCTGGGGGCTGGACTAGAAGACCTCCAATGTCCCTTCTAGCTCTATTCTGATTGAAGTCGTCAGCCGCTACAGTTCCCTAAAGCAGTGGCTGCTTTAGGAAAAGGCCCAAGTTCCAGCTCCGCCGTCCTAACAACAGCCGAATCGAATGGGGAAGCAACTGCGAGAAGACGCCCCGGCAGGGAGAACTATCGGCACAAATATGGACGGCCGGGGAAAACCGCGTCTCTGATTGGACGTCCCCGAGCCTGTCAGTCACGGCGAAGGGAGTGGGCGGGCGGCGGCGGCAAGCCTCATCGTATCTGGGGCTGAATGGCGGAGGCGGGTCACGGCCGGGCGTGGTCGGCGCCTGTTTCCTTTTGCTTCCCTTCCGGGCTGCGAGAGCGAGCGAAGGCCTGGTGGAGCTGCGGGCGGGGACGGGGCATCCGCTGTCATTCAGTTCAGTCATTCTCTCGGTCGGCGGAGGAAGGAAGATGGACGCGCTCGGCAGGAAAGTAGTCGTCTGTGACAACGGCACCGGGGTGAGGAAAGACGGACCGGGCTTTCCGGGGATGGCTGGGTTTCGGTAGAAGGTGGGCGGGTGGGGTGGGGGAAACCCTCGTGGGCCTGACGGCACCAACAGCAACGGCGAACAACTCTACCCTCCTGGCGGGAGGGAAGCTGGGCTGCGCCTCGCCTTCCTCCTCCTCCTCAAGGAAGCTGCAGCTCTTTTAGGGCGCTGGCAGGAAAACCGGCTTCCTTTCCCATCGTCCTGCCTCCCAGAAGATGCGGGGGCGCCTTCGGTTTTGTCTTGTTCCTTCTGACCGGCCCAGGGACGTGAAGGCTGGTCAGAGGATTCATTCTCTCTCCCTCCTTTTCTGTTATTTTGCCGACAGCCTCTGCAGTTATTAACTGAATACACATTTCCGCCCTTTCAGCCAGTTTAGCTCTGCCTATAACCTCGCCGTTGCGCCTTTCCTTCCTGCTCCTCACAACCCCGAGCAGAACAATTTCCTGTGTGTGTGTGTGTGGTATGGGTTAATAGTTCTCGTTCCTTCAAATAGGCTGGTTTTTATACACCGGAAGTCGCAACAGAGAGCCCTGCATCGCTAGGATTTGGCTTGGGCGGGGGGAGAAGAAAAAAGTGTGTTGCATGACGGCTTTCTTCGCCCCACCTCCAAATTTTTGTAGTCAGTTACCCAAGCGAAGTTTTCATGAGTGCGATTTTCAAGGCTTTTTTATTTGAAACAATGAATCGGTCAAAAGACAAGGAAAGTACCAAGAGAGTGTCCCTTTTAAAAGTATGCTGTAAAAATAAAAGGACTTTAAACACATATGCAAATGCACTATAAAGAAATAGCACATTGAAGTCATCCTCATTTCAGACGATGAGTTCATTTCTATCTTCCCTATCTACTTCCTTCAACCTTGCCAAGCAGAGTAGCTATTTTTTCTAGCACACACAGTTTTGTTGCATGTCCAAACTTTTGCTACTGATAATCACAGGACCAGGATTGGTTCTTTAATTCTTCTTGCAGCACATGTTGCTTTCTCTATTGGTTACATTATATTTTTGATCTTGTGTCCTTTGCCTTTTCTGAAACCCTCCTGTTAGGTTGGAAACTTAAAGGTTTTGTTCATTCTTCTAAAAAAAAAATCAGCATAGTCTATAAAAAACAGTTTTCATTGTTTTTATATCAAATACATTTATTGTAATACTGTTAATTTGGGATGATCCTAATTTCACTGAGATAAACTGGGACAATGTATGAATACTTTATGGTTTTGCTTTGCTTTGCTTTGCATATAAGAGAAATAGGATTACTCATTGATATAAATGTTTATACAAGCTAGATGTATTTTGTTTAATAAATTAATTTGATAGGTGCAAATAGGTGCCAATTGAAAAAGTAATCAAACTTAATAGATTGAAATTAATATTTAATATTTCTGATTTTGAATATTTTTAAAGTTTGCATCAATCAAACTTGGCTAATATTGCACAATCACAGAATAATTGTTTGCAGGTAAAAAGGATTTAATGTTTTCTAATCATCCAATATTGTATATCATGGGTGTCAAACTCGCGGCCTCACGTTGCCAATCACGTGACATTTCATGATGTTTTTCCCATTCGTGGAGCTGGGGTGGGCGTGGCTTGCATGTGACATATCCAACCCGCGGGCCGCCAGTTTGACACCTCTGTGTATTGTCTTAATTTTTTCATTGTGCATATTTTACTGTTTAGAAGGTCTTTAAGAAATAAAATATTTTGCAATGCAAATTGAAAATGTTCTTATGGGAATGTATTAATTTGGATATATTATGTGATATCAAGTTGATAGTGAACCTTAGCAACCACATAGAAGTTTTTTCCACATTGTGTAAAGAAAAGTTATGGAAAACTTCCACTTCAAAATTTTATCTCTGATCTTCATTTTAATTAAAATAGTTATATTCAGACTATAGTGATTTATATACAAGTGTTGTGGGATACTAAAAAAAAGGTATGCCCACAATGTTTGTAATAAAATGCAATGTTACTAATATCAAAAGGTGTAGAAGACAGTGTAAACATAGATTTTTCTAAAAGATTTGTAAAGAATTTTATTCTTAATTCATTCTATGTAGGTTTCACTCTTTATTTAAACAACAGTTTATTTTTGTGTCACCTTGTGTCAGTGTGCTCTACCTTACCCCACTCAGCCCAGTTCTGTTCCTCATTATCTTGTAGTTTAATTGTGTCTGATCACTGGTTGGATGCTGTAATCATTTTGGTAAAGGCCAGCATATTAACAATAAACCTTAAAAAGATGCTCTGGATTACCTAATAATCTAATAATAATATGGCAAGGGTGTGGGTGACTGTCTTCAGTGGTTTCTATTTCAGGTAAGGTCATAACTGATATACTAGCCAAAGCTGAATAAAGAACACCTAACCAAGGTGTTTGCCTGCTCCTCTAACAGGAGATGTGAGTCCAGGAGGACCTTCAGATTGGCAGCCTGCTGTATCTGAGGAAACACAACCCCTATCAAGGGTCAAATATTGTGTAGACTGAGATGCTATAGTCCTGGAGTCAGTAACTTCTGAATTAACAGCTACTCCATCTTACTTTGATTTCTTCCTCTTCCGATCTTAATCAGGTGGAACATCTACTGCATTTTCCATAAAATGAATACAGAACCAATTGAATAAATTTCTCCCAAAATATGTATTAGTGGCCTTAAGTGATGTGTTCAGTGGTATACTGAAAGGCTCCCTTTTAGGATCCACACTGTTCAATTTCATTATAAATCAATTGGATAAGAGGTGAAAAATACATTTACAGATGATACAAACTTGGAGAAGGATAGCAAGCATCTAGGAGAACAATATAGGTAGCCCTCAACTTACAACCAGAATTGAGCCCAAAATTTATGTTGCTAAAAAGGACAGTTAAGTGAGCTTTGCCTCATTTTACGACCTTTCTTGTCACAATTGTTAAGCGAATCACTGCAGTTGTTAAGATAGTAACATGGTTGTTAAGTGAATCTGGCTTCCCCATTGACTTTGTTTGTCAGAAGGTCATAAAAGGTGATCACATGATCCTGGGACACTGCAGCACTCATAAATATGAGTCATTTGCCAAGCCTCTGAATTTTGAATACATGACCATGAAAAGGCTGCAATGGTCATAAGTGTGAAAACAGGCATAAGTCACTTTTTTCAGTGCTGTTTGAATAGTCACTAAACGAGTGATTATAAGTTGAGGACTACTTGTATCAAAATTTGGGAGCTGTTAAGGTGGAGCAAGGGGCAGAAACCAGCTAGATGAGCTTTATTTTATTTACTTAGGCTTCTCTACTCTCAGCCCCTTGAGATGACTAGGTTAAGAAATAGAGATCACAAGGATGATTAGAACTCTTATTTTTGTAGGGAAGAATGTTAAATAAAAATAAGAATCTTGAGATGTAGCATTCTTGGTGCTCTCTGAGCTTGTTTGTTTGCTTGCAGATGGTTCATTGACCAACTGTGTAATATCAGTGTGAGTCTTGAAATCATGAATTTTGAAAAACTGCCAGGGTTTACTTCTGCCCCCTACATGCCACATAGGATCAAAGCAGAGTTAGTTTAAATCTTTTTTTCAGCTGACACCTTTCCCAAGGCTGAGATGTTATTTAGCGGCTCTTTTACAGTACCTGCTAAAGATTCTTGCATTTTTTTTCCACCAACATTATCTCTGCCTTGCTGAACATAGATTTTCAGTTGGGACAAATACAAAGTCCTACATTTGAATAGGAACAATCAAAGGCATAAGTGTATGTTGTGGAGGAAAGTATACTAGGGAGTAGTTCATACTGACTTGGTATCTTGGTGGGTTATAAGATAACACAAGTCAGGACTAGGATGCAGCAGGAAGGAAGGGAAGGAAGGAAGGGAGGGAGGGAAGGAAGGAAAGGAAGGAAGGTAGGTTCCTACATTGCATCAGCAGAAGTCTAGAGTCATTTCTCATTTAGCGTTTGCAAATTCAATGATAATTTTTTTAAAAAAAATATCACTTTCCAACCAGTGGTGCACTTACAACCAAATTTCTGCATCACCCAGCAACACACACCCAAGTGAAAATAATGATGATGATACTGCAGGAAAGAACTTCATCTAAACAAGACAGTAGTAACTAGTGAACTTTGCAACATCTTTCTCTCAGTCTTGTGGTTTGCTTATGATCACTAAGTGATCATTTCACTTAGTGGCCTTTTGCTTCCGATTTAGGAAATGAAACTTGGTTGCTAAACGAGGAGAGGGTGTAGTGTGAAGATCAAGTCATTGTTTCTTTCTGTTCTCCATTGGTCAGACCACATGTAGAATATTGTATCCAATTCTGGACACTACTAGTTAGAAAAGATGCTGACAAACTTCAGTGTGTCCCGAGAAGAGCAATCACGATGAAGAATAGCACGGAAGGAAAAATTTACAAATAACTTGAGAAGGGGGTGGCGGTGTTAGGTATGGTTAGGTTACAAAAAAGAAAACTGCAAGGAAACATGTTAGCTGTCTTCCAATATCTGAAGGGGTTTTGTGTAGAAGACAGCCAGAATTGTTTCAAGTTTTTCAGAACAAGGAGACAGGTATGAAACGATGGCTTTTACATTACAAGGAAGTAGATTTTAGTTGGCTATCAGGAAGACTTTGGAAGATGGTGGATTCTCTCTCTGGAGGTGTTTAAACAAAGGCTAGATGGCTATCTCGGGATGCTGCAGTAGTAGATTCTTACACTGCGCAGTAGGTTGGAGTAGGTGATCCCTTCATACTTTTCTATGAAATATATGCCTTCATGGTGCTTATTATTATGCATCTGCAGGTAATGAATTTGGGAATCTTGCTCAATGGGCCTCTGTCAGTGTTTGCAGTGCTGCAAATCAAAGTCAGCTTTCAAACTCGACATAATTTTTATGCCAGGAGTGTTAATGGCATAAAATATGTGATGTGTTAACCTGTGTAAATTTTGCAAATTAAGGATGCCTGCCTTTAAGCCTCTTTGTATATCTAAACATTTTAATGATAACCAAGGTTTGCAGATTTTTACTCTTGTCTGCATACCAAGAGTATGATGCCCCACCCGATTTCTAAATATTGGAAAGCCTTGCTGTTTTAGAGTAGTCACTAGCCAGTGACTAGAATAATAGAAACTTCTTGACCTTGCTATGAATGAATGAATGAATGAATGAATGAATGAATGAATGAATGAATGAATGAATGAACAGAGAGAGGGAGAGAGAGAGAGTTATTGGCATAAATTTAAATCTAGAGAAGTTTAGTTATAGTTTAGATAATGGCTTGGGTATATTTAACCATGTGTAGCCTATAGAGTGTGTACTGTATGTGTGTTTTCCAATAGTTTCAGCTATTTCCTGTGAAACAAAACAATATGAGTGAAAAAGAGTTTCAAAAGTTATTAAATGACTAGCTGTACCCGGCCACGCGTTGCTGTGGCTCAGTCAGGTTAAGTGGAAAAGAAAGAAAAGAGAAAGTGCACATTTGTAATATGTTTAATTTCACAATGCTTGTGGGTATACAATATTTTTTGTTGTTCCATTGTCTGTGCAGATATAGAGATTGTCTGGTTTGCCGATTCTGGAACACGCAACATATAATTGTCCATGTGAGAAACAATCCGTGTGTAGATGTAAACTGCACAATTCTAAAGATTGGCTTTGAGCTTTGTTGATGTGATTGCAAACACCAATCGAATTGGGAATTGCAATCTCTTAAATTGAAATGGCATATCCGTTGGTTCTTGGGCGCAAGAATAGCTCGTTCACTCAGCCAATCGTGATTCTTATAATTGGTTTGAATATTGGAAAATACTTTTTCAACAATTCTTCTTTTGACGTCACTAAATTGCAGAAGTTATGAGGCAATGAAATTCATCCTGAGGTCAGATCAACCGGCACCTTTCCGTCCCCAATTTACAGCAATTGATGTGAGAATATCTCAGCTGATCGATCGTTTTGCAGCTGGAGACGCATATTTGTAGTTAATTTTAACGTCTTTACGTGTCGCCACAAAGTAGAGTATTTCAGGGAAGCATTTATCGTCCGCTGGTGTCAATCGAGGAATTACAGGTAATGTTTGCCTGAAATCTA